>CAHIKZ030001363.1:497500-537405 GCA_903632075.3 Acanthosepion pharaonis | reverse complement strand
TCTGACAATATTATATATATATATATATATATATATATGTATGCATGCACATATATGTGTGCATATATATAAATAATAACTGACAATATTTAGAATATAATAGAGTGTAAATATATATTTTAAAATTGAAAAATTTACTTACTGTAAATTAATATCCATTTTTTCTATTATTTTTTTTCTCCTGACTATGCAGTTTCATGGCTAACACATCCATTCGCCAAAGGTTAAAATGTTTTTTAAATGTCTGTTTTCTTTTTTATATTTGGATTTTTTTTCTTTGACTTTGCATAGTCAGGAGAAAAATAATTTAAAAAAAAAAAAAAAAGCAAAAAAAATGATTAATTTATAGTAAGAAAATTTTAAAAGATTATTCATGCTCTATTATATTCTAAATATTGAGCACTTTTTAAAAAAATCTGCTTTTTAAAAAATATACTCCTTTTATATATATATATATATATATATATATATATATATATATATATATATATGATGTAAAAGATATAGATGCATTAATAAATCTGTACTCTTGCGATGTAAAAAGATTATTTTGCACAACAAAATATTTTTTTTTAACATTTTCTCATTCTTGTTTCATGTAATGCCTCATGTACATATAAAGAAAACCACAACAGATACAGGGAGCATAATAAGACTCTACTGGATTAAGCATGTTTTCAGCTATTTTCATCCACTTTTTTTCACCACGTTTGGTTATGCTTTTTCAGAGATGAATTAATGCCTTTATTCGCATGTCGTGACTGGAATGGGCTCATCTCCCAGATTGCTGCTTGCCACTGCTGCGACATTACTCAACATCTAATTTTGTCTCAAATCCAATATTTAGTCTCCATAAATGTTTATCAAACATTAATATCAATTGATGCAATTTGTTCTGGATGGAGGAATTCAATGACACAGCTCTGCTTCATACACACTTTCATGACAGACTCCATTTTACCAGGCTTCTGCTCAGTTTCTTTCTGTTAAAAGGCAGAAAGACATGGGTTATCAATAGGAAGATTCAATATCTATGCCATATAACCAGCATCCACTTCTGTAATCATTGGCCAACATATAAAATATGAGGTATTACTTTCAGAGTAATGCTGGGATGTATGTGTGTGATTACCAATTTGACCACAGGAAGCCATCACAAACTTTTGTTTATCATATATAATCATTTTATCCCAAGGAAGGTGATAAAAGCTAGCAAGGTGCAAGAAAAAGAAATTGAGAAGACGATAAACGAACAGGAATCAAATAGACAGAAGATGATGATTGACATTTGATTTAAATTTTTGAAGATCATATCGGACAGGATGAGATCATATTTATGATATACAAATCTACGTAGATTAATTGTGGCTAAGTGAATAGCCAAATGGGAAAAATTCACATTTCATCCATCAAAAGAACTTCTTCAGACTAATAATAGTTTTATTGATAAAGTTTATATATATATATATATATATATATATATATATATTATAATTATTTATTTATTTTTTTAAATATGATTCCATCATGGCATAAATTACTGTGTTTTGAAACTGATCAGCAATATTCAAGTTTAATTTCAATATTAAACCTTAACTATTGGCTGGCAGTTTCATCCTCAAGTGATGTTTGGAATAACTAAGCAACGAAATGTTTTACTCATTTTTTTTTTTTTTTTTTGTCCATTTATAAAATGCTAACTATTTAAGGTGAATATTTGGTGGTGGCTGCAAAAAAATGTAATTTCATTTCTTTGATTTAATAAATTTTAATTTTTTTAAAAACTTAATGTGCTGTTTTTCATGTAGGCATAAAGGATTTGAAAAATGTCGGTCATCCCAGGTTTCACAAATTTTGTTTTATTTATTATTTTCCAAAATTTTTTCTTTATCGACATTTTATTTGTTTCTTTTAAATGCAAAATTATTTAAATATGCATTTTCATGATACAAAATCATTCCTATTTGTTCTTTTTCTTAACAAATAATATCGTCTGCAAATGTTTTTCAGACGAATTTTTTTTGTCAATGCTTTTTTAACCATTTGGTTTGAATTACATCCCAAATGATTTTTTTTCAGTTTTTCCTCTGATTTGTACTATCATGCAAAAATTGAAAACGGTAAACTTCATTGTAATTTTGAATAACATATATTTTCCTTTCAGAAAACCTCAATTAATTTGTATGTACATCCAAGGTCAAACCATCCCCTTTCCATAATTAATTACATAATTTCATCAATAGAAGAAAGAATTTTTTGTGAAATGTCAAATGAAGAAATATTCTATAAAAACAGTAATTTTTTACAATCAAGCTCTAAGAAAAAAAAAAAAAAAGTGGCTTCAAACACCTTTAAAATTAATAGTACAAACCAGAGGAAAAACAGAAAAGAAAAATCATTTGGTACAACCCTATATATTCAACCAAATGGTTAGCAATAAAATAGGACAAAATTTCTAGCATTAATCGGAAAAATGAAGTCCTACTTTCAGCGAACTTAGCAAGATATTTAATAAAAACACCCTTAAATTAAACATAGCTGTACTGAAAATCTAGAAAGAATTATAAAATAACATAAAAAATCCTGAAAAACATGCATCTTGAATTCAAATAAAATATCCTAAATTTAAAATTAGACAGAAATAATGAAAAAATTATTTTTTTTTTAAAAAAATAATTTTTTTGTTCATTAATCTTTCTTTATCAATAATCCATCCATTGAGAATCCAAATATTGCAATAAAAATATATAAGATCCATAAAGAATGAATTTAAAACAAGATGGCAACTTAAACAAAAAAATCCTTTTTAATATTAGAAATAAAATCAGACATCCATATAAATATTTAGGCATTTAAAAGAAATAAAACACCATAAGTAAAATGGAAAATAAATAAACAAGAATTTGTGAAACCTGGGATGATCCATTCCCTTTATGCCTACATGAAAAACAGCACATTAAGTTTTTAAAAAAATTAAAATTTATTAAATCAAAAAATCAAAATCATGTTTTTTTCAGAGGTAGTCCACCAACTATTCATCTTAAAAAATTCAGAATTTTATAAATGGACAAAAATAATAATAATATCTATTACCATATAAAAATTAAAAATACAGTAAAAAAAATGTATTAACAAATTCAATTTCCTGTAATATCCTTAAAAAAAACAAACCCAATCATAAACTTAATGCCTTCTAAAAAATCATCAACAAAAAAAAACTCTAAATCCTTAAAAGGATTCATGTTGTAATTCATAACAGTTTTAGCAATCAGATTTGATAAGATTAGAGGCTAATTGTACAGATCAAATAAATAAAACAAAATAACTTTACAGGAAAAACTTGATATATAAAAAAACCCTACTTCCATCAGATGCCATGATCTTTACAATTTAAAAACAAACCGTTCTACACGTCCATTTCAAAACTATAAATGAGTAAATCATTTTGTTGCTTTTATTTCCAAACATCAGTAAAATGAAATTGATGGCAGATAGTTCCATTTGAAATTAAACTTTCTGTTTAATTCATCAGTTTTTGAACAATGGTCAGGAGTATCATGATGAAATAATTTTTTTTTTGTAATTATAGATTGTATATTTGGCTCAATTTTTGTATCGATTGTCTCTTATTTTTATTTATTTTTTTTCTAATATTTAAAACAAAAAATAATCAAAGGACTTTGGGATCATTTTTCTAATATTTCTTTCTTATATCAATATTGCATATATAAATGTATTAACGATGGATATATATATATATATATATATATATATATATGTTTGTGTGTCTTTAAGTTAAATTACTAACAGCAGTTACAATTTTATATCAACGAGGCAAAAAATATGGGAACTTGATATATTTAAACATATTCAACATCTTATCTTATTAATCTATATGCCCAATTCTATCTTTTATCACTTCTTAATTTTTTTTAATTTCTGCTAAACAAAAAAAAAAAAACACACAAATACATTACTGTCCATTTCAGCTGGATTGAACCTTACAATAAAAAAAAAAAAAAAGGAAAAAAAATACAGATAAAAAAAACGCCCCGTTTGAAAAAAAAAGGAAAAAAAAAAAAAAAAAAAAAAAACCTAAAAAAAAAAGCTGGCTGTGAAAAAAACATTGAAAAAAAACAAGGATAAAAAAATTGTAAAAAACAAAAAAAATAATAATCTTAAAAAAAATAATGTAAAAAAGATGAGGTCAAAAAAAATAATAAAAAAAAGGAAAAAAAAAAAATTGGAAAAAAAAAAACCTTATTTAAAAATTGTCACGATTAATCCATATTTTCAACTCATTTATGTTACTTTTTCTTTGTAAAAATAATATTCAAACTTTTGAAAATTTTTGACATAACCATTAATCCTGTTTATGTCTTTTGCTTCAAATAAAATGTTTGGTTTATTAAGTAAAATCTATTTTTCTGATTTTTTGTTTTTAAAAATTTTTTAATAAATTTTAACTCTGTAGAACTGGTCTTTTTTTTAATGAATACAAAAAATTTTTTTTATTTTTAATATTCCATTAAGGATTTCAATTTTATCAATTTATATAAAATGTTTGGCTTGTTTATTTTTTTTAGCAAAGCCACAACCCCTATACATTAAAACCTTTTCTTCAAAAAAAAAAAAAAAAACAAACATCAAAAAAAAACAGTTTTCAAGTTTATTTATAGTTACATTAAGTACTGATATGGTTTTCCTTGCATTTGACCTTTTTTTAGGTAAAAATCTGAAGATGGACTGTCAGATATTTTATCAGATTTTGATTTTATGAAAATGATGATTGGTTAATGATCCAAATTTTTCAGTGATTCTTTCAAAGTTAATTTTTTCTAAAGATAATGAATTCGTTTTTGTCTATTTTGTATTTCTTCTGTTGCGTTTGTCATTTGTTTTTGTTGCGTCCTTGGGCATTGATTTTTTATATAAGGTTTTGAACTAAATATTTTCAGAATATGCGGTTATGGGTACAAATATTACAAGCACAAAATGGAAAAAATCACCGACAAAGAATTTCAATCTTTCCAAAAATTTCGACGTAAAATTGGCCCCTCATTTAAGAACATTATTTTAAAAAAAAAATTTGTGTGTATTTTTATGAATTTTTATAAAATTACCGGACTGTGTCGCCACACCAAACCTATTGCAACATGTGGCATAATAATTAACGTCCAACACATAAATTTGATTTGAATTGTTTGTTTTCAGAGATATCAGTAAATATAGGTCATTTAATGACAAAATTCATTTTTATACACTATTTTTAGTATCAACTAAATATATTTTGAACTTGGTTGTATGTCTTCAACCCTCACAAAAATTATTCAAGTTTAAAGGTCAATTTGTAATATTTATTACCAAATTTTCTTGGTATCTTGTATGGGTGTATTTCATGAAACTATTATATGAAAATTTCCTAATCATAAACAGGGAAAAATTGTATTTTGGTATTTTACAATAAATATTTATTGTTTTTAATTTTTAATAAATAATTTTTCGTATAATTATAAATATATATTGTTTAAATATTTCATCTAAAAAATATTGTTGGTTTTTTTTTGTATACAAATATATTTTCATATTTTTTTATATGTTTTGTTTGTTTGGGAGTTCAAATGTATTTGTATTAGATAATATGATTGTTTATTAAAAAATAATATCAATTTTTTATCCACTGATTATTAACATTTAAACCTAGTGGGAAATAACAAAATAATGTGTTTTCCATTTTCTTTTTTATATGGACAAGAAATTTCTGTTGTGATCAATTAGATTATAAAAACCATATTGGTGTGCAAGTGGAAAAAAAGTTTTTTTTTAAAATGAAGGTTATTTTTCATATTTTCAGGCAGACCGGATAAATCAATACCAACAAATTTTCTTTTTAGCATTGGGACATTAACAGGTGCTATTAAAAAAATTTCCCTTTAATTGCAATTATTATAGAAAAATTTTTTTGCTGGATTGTTCTTTTTTATCAATGTTCTTACCAATCATATATATATTTATCGTCATACAAGACTTCAAACAAGGAAATAATGAAATGATTAAAAAAATAGAAAGGAAAAAATTTTTTAAAATGTCTCAGAATTTAACTCCGCCTTATTACTACTACTCCACTACTGTATATGCGGCATTCACCCTATATTGATATATTCTATATTATAGAATTATTGGGATAATATTATATATATATATATAATATATATATATATATATATATATATAAAAGCCTAAATCAGCTATAAATATATTTCATTTTAGTATCACACTTATTATATAACGCATATATATGTGTGTGTGTGTGTGTGTGTGTGTGTGTGTGTGTGTGTGTGTGTGTGTGTGTGTATAACGTTTATATGTTGGATCGAATTTCCTACATTTTTTTAGCCGATTTCAACAAAACTTCACAGGACTACATAAAATTACCTTTTGGTGGTTCTAACGGGGCCGAAAATGGGAAAAACACAGTTGTTTTTTAAGAAAATCAATTTGAAAACACGATTAAGACACATCATCGAGAATGAAAGGGGACAACTCACCCACGAAAATGTAAACAAAAAGAGCATAGCATGATGAAAAAAAACGCCGAACTTGACGAAAACAAAATTTTATCGTCTAATGTTCATATTATTATTAAAGAGGAAAGATCAAAGTATTTTTGGGGTATTTTTTTTACATTTTTAATCGTTCCTAGCACGTCTGAAATTTTCGTTAAAAATATTGTTTTTTTTTTTTTGGTAAAAAGGACAGATAATCATTTTCAATCATTTTTTCGATTTGATAAAAAGATTAAAATCTTACTTTGATATTCTTTTAAAAATCAATTATCATTTTTTCAAAACTGATTTTAATAAAAACAGATATTATACTGTTTATTTAAAATATTTTGAACCAAGCTTAACTTAGCTTCTGCGCCGAAAAAATGTAATTTGAAAATAAAACAAAGCAGGTCATAACCTTTCGCGTCGCTTGACGATTGACGAAAGGCACATTCATGACGTTTAGATAACTTACGGGAGGAGAATTCTTTCTACGGATGGAAGGAAGTGAAATTATTTAAGTGAACAAATTATTTACCTTGTTACTTTTAAGGAAAACTTTCAGCGCTCTAATTTTTTTTTTTTTTTTTTTTTTTTTTTGTACTTAGCTTTCATTTTACGTTTACGATGCTTTATGGAAAATATAAAAGAAATTAAAAAATAAGACTGTTAATAGTGAGATTAAATTTCATAAGAAAAAGGTATCTAATTAATTTAGGTACCTTTCTTATGAAATTTTATCAAAGTGTACATAAAATACTATAATTTTATGTACATTTATTACATTTTACTGTGTTATTTGTATTTCCATTCATTTTATTATTAATTTTGATATTTCATTTATGGAAAAATGTCATAACTGAGATTAATATAAAAAATAAGATCATATAAATTAAAGTTTAGCAGTAGTTAAATTTCATAAGATGATACTGTTACTTGTAGGTACCCTTCTCAGTTGAAATTGAAAACTCAAATTAACTTCTCCATACGTGTTTCGCAAAAAGTAAAGGGCTTAACAGCGGAGAACAATGCTGAACTCAAATAATGCAACTAAATTGTATTCTGGTTGGTCTTCCGTACTTGATAATTACTGTCCGACTATAAACACAAAAATTACATTTCTTAATTACCATGGCTAATCTGATTGGTCCAAATTATACAATTTTCAAAGCGCTAGACAATGACAATCTCACACGGACATTTTGAAAGGTTGATGTTGCTTTTAACTAATGTTAAAATATTTTTAAAAATTCAATTTAAACATTTTTTTAAAAATCTTTTTAAAATTAAAGAAATAAGAAATAATTGTATTAAAAATTCAATTTTCATTGAAAAAATTTTTTGCTTTCAGAAAATATTGTCCATATTCATAAAAACAAATTAAAACAAATAAAAGCATTTGAAACTAAATAATATATTTGTTTTATTGAGTTTTGTATGTTACAATTCACAGCTGATTTTCAGGTACGTTGGCCAAAAAAAAAAAAAAAAAAAAAATGATTTGCATTCTTCAAAGCCTTGTGCTTTTTAACTATTGTAATCACTAAAACCGATGGTCTCGAATTTCTAGAGTTTTTCATAAAATTAGTTATGGGGGTGTTAATAAATATAAAAAAAATATTTCTGCCATGACTTTAATAAAAAAAAAACATATTTATAATAATTTCGATCATCTGTGAATAGTTTCTGAAAGTTTCATTAACATCTGACAATTATTTTTATTTTTTGCAAGATTTTCCAAATTAATGTGTGTAAATACAAAAAAAAAATTAAAATTATCTATGTTATTTACTACCCCTTGTTGCGACAAAGAGAAACAAGGTTTTTTTTTTTCAAAAAAATTTAGAATATTCTAAAAAGATGGAAAAATTTTTTAAAATAATTAAAAAAAAAATTTAGTCTATCCTCTTCATAAAAAACATAAGCATTTTGACGATAAAATTTTGTTTTCATAAACTTTAGTGTCTTTTTCATCAGACTATGCTCTATGTTTTAGCGATTCCGTGGAGTGACTTAGGTTAAAAAAACCCAGGTTGTTTGTGTGTGTGTGTGTGTGTGTGTGTGTGTGTGTGTGTGTGTGTGTGTGTTGTATATATGGGATCGGATTTTTCTTACATTTTTCAGCCGATAAAACAAACATCCACTTTTTTTTTTTTTTAGTATTTCTTATTGTCTTGCACACTTTTTTCTTTTATTTACATTCAGAATGCTTTAAAATTCCATTTACAAGACAATTGTTTATAATAAAATTCTATTCACCAATCGATAGACTCATAATGATTGTAAACAATGTTTTTGTTTGAGTTTGACCAATTCTCTACTGCTAAAAACTATATATATATATAACTGTATCTTTAAAAGGGAAAGGTTATAGTTGTTCAATTTTGTATGCATTAAAAATGAAGAAGCAAATATTTTTTATCTTGTTATGTTATTTAAAAAAAAAAAAAAAAAAAAAAAAAATATATATATATATATATATTATGCTTTATTTTTCAAAATATATATATATATTATAATAGACATCATAAATATGGAAAATAATGCATAATATATAATTTGAAAAAAACAAAACAAAAAAAAAACACAAAACTTGAAAAAACGTTTGCAAGTTTTTTCTTATATATATATATATATATATATATATATATATATACATATATATATATATATATATATATATATATATATATACAAACAAAAGAAAAATATGAAAATCATTATTTAAGAAGAATGATTGTATAGTTTTGAGTGTTGCTGTTAAAATTTTTAAAGAAGCCCTCAATAAAATCATCATCAATAAAAAATTTTAAAAAAAATATAAAATTCCAGAAAAACTTAGATTTAAATAAAAAAAAAAATGGATTGGGATTAAAATTATTGAATGTTTTCAAATGAGTTTGTAATTTTCAATGAGAGGAAATTGAAACAGGAGGGATCAATTAGCCAACTGACCAGATACACAATTTCAAAACTACAGTTTTCTTTGATTGGCAAAGTGAGCATTAAGAAGCTGTCACCCTCATAAAAATTTGGAATCACCTGAATAAAAATTTACCTGACTGAAAAAATAACTATCCTAAATGCGCATATTAATTATTTTCTGATGCCTGTTGGGTTTGTTTTCTTGAATAAAGTTTTTTTCCCCCCCACTATAGATTGCAAGTAAGGGTAGTTGAGGTAAGGATTGGCTAAAAAATTATGTTAATAACTACACAATGATAAAAATAATTATATATATCATAATTAAAATCAAAGAGTCTATTTTCAAAATAGAATTAAACAGAAGGATTTGGGTTTACTCAGAGAATATATTTTCCACAGGGAACCTTCAAACCAACAACAACATTCTCAGGAAGAGGAAGTCCTACTTTGTTTATTTCGAGTTTTGTTGAAAAAGGACACAGGCTTATCTGACAATTCTGAGTTTAAAATCTTTCTCTTAGTGCTTCAATTTAGCCAAAATGCATATATCATTATTATATATAAAAAATTTGGCAGAATATTTATTTTGCCATTTTATTCTAGGTCCATTGATGTTAGCATGCAATTGGTATGTGTGATATATATATATATATATATATATATATATATATATCTCTCAGGGTGTTTTATTAAATTTTCCTTCTCTCACACACATATGAATTGCAATTCTTTTTACATTTATTTCAAAACTGTTCAGCTTTTACAAATAAATTCTTTTTGATCATCCATCGTAATTTTTCCACTTTGGTGCATGTTTTTAAAATAATTAATATTAGTTCTTTGCTTCTATCAATATGGTTGCATTCTCTATGATTTTATTTCTCATTCTTTCACTGATTTGTTCTCATGTTCTTTGTATCTCTCTCCTTCAGATATATGTATAAACGTGTGTGCTAGTGACTGTCCATATATCTGCCATACATGAATCTCAGCACGAAACCCCAAGAGAGAGAAATTGCATGGAAAATTCTACCTCTTGGCATCCACAAGAAAATTAACCATTGGTTCTGATAAATTGATTTCTGGGAACCACAACTTCAATAGACTCTCTTAATTGAACTTTTTGAATGAAATGGAATTTCTGTGATTTACTGAAAGCCTGCCAAGCTCTTAGAGCAAAGCCATCTGCAGAACCAATTTCTCTTTAGGAAGAAGAATCTTTCTCTTCCATAAACAAAATCTGCACAGCTTCATGTTGGTGAGATTTAAAAATGCCATTTTATTCATTTAATAAACATTGCACAAAGCCTTTTTTTTTAAAATGTTCAACACTGATTTATTTAAGGAATTTACCTGCTGATAAAAATGATAGTAAAACACACAATTCAGCTATGACATAATAGTTTTGTTGAATTTTAGATATCCTAGGAGATTGTTGTGTATGTGATGACTATGAAAACCAGCAAGATTTCTGAACAAAAATGTTGCTTCAATTCATCTGTGATAAGACTGTTCAGCATTCACTGCCATCTAAGATGATCAATATTATGTAATAAGTCCATATGCTTTTCTTTGTTTCTAATGAAATATTCCTTTTTCTTTATACTTTATTTAGTTTTTGGAAGGCATTTTTGCTATCCCAAGTCACCTTTGATTTTGGTGTTGCACTTGCTGTCCTCTGTTAAAACACTTCCCAGATATTTCAATGTTTTCTATTTGCTTGATTTTGTTATCTTCAATTTGTACTCTGCATGTTAGGCTGATAATTTACTGAAAACTGTATATTGTCTTCTTACAATTGATGTTTAGTCCTTTCTTCTTGCTTCCTTTACTATTTCTGTAAGTGTTCTTGTAGTTTCATTTCTTTGCTGTCAACACTATGTCATCTTCATATCTTATGTTGAAGTTGTGGCCACCAATAATGAATCCTGGTAGGATTTAGAATCACCTCACTGTATCAGTTTAATAAGTCAGGTGAGAAGATAGCCACCTTGTCTTACACTCCCTTTCTAATTCTGTATATTTACTAAATTCATTTTCGATCCATATTTGCTTCTAGTATAGGTTCTGGTTTAGTCTAATATCCTTCCCAAAGGTTACCTAGCAGTTCAAACAATTATTTTTGATGTTCATTACATACTTTATCATATGCTTGGGACTGACTTACAGATGTAAAATAAAGTTGTAATTGTTAAATCCAGGCTGAATCCACTTTTTAATTGCTTTTACCATATATATATATATATATATATATATATATATATATATATATATATATATATATATATATATATTACTTAATAGACACTTAAAGTGACTAAGTATGATGGAAGATCTCTTAAATTTAGTTTGTAGCCATTATTGTAATGCATCTTTTCAGAAGAATTTGACTGGTTCCCTTCATAGTGGATGGGTATCTGTATGGCTGATTAGACCAAAACAAAAATGGCATAAATTTCTGTGAGTAGGGCATCTGAAAAGACCTGAATGACAGTAGAGAAAGGATGCTGCTTGTGATGTGTGATGGCATTTCTCTACCTGCTAGACCAACTTTGCTTTTGTAGTTTGAACAGTGACTGTTCAGACATGTTGATAACTGGCTCAGTCAACAGCTGACTTTCCAGATTAGTGATGAAAGATATTACAAGTTTTCAGGTTTGTCCTAATATAGCCTCTTGTATTACTTGGATTGACCGTTGATAGTTTTTTTTTTTACTGATTGCAATTCCCTTCTCAGACATGCAGATGACATGGCCAAACAACATTGCTGTCAAGTGACAAGTATGGTTTTGATAGTCACTGATTGGAAATGCTTCTAAATTTTGACATATGATATCTTACTCCACCAATGGTAACTGAAGATTCTTTGTAGGCAGGACATTACAAATTTTACAAATAGTGATGGTATGTAATATTTTACAAATACTGATGGTATGTAATATTTTTTTTGTTACTGTTTTATTTTCAATTCCAGATCATTTCTGCTTTGGAAAGTTCCTGAACAGGAATTTCACTAGTAATAAACATTAGAATTCTATAATAAAATTCCAAAAAATTGGATATTACACTTTGAGATTTGAATGAAAGTATCTGAACTTCTTGAGAACTAAATTTACAAGCATTCTGTATTGAAAATAATGTTCAAAATTAGTCTAATTTAAAAAAAATCTTAATATTTCATTAAACTTTTTGGACTTAATTACTGAACTACTTGTGTGATACCTATAAAATAAATAAGAGTATTATTTCTGTATGGTTCAGAACTTCAAACTTTGATCAGTGTATCTACATGATCAGCTGAGAGTCAAATTTTACTCTTTGCCCCTTCTTTGAAGAGAACAGGAGAGAGTTCCAGATTTTATTGTTTTGTCTTTTTTGGTTTTTTTATTGCTATCTCAGAAAAATTGTCAAAAGAAATTTGTCAAGGTTGATGCACTACTATTCCTACCAATGAAACCAAGATTTTACTTGTTTGGCATATAAATGGGATAAAATTGTATTTTTTATTGAGGTTTCCTTCTTGACAGATAGTTGAGTGGACTTCGGTCAGCTATTCCTTATGACATAAGGCATAGGGAATTATGATATATAAGTCATTAAAACAAGGAGTTAGAGCCAATATATACAACTAGTAGCTGAATTTAATCACCTGTACACAAGAAACTTCAAATAAAGTTACTGATTTGTTTTTTTATAGCTTATCAACTTTTTGCAGGTTATTTAAAGCCAGAAAATATTTTCACATTGTACAAATATTTTTGGAGATAATTATTTACTGGTACATGATCTAATAATTAACCCACAGCAGTGGGGAGATCAGGCTGATTCATACCTATCCCTAGGCTATTTGACTGTAAGTGCAACTACAATTGAAACTGTTCTCTGATTTTCAATTTCAAGCCATTATCAATTACACCACCCACTTTTCTAAGCTTACAATACCTGGTATTCCCAAGCAGTCACTCATCAAAGTTTGACATTGCTTAACTTCGGTAATCACATGAGAATTG
Organism: Acanthosepion pharaonis; assembly: GCA_903632075.3. Lineage (NCBI taxonomy): Eukaryota > Metazoa > Mollusca > Cephalopoda > Sepiida > Sepiidae > Acanthosepion > Acanthosepion pharaonis. The sequence goes on along the minus strand of CAHIKZ030001363.1, from coordinate 523,922 downwards.
ATGTTTCAATGTGATGTGGCTGTAAGCCACTTCAAATAAATCTAAAAATGTTAGTGCAGAGTAATAATGAGTAATGTATTTTTTTTTTATTATAAAATAATTTGATAAACATTTATAAGATGTGTCAAGTATTTGAGAACACATCTTTAATCAAAAGATGACAATATTACATGGCATGCATGAAATTTTAATATCTCACTTTCAGTTACATTGAGAGTCTTAACATATCAGCTTTCAATCTCACATAGAAAATGATAATGCTTGCCATGCTCATAGCATAATGCCAGCCACAACAATTCTAAGATAGCCAGCTTCTTGAAAAAGGCCAGATAAACAAGAGTAATGGCAGGTAGCTCAGAGTGATGTGCACCAGATTAATGTTTTTGATGGTTTAGGAGATTGTGAACAATGAGGACTGTTATTTTCCACAACTTTCTGCAAGACATTAAGGTTGAAATTGTGGTTTACATCTAAGTGCTGGGCACAGTTGTCAAGCTCTGGATCAAAGTGATGATTGGATCAACATAATTGTGTCATTCACAACATAAAACCTCATAACTCTCCCAATTCAAATTAATTTTATTATGTATTTATTTTTACAATGAGGTTCATCTTGTACAAAGCCCAGAGGCCAGCCAAAATAAAGGATTACAGAGGAAGAGGTACAGTTTATGCAGATAGGTGGGGAAGATAATAGTTAACCCTAAATTTGAACAGGTTAAGGTTGTAGGGATCAGGCAAATAGCCTTTTGGGAGTCACTTCTGCAGAGCAGTGGTTCATAGGAAGAATCTGTTTGAGTGGAACTTCTCACCAGGGAATATGGAGGGAATGAGGGTGGTTTTCTACAATGTGTGTGGCATGGGAAGTTCTAGTCATGAAGGTTAGAACTGGTGGAACTACAGAATGCAGTTCCCTCAAAGACTTTTCATGGAAGTAATGATAGAGCAGCAAGAAGCTTATTATATCATGTCTGTGAGAGAGGGGTTGTAGGGTGGAAAATAATGTCACCCACAAGGACACTGAGATGCTTTTTGACTATCGAGACTGATAAATGGAAACTGGGCAGCTCCTGCCCAAATATGACCAAATAAGTACTTCATTTTAGCACTTGTCATCATCTTGCAGCCTCAGCCGAGATTGAACTCACTAATACTTTGATTGGTGTAGTTCATAATCTTGTCAAATAGCTGAATTCTTGATGCTTTGCTAGGGATATCAAGGGTGTTTTTTATCGTGACACCATCACTAAATGGATTGCCAACCAAGGCTCAGAGAGACTCCATTCACCCACATCTAAGAGCAGGTTTTGAATTCAGAGTTTTCCTTCTCCTAGACCAGTTGCCATCCAAGGCTATAGAACCCAGTCTGTCCTGTTATTTACCCATAGCTGGAGGGAGAAGAAAGAGGATTCACACCTTTCCCAAGGGTATTAGCACGTAAGTGAATGTAATGGATTCGACTGGAATTCAAACTCGGCTCTCCGATTCCTCAGTCCAAGCCACTATCCATTACTCCACCGTGCCTCCTCAAAGCACTTGTAAAGGTAGAGGATATCATCAAGAGTCAGGTATTTATTGGAGCGATACAGGGAACCAACCATTCTTCTATCATCTTTAGAGATGGATTGTACATACAACTTTCATTTGAGGTCTGGGGGTTAATTTAAGGCCCAATAGTCACTCAAGTCATAGAGTCTCCCTGAGAGGACATCCATTCATTAGATTCAGGTTCTGATCAGTGATATTTGAATGTAACTAGCTTGGTTTTTGAGGTATTGAATGTCATCATTCAATTTTTCCCCCATTAAGATGTTAGAGCTAAATTGGATGAGAGGTACCTCCAAAACTCATGATGATCAGAGACTTGCAGATGGAACCTATATATCGTATCACCAGCATAGATATTCACAAATGATCTGAATATATTCTTAGCTAGATCATTTATGTAAAGCAAAAAGAAGGTTGGTCTGAGAAAATTCCCTGGGGGATGCCTGCATTGATTGCTAGTGCCTCAGATGACTGGATGTTAGCAACTATCTTCAGGTACTTACCTGTTAAGAAGAACTTTATTACTGAGAAGACTCTTTCAGTTATTCCATAGCCAGAGAGCTTGAGCAGCAATCATTTGTGCCTCATTTTGTCAAAGGCATCAAAATATCTAACGCTATCATCCTTGGGTGTATTTGTTATAGACAAAAAGGAAAAACCAGTGACCATACAATAACAAGGACATCTTAAACTGTTCTCATGGTAAATGCATCTGTTCCAGACATGCAGTCATTACGGAGGCCACATGAAAGCCAACTCGAGGGTAATTTTATGAAATATACTTTTACTCACGTGAAAAGGATTGTTTTTTTTTTTTTTATTGAATACCTTTTCCTTTATATTTTTTGTTTTCCTTCACCTAGCAAACCCTTGCTAATATGGTTTTAAATATTATGATTTAATAATGGATATATATATATATATATATATATATATATATATATATATATATATATATCATATATATAAAAACATTAATAACATTGAATAATATATTTAATAAAAATATCTTTTAAAATCCATCTTAATATAAAATAATCATAAAAAATGAACATTTATTTATTCTATAATGTTTTTAAAAATCTGTTTTAAAGAGCTTTCCAGTAAAATGTTTGGGAGGTTCAAGATCCATAAAACTGCCAGTGTTATATTTTTTATCCCACTCTAGTGTTTTTCAACAATTCTTCACATTAGTTAATTAGAAATATATATTTGGTAGTGCTAGAAGACATATGTCAATTGTGCCATATGTAATACATGCTTGGGTGATCATATGTCTTGATTCATGACCGAGGTACAAGACTTTCTTGCGCTAGGTTACCATTTCTTTCTGCAATAAAATGGTTGCCAACCAAGGCTATAGGACCCAGTCTTTCCTGCTATTCAACCCATAGGTGTGGGTAGTAGAGATGAATTAATACCTTTCCCAAGGGTATTTTCAGGTAAGTGATTGTAATGAACCGGACTGGAATTTGAACTTAGCTCTCCAATTTCTTGTTCTGAGCTGTTATCCATTACGCCATGCCACACATCCCTACATATACTACTTGGAATTCAATTCTTAGAATATCTGTTACAAACTCACAATAGGGAAATCAATATAGAGTAGACATAAAAAGAAATAAATCAAAGAAAATAAAGTAATAAGGATTTTGAAAATGCTAGACTAACTTCTTTCCCCAAAGACTTTCTGGTTTTGTCTTGACATAATTCTACTTTTTCTATTCATACCGGCAATTACTATATCTGATTCCATAGAAAAACACCAAATGAATCATTTATATTTAACATTACAGTCTAGGCAAAGTCTGAGCTTTCAAAACTTTCTTTTTTTTGTATTGGCAACACTTCATTTTATTTTTTTGGAACAAATTATTTCCATGTGTAATTTGATATGTAAGATTTATATACAAAAATAATTCACTTAAAAATTTACTTAATAAAAGAATAATAGGTAACCGATTACATGAAAGTGTCATGATATACCAGTTTCGCAAACTATGACCAAGGTACATGTACTGGTTGCTTACACCATGTGAGTAAACATGAGTCTATCAGTCACATTCATTTTGTATACAAGATTCAAGAGATATTTTACCTCATTTAGAATAAAAAAAGCAATGGAAAAGAGAGAGAGAGGTCTTCTATGTTATCAAATTTGATATATACATTGAAAATTTATGTACAAGTATTGCTCTTTTTCTAATACTATTTCAAAGCTATTCTTTACATAGACAAATAGTAAATGTTTTGCAAAACATTTCATCCTACATTTCAATTGAGAACATTTTCTGAAAAAACTACATTTATTTAAATTTTTCATAAGCTTTAACTTTTGTACATAAAAACAGTTCTGAACAATTATGTAAACCATATTTTGTAAACTGTATTTTATAAATGAATCTTTTACAAAACAAAGTAGGCAAAAATATCATTAAGACAAAAACATGTTAGCATTAAAGTGAAATCATATCATCATCATTCAATGAATTATTCTGACCATGAAGACATACTTTTTTTTTTTTTTTTTACTTTTGTTTTAACCAGTATATTCTCTAGTCATCACCAGGTGTTGTAAGTTGTATCAAATTGACATAGTTGATAGTGTATAAGATGATCCATCTCAGTTTCAACAGGGAATGTTCAAATATATATTTTAATATATTTATGGATTTCACCTTTACAGATATGATACTCTGCGTTTTGTTGAATATCAGTTTTACTTAAAATAATTGAATCGTATCTGAGATGCATTTATATTTTTTTTTCTTAGCTGAAGACTTTTCATTATTACGTTGTGAATAAAATTTCTTTCATCTTATTTCTGCTACACCTTATTCAAACTCACTCCAGTATTCAACAGGTTTATGTTAGCAGCATGTATTCTAAATCTAGAGGTCTGTTATTTCATGATTCATTCTTTTTAACCATTATAGGATATTTACCTTTTAAATTAAATCTGATCCACAAATATATTTTAGATATTTTTTAATCTTTAAAAATTCAAAATAATTTTCCTTTTTATATTTTTATTTAATATTTTAAAAAAGAGGTAGAAAATTTAATGTTTGCAATTAGAATGGATGTATTAAACCAACAGAAAAGAATAACATTTATATTTTATAAAGAGAAACAAAATCAGTTTGTCATTCCTCTTTCATCAGAGTTCAATTGAGGACAATAAATGTTCACATCAGTTATTGTTTTAGCCTATCTATTTTAATTAGTTAATAAATTCTGTACTCCTTTTTAAATATTTGCAAACTAGTTATAGAACAAGAAACAGTTATGCAAAGGAGCAACAGAAATCATTTTTTATACTATTGCTCACCCAATTCAAGGCTGAAGATCCACTCAAGGTAGAGGGTTGTTTTATGAACATAAGAATTATAGGTTATGAGTATATACAAGGTTGATGATAGTTGGTTCAAAACTTGAAGAGGTTAAGATGACAGTGGTCAGAGAAGCATCCTTACAGGAGTCTGTTCCACAAAGCAGTATCTCTTGGGAAGAAAGTGTCCAAATAGAACTTTCTTCTTGACAATGTAATGTGCAGGGAATGAGGGTGCCCTTGTGTACATGGCATAGCAGGTCTTAGCTATAAATGTCTGAACTGATGGAACTAAATCAAAGAAAAAATTTCTCAGAATTTATAGAGTATATCTTATATGTAATCAGATCCAGCAATCATTTGAAACTGAAGTCATTTCAGGTATTCCACAAAGACTCTTCCAAATCTATCAGAAAGGTAGTTTCTTGATTTAAGGGGTGAAATAGTAGGTTACAACACCTGGCAAAGACTAGAGAATTTATAAAAACACATGTGGTTGTTATTAAGAATAATATCTTGACATGATACCTAATCTCAGAACTTGAGATAGTTGTTAACAGATTACTTTGTTGGTCTAAGTAATTTGTTGAATCATGATGTTGAAACTGAATTAACATTCAATCAAGTAAAAGCATTCAGCTGACCATTACTTCAGAAATATTTCTCATTTCTGATGTTGAAGAAATGAAACAGTCTTTCTTACTTTACAAAACTAAGAACAAACACAGAAGAACCTTCAGTTGTCTCATTACTCTTGCTTCAGAAGGACAATCAATAGAACATATAGGTGAATCAGCTTCCTTACTTCTAATTGAAGCTACAACAATTTCTCAAGTGCAGGCAACACAGAGCAAACTACTTTGGTAAATATTAACTTTACTGGACTAATATCCCAATTATTACAAAGGTCATTTCTTTTTCTTTGGGGGTAAAAAGCTCAGTTTTTCTATTCCCATTAACTAGAAAAAATGGTGTATTCTTCATACCAGGATTTAGATTTCCAATGTGCATTATGAAGAACTTTCTACAGCACTTGTTCTCTAAGTTGGCATAGGAAGAAGATTAAGAAAAAAATTATTTTATGGAAAAAACAGCAGATATATATATATATATATATATATATATAAAATTCTTTAGTTTCTGTCATCTCTTTTTTTATGAAGTTTGACCAACCAAGGTCACTGTTTTCATGAGAACCAGCCAGTGTTTGCATCAATTCAAGTGTTTATGTTGAAATTGATTAGTTTTTTTTTATGGCTTATCAACCCTCTGTGGTTTATTTAAAGCCAAAATATATTATGTATTGCTTACAGTACCTGGTGTTCCCAAGTGGTCTTCCTAAATACTGACCAGTCTTGATAATGCTTAACTTCAATAATCAAATGAGGAATAGTGTTTTTAGTGTGATTCAACCACAGGCATGTAAAGCACCAAAACAGACTAGTTTGGTGTCTGTAAGAAAACACTTGCATAGAGAAATATTTTTAGCAGCATTCAATCAAGCTGAAGTCTTAATGAAACTTGACAAAATTACAAATTTTAAACAAGCTGTGCTCTTCACTTGAATTTCTATTAAATTTCTGCAGACCATAGAAATATCTTATGTAATATCTCATCAGGCAATTCCAAGTGTTATTAGTAATATTTTAGCCAGTTATTGACTAATGGGAATGTAAAAACGGAGCTCTCTAAATATTAAAAAAATAAACAAAGCACAGAAAAATAAACCTTAGAATTCATTGGGAGACAATATAATTGGTCCATGCTTGTAAAGTTAACAGTAACCTCTACTTAAATTTTTCTAAAGCAAAAATGGCAGAAAATAAAAAAAACAAACAACCCAAAACATACACACATGAAAAAATTCTATAAAATAAACCTTATTAGGGCTAAAGCACTGACTAATTATAAAAATTTATAAGAAAAAACAATCACCTGTGAATCGACTGACGTATATTCTTCCTCGTAAGTTGAGTGGTTCTAATGTAAATTAAGAAAGAAAGGGTGTAAGTTGTGTGGGTGGGTAGAAAGAAATTGACAAATGGTAAACATATTTATGTACTGAATATTCAATATTACAAAAGTCTAAACTAATAATATGAAAGGATAGACAGTTTGAGACAGGTTGATGGAGAGCTGTAGATTTCAAATTGAAAAGGCTGAGAAGGAAATTTATAGACACAGAGACTAATAATTTAGCACAGAAACAAAATGACTGGCAAACAATTCATATTTCTGGTAGTTACATGGAGAGATGAGACATTTAAAGAGTAGCAAAGATACAAACAGTTTGTAGAAATGAATTAGATTATTGAAGTGATAGATATGAATGGACTTCTATAATTATCAGTATAGATAAGGAGAAAGATGTTTTTTTTCCTTATTTATAAATGACAGGATATAACAAAAATAATACATGGTAGTGGTGAGATTAACCATTTCCATACAGGAAATATTTGACATTCATTGACCAAGCAGAGTGTTTGCCGGTTTAAAAACAGTTTTTCAAGAAAATGAGTTACTCAAATTCACTGTTAGTTATCACACAATTATTGATAGCTTTCCTTCCTAACCTTTTCAGGTAGTGCGAATAGTCAATATCTTTATTATATTATTTTCTCAAGTTACATGTGCTATCATTTTTAGTTGTTACTGCTGTTCAAAATAAGTAATGTGGTTTCTGTTATTTGGTATAGTTCTTTGGTTATGCTTCTGCAATGCCAGCCATTGAGATCTGATGAAGGGTAATAATCTCCAATATTTAGAATTTCATTTTAAGCCATTTTTAATCATTGATCTGAGAAAACTGTTGCCTATAGCCGATACCTTGAACATTCCTAAACAAGTTGGATCCTATACATGCCATTCAAATGAGAGACTAGATCTGATAAAGGGTGGTACTTTAGTGTGTTATCTACAAGGAAGAAATATCTAAACCATACAAATTTTATTTTGGAATGATATTTACATAAAACATATAACAAAGAAACTAATTAAAATATTGAATTTTTTTCTTTTATTTATGTTCTAGTGATAAGCAGCATATACATCTGCTAAAATATCTACACAGTACAAATTTTAATTTGGAATGATATCTACATAGTAAAATATGTTGCTACTTTGGTTTGTTAACAAGAAAAAGATAAGCACCTGTTTTACTATGTAGATATCATTCCAAATTAAAATTTGTACAGTGTAGATATTTTTTTCTTGTAGACAGCAAATCAAAGTAACACCTTATAATGATTTGGCTTTATAGCAACTTGTAATGCTGGACAAAACTATCCATAATACAGCCTATTCTATGTTCAGTTTCCTTATCTCCTAATATAAATTTGTTATAATAGATTAATACACCAATGTATTTGAAGTGCTTAACTTAACATTCTGAATTTTAATGATGGTTTCAGGGTATATCACATCATTGCTTTTATTCCAAGTTCAAATCATCGTTATCATTTTGGAAAGGTTTATCTTAAGCCTTACATCATGGAACCTTTGGTAAAGAATGTTGATTTTTTTTGTTCAAGGACCTAGGTCATCAGCAGATCCCTGCCCCATCATCAGTACACTGACCTCTAATAGGAAAACAAGAATACAGTTTTCTATTGGTATCTTTATTCAGGGTGTCTTAGAGAATGTTTAAAAGATCAATGCTCATTTCTCCATATCTGTGGAACGTAAATTACAGAAAGAGTAAAAAAATACCAAGAAGTACTTAAAATTAATAAATGCTATTTTAAAGGATATATAAATTTGAATTTTGATGCTATAAGTAAAAAGGATTAAATTCTGGTGAGTAAGGAAAAACAAAGGAGGAAGTGTCATAATTTGATTATGAAAATAAGAGCAAATTAGTAAAAGAAAATGAATGGGAAATAATTGGGCATATGTCAAAGAATGTTCAGCTTCAAGTATAATATTTGTTAGAAAAAATGTTCAGTGTAATCTTTTTTTAGGGGGGGGAGTAAGAATAGTAAATAATAGTGACATTGAAAACAATGGATGAATTTGAAAAAATAAAAGTAGTCTGGTTAATCGGTTTCATATTTTGACAGGTGTTGCCTTTCATTTGCAGTAAACAAGAAAATAATATTGTCTTTTTCTATTTTTATGTATGTGTTATCAAAAGAAATTTTTTTGTTCAATTTTTATCTTTGATAATTCAGAGGGTAAGAGACAGGGAACAATAAACCTAATGAAAAATGTAACAGAGACAAAAAAGAGAGAGAGAGAGGCAGACAGAAGAGCAAAGAGGAGAGGCAGACAGAAGAGCAAAGAGGAGAGGCAGACAGAAGAGCAAAGAGGAGGGCAGACAGAAGAGCAAAGAGGAGAGGCAGACAGAAGAGCAAAGAGGAGAGGCAGACAGAAGAGCAAAAGAGGAGAGGCAGACAGAAGAGCAAAGGGAGAGGCAGACAGAAGAGCAAAGAGAGAGGCAGACAGAAGAGCAAAGAGGAGAGGCAGACAGAAGAGCAAAGAGGAGAGGCAGACAGAAGAGCAAAGAGGAGAGGCAGACAGAAGAGCAAAGAGGAGAGGCAGACAGAAGAGCAAAGAGGAGAGGCAGACAGAAGAGCAAAGAGGAGAGGCAGACAGAAGAGCAAAGAGGAGGGCAGACAGAAGAGCAAAGAGGAGAGGCAGACAGAAGAGCAAAGAGGAGAGGCAGACAGAAGAGCAAAGAGGGAGAGGCAGACAGAAGAGCAAAGAGGAGAGGCAGACAGAAGAGCAAAGAGGGAGGAGGCAGACAGAAGAGCAAGAGGAGAGAGGCAGACAGAAGAGCAAAGAGGAGAGGCAGACAGACAGCAAAGCAGGCAGACAGAAGAGCAAAGAGGAGGGCAGACAGAAGAGCAAAGAGGAGAGGCAGACAGAAGAGCAAAGAGGAGAGGCAGACAGAAGAGCAAAAGAGGAGAGGCAGACAGAAGAGCAAAGAGGAGAGGCAGACAGAAGAGCAAAGAGGAGAGGCAGACAGAAGAGCAAAGAGGAGAGGCAGACAGAAGAGCAAAGAGGGGAGACAGAAGAGCAAAAAGGAGAGACCAGGGGACTGAAGACTGCAAAAGAGGGGGAGACCCCAAAAAACAGAGAGGGGGGAGACCCCAAAAAACAGAGAGGGGGGAGACCCCAAAAAACAGAGAGGGGGGAGACCCCAAAAAACAGAGAAGGGACAGAGAGAGAAACATAGAAAGGAAAGCAGAAAAAACAAACAAAAAATAAATAGAAAAGAAAGTGGAAAGACAAAATTGGTTTTGATAAGTGTGGATGGGATAAACAAAGCAATAAGACATGAAAATTAGGTGAATATATATCTATATATTTTATATTTGATAAATTGGAAATAAAGTGTTTAACTTAAGTGTTCTTTTTATTTATTCTTATTTTGAGAAAAAGTCATTATTTCAAGAATTTTTATGTATGTTGTTTATCTTGCTACCATAATATTTCAGCTAATACTTTTTTCCAGCCTTCTTCAGGTGTACAAAAGGAAAGGGTGAAAGTCTATTATATATATATATATATATATATATATATATATATATATATATGTATGTGTGTGTATACATATATATATATATATATATATATATAAATAAAAATGATGCCCACAAGATAGAAAAGGTGGCTAATTTACTGGCTGGCTTAGCTTATTTCTGTTAAGTTCAGACTAAATTGTTGGCAAGAAGACAAAAGCAGAAATTCTTGTGGTTTCCTGTCTAGTGCTTTACCTATTGAAGCATTATGGACTTTCTTGTGAAAATGTAAATATTTTGCTTAATTGAATATTGAAGATTGTATAAAAGATTTTCAGTAGAAGGAAAAACCTTGAGTTTTAGATCAATATTTCACACATCTTAATAAATTTTGCCTGACTGGTTATACTTGCAACCAAGGCAGTTTTTAGTAGCAACATCAGCTTTTATAAAATTAAGCCTTACCAACTCTTCAAATGTTTTAACTCTTTCTTTCACATTAATTTTTTAGTTGCTTAAAATTAAGGTGAAAGAAAAGAGTTAGAGAATTGAAGATTTGGTAAGTTTTAAATCAATGGTAGTCATAAAATTGATATGAATGTTAGTTGACAATAATTTATCTAATATTTGATATATAATATCAGATATAACAATATACCACAGCTCATATTAACAGTGTAAGAAGAAAAAGAAATATGAAACCACAATAGATGAAAAAAGAATGAAGAGTAAGTTTTAATGTTAGATTAGATTTATTTAACAGTTCTCCTAGTTCAAACAAGAGCAGATGGCATATTTAACATGTCCTCTCTGTGGCAAAATCAGATGTAAGAGAATGTCTTGAAAGCACTTTTTATTTTTGGTCAAATATCTATACTATAAAGTGATTTACAAATAAAGCTACAATAATTAAATCAGTTGAAAACTAAACTTGAAAGTAAATACTATTTAAAAAAAAAAATATGGATAAATCTTTGCCCTAAATGGTCTTCACTGCTGAGCTATTATACATGGAGGCTGCAAAAGTACGTATTCACTAAATCTTATGCTAGTATCTTAATAGTGGTTCTAGGATATTTTGTGCACATATTTTGTTGTTCATTATTATATACTTAATTTTCCAAGAGCACACATTTTTCTTTAATAAGATTTCTCGAATGTCCAGGTCAATAGGCAAAAATAATTAAATATACTATTTAACAAATAAATGGAGCATATGAGCATACTAAAACGAAGAAAAAGAAAGCAAAAGAAAAAAAAAACACCATTTAAATTGATAAAAGCCTGTTGGATTAATGAATAAAAAATCCATTACTTCTTTATTGCATTGGTGAGAAGTAAGTTTCACTTGAATAGTTTCTTCTCGCAAGGCACTGCTCTGTGGAACTGATTCTCTGCTCAAGTCTAGTGTTAACCAGTATCTTCCCCTCCTATCTACATAAACTGACACTTACTGTAACCCTCTACCTCCAGTGGCCCCTGGTACTTGTACAGGGTGAACCTCACTTTTGTTTTGTTTTTTTATTTAAAAAAAAAAAAAAAAAAAAAAACTATTTTGTTTACATTTGAATATGAACCTAAGCGGATATGATAATTTCAAGGAATCTATGACAGGAAGGATTTCATATGTTGGATACCAGAGAGCACATATTCTTCTTTAATAAGATTTCTTGAATATTCAGGCGGCTAGACAAAAATAAATAAATATGCAGTTTAATAAATAAACAGTGTCTACTCAAATATGAGTATCTGCTAAAAAGAAAAAAAAAGTAATATAAATAATAATTGTGTAATAAACTTTAATAATTCGCATTTTCTCAGAGTCTTATGTAAACATACTTCACTGACCAGTTTCTAAAATTTTCTATCCATTTAGTTTAATCCAAAATACTGTATTTAATGGCACATAGAATACTGTACTTCCCCCACCCCCACCCCCACTACTAAAAATGTTTAAAATATGCCTTGAGTCTTATATGCAAAATTAAGGTATTTAGAAGGCTAATGTTTACCGAGACTCCAAAGAGCACAGAAACAGCTTGACCGAGACTCCAAAGAGCACAGAAACAGCTTGACCGAGACTCCAAAGAGCACAGAAACAGCTTGACCGAGACTCCAAAGAGCACAGAAACAGCTTGACCGAGACTCCAAAGAGCACAGAAACAGCTTGACCGAGACTCAAAGAGCACAGAAACAGCTTGACCGAGACTCCAAAGAGCACAGAAACAGCTTGACCGAGACTCCAAAGAGCACAGAAACAGCTTGACCAGAGACTCCAAAGAGCACAGAAACAGCTTGACCGAGACTCCAAAGAGCACAGAAACAGCTTGACCGAGACTCCAAAGAGCACAGAAACAGCTTGACCGAGACTCCAAAGAGCACAGAAACAGCTTGACCGAGACTCCAAAGAGCACAGAAACAGCTTGACCGAGAAATCCAAAGAGCACAGAAACAGCTTGGACTGAGACTCCAAAGAGCACAGAAACAGCTTGACCGAGACTCCAAAGAGCACAGAAACAGCTTGACCGGAGACTCAAAGAGCACAGAAACAGCTTGACCAGGACTCCAAAGAGCACAGAAACAGCTTGACTGAGACTCCAAAGAGCACAGAAACAGCTTGACTGAGACTCAAAAGAGCACAGAAACAGCTTGACTGAGACTCCAAAGAGCACAGAAACAGCTTGACTGAGACTCCAAAGAGCACAGAAACAGCTTGACCGAGACTCCAAAGAGCACAGAAACAGCTTGACTGAGACTCCAAAGAGCACAGAAACAGCTTGACCGAGACCCAAAGAGCACAGAAACAGCTTGACCGAGACTCCAAAGAGCACAGAAACAGCTTGACTGAGACTCCAAAGAGCACGAAACAGCTTGACTGAGACTCCAAAGAGCACAGAAACAGCTTGACCGAGACTCCAAAGAGCACAGAAAATGAGCTTGACTGAGACTCCAAAGAGCACAGAAACAGCTTGACCGAGACTCCAAAGAGCACAGAAACAGCTTGACCGAGACTCCAAAGAGCACAGAAACAGCTTGACCGAGACTCCAAAGAGCACAGAAACAGCTTGACTGAGACTCCAAAGAGCACAGAAACAGCTTGACTGAGACTCCAAAGAGCACAGAAACAGCTTGACTGAGACTCCAAAGAGCACAGAAACAGCTTGACTGAGACTCCAAAGAGCACAGAAACAGCTTGACCGAGACTCCAAAGAGCACAGAAACAGCACCGAGACTCAAAGAGCACAGAAACAGCTTGACCGAGACTCCAAAGAGCACAGAAACAGCTTGACCGAGACTCCAAAGAGCACAGAAACAGCTTGACCGAGACTCCAAAGAGCACAGAAACAGCTTGACCGAGACTCCAAAGAGCACCCAAACATGTAGCTAGCCTAATATCATAATATATATTTATTATTATTAAATTAATAATATTAATATGTATAATTGTCATCTAAAGTGACATGGACAAATAGTCAGAAATCAGAGAGGTCCACGTTGCTGTGTCCCAGTCTTGTGTTTATTTGTACTAAGCCCAAGGAGTCCATTATTTTCCATTATGACTCAAAGTAGGGGAAACAGTTCCTTTCTCCAAGACAACGTGCTTGGTGGATGTGTTTTTAATGTTACCTTCTAGCCTTTGCCCAAAGAGGTAGAACCTACAAGTGGTTGGATTTCTCAAGGTAGCCTGATGGAGCCCAACCATCTCCAGGCTGGTTTTGAATCCAGTTTTCATTTCTCCTAGACCAGTTGTCACCCAAGGATATAGGATCCAGTCTGTCCTGCTATTTATCCATAGCTGGTGGAGAAGAGCTGGATTCATACCTTTCCCAAGGGTATTAGCATAAAAGTGAATTAAATAAATTTGACTGGAATGTTAACTCATCTCTGATTTCTCAGTCTGAGCTGCTATCCATTACTCCATTTATATATATATATATATATATATATATATATATATATAATTTTTACTAATATTCACCCAATAAAAGGCCCAAGAGCCACTCAAGGTAGAGGGTTACTGTGTGACATTATATTAGCATAGGAAATGACAAGCATTAGGAATATAGAGCTGAAGTAGACTTTTGAAGGATCATGAAACGAGGTAAACCTTTACTCCTGTTTAAAAGACAAGGGGAGGAGTATGAACTGGACTACAGGCAAACCTATCTACTCCTATTGGTGGAGTACAGGAAAGAATTAAATAGTGAATAAAATTTCACAGTTCAGATGTAGACATTAAGAGCATGGTGCTGAATCAGACTCTAGAAGGAACCAGAAACCCAATCCTAAACAGGAAACCAAAGCTCTACTCTTGTTCAAAAGATCAGGCAGGAGTGTGAACTGATAAGCAAAACTATCTCAAAGATAATTATTAAAAATGTGAAAAATAACAACTTGATTATTTTTCAATACTACTAAGGAGAAAAAAAGGCCTGAGAAATGACAATAATGGATTTTTCAACCTTTGAAGAATTTTGTTTTCATTGAGTTATTTTGAGCAAGCTTTCATTTTTTTTTTAATGTCTAAATCAACAGGGATTAATAAAAAAAAAAGAAAAACGTAATTTGAATAAAAATTGGTTTAACCTAATTCCAAACTTCTCAATTAAATTCATGCAGGAATCCCAGTGGGCCCCATTCAGTTGCCACTCTGTTGGAAGTCTATTCTCAATTCCAAGTTTAAATTTCATTTTTGAGCATTCAATACAAATGTCATGAGAAAGTTCTTTTAAAATTAAAATGCTTCAATCTGATTCTTTGAATTGACATTTCAACCAGAGGTCAGTAAGCACATGAGAATTTAAATAAAAACTATTATACAAAACCAAAAACTGAAATGTAAAGTATTTAAAATCTATCAATATTATTTTTATATTGAAAAAAAAAAAAAAAAAAAAAAAAAATTAACAAGCATTGTCAGTAACAGCAGAATGGTCTAAGTCAAGAGAGTGCATGAAAATTTGCCCTTGATACTAAATTCTTAAGGTTTCATCAGGAAATGAGGCATGTTCTGGTCAAATACAATTTATCTGGAAACATAATCATTGTAAATTGTGTTGACTAAAAAATTATATAAATGGGAATTAGGATCGAATCTACACAGAGTCCATCATAAAAATTTACTAGGTTGAATAATGAATTATAAACACTTTAAAAACTTTTGTGTATAGATCAGTTATAATAAATTTAATATCACATAAGTTAAACACAGGATATGTTACAACTGGCATACTCTTTTACGTTAAATCAAAATATTGGCCTGAAATCTTGAGACATTTTTAAATAGCCTTGTCAGATCTAGACTTTTATACAAATCATCCAACACATTTTGAAATGTTTAAACTATTGTCTGTATATAGCCATTGTTCTTGGATCAATGATTAAAAATGGCTTCAAATTAATCCAATAAATCTTACAGATGATTTTTCCACAGATTGGTGCTATGAAAAACAAAGAACATTCTCAAATAATGAAAACTACATTATTCCAATAGCAGCAACAAAATGTGTTGCACATTTAACTTTTTTTTTTTTAATCACTTCATCTCAAGCAATGTAATAATGTCACTAAGGCACAAGGTGCTACTAGAAGTGAAAGAGAAGACTTTACAAAGGAACCAGAAATAAAGACTAAACCTTTACTACTATTCAAAAGACTGGGTAGGTGTGTGAACTGGACAAAAGAGAAAATGATATTGTCAGTCAAATTTCCACACTAACAAAAACAAAGAGATTAAAAGGAATATCCCATCAACATGAAAAAGAGCTCTTGAAAAGTTCAATTTCCTGAAAATATGTTTCAAGAAAAAGATTTTCAAAATTTCAACTGACAGTAACTGTTAAATAAATGAAACCAAATGTCTTCTGTATGTAAACAGTTAACTTTGCGATGATGTAAAAATCCTGAAGAGTTAATCAGTTTAAAAGGGAGATAACCGAGTGATGATTTGTTGTAGAGAATAGTGACGTTTATTCTTTGCTATTTCCATTGAGTACATTAGATATTGTAGTTTGAATGAAGGAAGAAAAGAGAATGCAATATCGCTTACCTCGTGGTGGTGGTGGGGAAAAAAGCGGTGACATGAGATTTCTTTTATAGAAAGATATTGTGGGAAAATAGAACTATGGAAAGGAAGAAAATGTATAAATGTTCACCGTAAATAGAAGTCGGGATGTTTTTCTTGTTTGTTTTGTACGAGAAAAGTTGTGAGAAGGAATAAGATTTAAGAGAAGGACGACAAAGATCTGAACCTTAGAAAATACTTTTTTGATTGTGGTCATTAAGTCAGTGTACATGCAGTTACATGTCGCAGAGAAACTATTGCAGTTCCAGCTGGTGCGCTATAAGGGGGAAACTTACTGCTGCATCGAAAAATAAAGTAGGGATCCTAAAAACTGTTATGATGAAGGGTAAGAATACAAAAGAAGCCATTGATTCGTATATTGATGACATCAAGATAGATGTAACAAAGGTATCAACGGATGAAGTGGTGAATCATCTTAAAGTATTTGGATTGACAGCAAAGCCACCAGAACCCTTTAGAAGGAGAGTCAACCTTTGGCCTTAAACTGAAAAAAAGGGGAAACGAGGTTTCACAAGTGACAAGAGTGATGAGTAGGCAGAAATTATTCTCTTTTTGTGGAAAGCTGTTGGGGCACTACCCTGTTGCCGGATGGCTGTGACTGGCATGCAGCTACGTGAAAAGAGGTAGTGGAATAGACTAGAAATGTGAAGTTGATGATGAAACTCTCTGTGATGCAGGAGATCTTAGCTGAGGAGGTAAAGAAAGAGGACACTGTGACCGGGACTTGGCACATTCCTAAAACGAAAACAGGAATAGTGTGGTACGATGCTAGCAGTCTTGCTAGAGGCGTAGTGATAGAGATCAGCGGTTTGCTGGCGGAAGATGCAGCATGGATGAGAAAAAAAGGACGACTATAACTACATCAAAATGTGGCTGAATTAGGTGTGCTAAAAGGTGTTATTTTGGCTTAAAAGAGGCGGTGGATATAAAGACTGATTCAGCCACAGAACTAAGTTGGGTGAACTCTACTGTAGAGGAGAGCAGAGGAACACGGACAAAAAGTGTTAGAGAAATGATAGTGAAGCGGAAATCAGGAATAATTGTAGAGTTCAAATTTGGATTATGGATGAAAGCAGTGTCTGTGAATTCGAAAAGAAATAAGGTGGATGCATTGACTCTATAAACAAAAAGTGATTCGCCGTCAGTGAGGACGAAGAGGCCCCAGTATGCTGTGTAGGGACCAGAGAACTAGAAGAGTTGCACGGTATACATCATATGGGATTGAATAGGACTATATTTGGTGTGAAAGTAGACTGTCCATAAAAAGGAGGAAGACCAGATGGTGGTCAGGAATTGTATTAGATGTCAATCAATTGAACCTGTCCTGAACGTGTAGGATCCTGTTGAGATTGGAATGACAAGCAATTGAACAAGGTTAGCTGTCGATATAACATTATCGTAGGGGTGCGTACTTGTCGATCATTGACTGTGGACCTGGGCGACTGGTGATATGGAGGAAATTGCATGCGGAAACGGTGATTCTGAATGAGGTTCAGTAGTGGACAATGGAACGGTTTCTCGCTTGGAATTCTTCCAAATGTTGCTTGAAAAATGGAAAATAAGAAGGCATTACATGTGAGGTGGGAAATGGAATAGTAGAAAGACACCATCGAACTGTGAAAGCAATAGCTAAGAGAGGAGAGATATTGTCTGTCGGAGCGACGTTTTGGTACAATATGGGGCCTAAGGTCGGACAGAGAATGGGGACGTTACCACAAAGTTCAGTTTTCACCTATGAGTGGAGGCAACCAAAAGATATGTCCCCGAATACTGATGAGGAAGTGCCGGCCAGAATCGAAATAAGGAAAGAATTTTGCATGAAGCCACCAATCGCACGGTGCATGAAGCAGTGAGTGAGAGAGGTGGTAACTGGGGCGCAATCACCTAACCACCTGGCTGTTAATGGTATGCCGTGGCATATTTCTTGAATTTAAGGCGAGTGATCCGTGTAGCTGATGAACAGGTAAATGTCGAACATGGATAAGATAGAAGTGAAATGGCACCAATACAAAGACTTCAGAGAGAGCGGAAAGAGCGAATCTGGGCATGTGACTGTGTGAAATGATCTGTTAGGATCATGGGGAACTGGAGTTAGAATGAAGGAAGTGAATGGAACGTCGTTTACCTCGTGGTGGTAGGGGTTAAGAAGCGGCGATAGGCGGCGATTTCTTTTATATAAAGATATTGCGGGAAGAGAGAATTATGGGTTGGAAGAAAAACTATAGAGTTCCTCCGAAAATAGGAGTCGGGATCTTTTTTTCATTCGTTTTGTACAAGAAAGGTTACAAAATTTAAGAGGACAAGAGAGATCTGATCCTAGGAGAACGTTTAAAAAAACAAAAAACAAAAAAAAAACAAAAAAAAACAAAAAACAAAACATTATTTTAAACCAAAAATATTGTTACACTATTTCCATCCCTTGGACTTTTGTCCTCATCTTTATTGCTATATTCACGATGTTTCGTCCATTGTCCTCTCCAGTCTTCTTCAGGTGATATTAGTCGGAATAGCACCTCAAGAAAACCAGAGCATACAATTGCTAAAACGTTGCGAATATGACAAAGATGAGGACAACAGTCCAAAGGATGGAAATAGGGTAGTTACAATACCTCATGTTCATATGAAACTCATTTCCACAGGTAATGTACAGAAATAGTTTAAGCCACAATTGTCAAAGCTTATAGAAGAGCCTCTCTTTTAGACAATTTATGTATAAAAAATTTTAAAGATAAACTTTTGAATAAAACATTAAATTGAAATATTTTCATAAATCTATAATACAAAACAATATGACTGTATATTAATTGGTTATGCATCCTTATCTTCTATAACAATGGAATATTTCATTAATCATTAGGAGATATCAGGATGACAGTACATGGATTTATATTTCTTATTGTTTCATGTTAGATTTCTTTAGATTCTTTTTACTTTTAATCATTTAAAAAACGGAATTCTTTCTTATATGTGATAATAGAGTTAATTGTATACATGCCAAATCTAGATTACTGTAGACATGTTAATTGATGCAGAAAATATAAGCAATTCAATTGCAAAATTGTTACCGTCATTTTTTAAGGTATATTCAAAAACACACAGGAATTTCTGAGAGTTAAAAATGTTCTTTAAATATCTTGCTTAAGTATATAAAAGGACTTGACATATTTTATTGATTCACCTGAGAGTTTTTATTGAACCTTGCTGGTTGAGTCCAACATCATTGGCAGCATTTTCTAGATTCTATAGGAGTACTGTGGCTACTGAAAAAGATGTGAAAATTCGCATAGTTAAAACCTGGGCCGCCTTGAATAAAAAATGGATTTAATCTGGAAATCTGAGCTACCAGGCAACCTCAAGCGGAGATTCTTTCGAGCCACTGTAGAGGCGATGTTAATGTATGGTGCCATTGCTTAGACATTAACTAAATCCCTAGAGCCTAAGCTTGATGGAACCTACACTCGGATGTTGAGTGTTTTACTTAAAATCTCTAAATAAATCACCCATTGCTGATATTTATACAAACTTACGTGAATGCAAAATGTGCTTTGCAGAACAAGAACTCGAGAGTGATCTACTGTTCTGGACATCTAGCCATGGAGCAGGAAGAGTTAGTCATCCAGCAACCACCCACAATGACCAACTATGTTATGACACAGAATGCCTCCCTAATGACCTTCCGACCTTGATGCAGAACTATAATGTTTGGCCGTGACAGACTCAAATGTCCGAGCTAACTCGACCGAATAAAATAAAAAATAATATAATGAAATATGAAAATTGTTTAAGGGAGTAGGTTTATATATGTACATATTTCTTTTTTCCACATATATAGATGCAGCCTGCAATATAGCTAAAGTATAATGTGAAATTTTCATTGTATGATGCTCAATCTGTATTCACTACTGAAGTAAGGATATTGATAAAGTAGGAGAAAAAAAAACATGTTGTGTAAAATGTATGCTTCCTCCATCCATCAGATTGAACTTAATTTTCCTACTGCAAGGAATTATTTTTTCATTTTATTTGAATTAAAAAGGGGATAATATTTTTCAAAAATCGAGTCAAGCCACTGTGAAGCAATTTTTCATCAGATCTCATATTTCTGTAACGGATATTTTATTTTCAAACATGGGCCTTCATATGCCCCCAACCCCGAAAAAAAAACAAAAAAAACAAAAAAAAACAGGAATGTCAAAAGAACGGTTTTTGTGACACCCCTTTTGATTTTAAGTACCTTCACTCCCTGGCAAAGACTATTATTTTAAAAAGCGATGAATAGAATTGTAATAAAACCTAAACATATGATGAAACTAAATTTATACATTTTTTTTGTCCTTGAGAATTAATAAAAATAATAAACAATATTAATTTATTATATTGTTTATTGGAATGATTGGCAAAACCTTGGCTAATCTAATTGCCAAATGATTCAAACTTTATAAAATGGTAAATAATAAAGACTTACTTATAGTTGGTTTACATATTTTAATAATTTAGTAAATATGTTTATAAATTTATGAATAAAATTTGTTTTCACCTTTCTTTATGAATTGGCAAATGATAAATATTGCATTTTATTACTTTTTAGAATGTTGTAAATGTAAACACCTCTTCAGTTCTCGGTCGAGTTTAAATGTCAACAGGAGCACAATGCACAGGCCCTCCCCTGAGAGAACATTCATTTATCGGGGCAAGTGAAAATTCAGGGTTCTGATGGAACGCTACTAGTTTGGATTTCGAGGCACTGAATGTAACCAGCCAGTTTTCCTCCCCACTGAGCTGTTAAAACTAGGTCAGCGGAGAGATCAACTCCCAGGCGCTGGTCATCTAGAGATTTGGAAATGTATCCATATACCGTTGTTTCATCAGAATAGCTATTTCAAAATTATTGGAATATGCTCTTGGTAGATCATTCATGTAATGTATAAAGAGGGTTGAACCGAGATGCGAGCCTTGGTGGACCCTTACGTTGATCGCTTGGACCGTTAACAACTACATTCAGAGACCTAACTGTTTTAAAGTACCAGTGATTCCATAGGTAAAGAACTTGTGCAGTAACTCTCTATGCCACACCTTTTCCAAGGCCTTTGAAATATTTAATTCTATAGTCTTGAGATATTGAGATATATCTAATGCCTCACTTATTCTGTGAGTAATGATAATTAGGACATTAGCAGAGGACAAAGGTGATCAAAATATGTACTACTTGTAACTCTTATCCTTATAGGTTATACCTAGCTGTAAAAGTCTGAATTCTGAACCTTTTTCTATGGAAATAACGATAAGCTAAAAACGTTTCGTCAGTGGGAATGGCCTGTAGGATTGAAAATAATCGCCTACAAAACCGCGTAAACACATTTGAACTCTATCACGACTGGAAAGTGAGGACTGGGCAACCTATTTGCGTGTACAGAGAAAACTTCCAAGTAACTGGAATGAATTTAGTTATGCCAACATAAATTTTATTTAATTTACGCTTCTGAAGGCTATGATTATTATATAAACTATATTATCTAAGCTATTAAATTGTACCCTTTGTTAGATGTTATAATATTGGATACTAATACTGAGATTCTGGCAAACTATTTTAATCTAGCATTCAAAGTCGTAGAAGATGCTCGCAGAATTCCGGAAATTGTTTTTAATAATTTCACCCCAAGCAAAGCGGAAATGCCACTCGTATGCAGTGTATTACAGGAAATGAAATTGAAAGAAAAGAATGAACATAGGAAGGATTGAGGAAAGGATAAAAGATGAACGGCATTCAAGATGACAGAAGATAACGATTGACATTGGATTTCAATTTCTGAAGATTGTAGTTATCAGGGAAGCAAGTAAACGGAAGGGCGTTCCACAGGCAGGAAGTGCGATAAAAAACTGCCAGAGTAGAAGTAGCAGTTGAATTTAGCTATTTCAACAGTAAACGAGAGTAACCTAAATGCCAATCTAATAGCACGCTTAAATTCATGTAGTCGGGACACAAAAAAAACAAAACAATATCTTTACTGTCTATATAACGAGTTACCATACAGTTACACATATACTTTAACACACGCTGGTCAACACAGATACAGTAGCAGTAAAGTTGAAGGCTCTACCTAGTTCTACTGAACCCTACGTGACTGGTTCAATCACGGCCCGTCTTCCCCACCCCACGCCTAGCAGGAGATATTAAGCTCTTGGTTTCTTTTTACCATCAGGACGTAGATAGAGCAACAAAGTCTCATTTGTCCCTCTTCTGACAGCTCATGCCGTGTCTTTTCGAAAACAGAACTTTCATCATTTTATAACAAAAATCATTTCACAAAAAGGTAAAAGTTTTATGTTGTATATTGTTTCACAATAGAATGAATGTGTTTGGTATATCATCGTCAGTGTAGATTGTGAAATCTCTTCCCTCCAGCAGATGGCGGAAATGTTTGATGACTAAGTAGATAGCCAGTAGTTCTCTGGAGAATGTATTGTATTTGGTTTGAGCTGATGAGAGTTTAGCCAAGACGGTGGCGATTGGTTTACGCTGATACTTTAGTTCTTGCTCAATGACTGCGTTTACCTCTGCGTCATATGCGTCGGTAGTCAGTAATATTTTTGCTTGTGGATCGTTTTCGATAAATGACAATTTTTTGAAGTCGGCGTGTGCGGTATTTTGCATTGTTGAATGCATGCATAGCATTGCCTTTCAAAGTTATGTTTATTTTTGTTCTTCTGGAGATTTGTTAAGGGATGAAGTATTTCTAAATAATTCGTCACTAATCTTCGATATAAATTGATCATTCCTATGAAACATCGTAGATGTCTGATTGAAGTTGGTGTAGGAAAGTTTTGGGTGGCTTCAGTCTTCTCTGATAGGAGCGAGATAACATCGGCGTCAATGTTCTGTCCAAGGAATTTGGTGCTTGGCGAGCCAAAGACACATTTGTCGAAATTAATCTGAGCACCAAAATAAGAATCTTTGAAACACTTCATGGAGATGCTGTTTATGTGCATTGACGTCATCGATAGTTATCAGGATATAGTCAATATACGCGAAGGCAAGACCGCGTAACATTTCGGCAATTAACCAGTGATATTTCTGAGCGGCGTTCCTCAGGTCGAATAGCATTTTTACAAATATTTATAGGCCAAATGGTTTGGTAACCGCCGTTTTGGGAATGTCGCTCATAGCCACTGGGATTTAGTGGTATGATTTGTTTCTTAGAGAAGGTGCGGGTATTCTGTAGTCCTCATAGAAAGTCATGGATATGAGGGACCGGGTAATGATCAGGGACTGTTCAGGAATTTCCTGTAATCGATGCATACTCGGAAATCCGTGTTTTTGGGACCAGGTGGAGTGGCGAGATATATGGGCTGTTTGATGGACGAATAATGACTTCGTTCAACATTTTCTGCGACGTATTCACTTATATTTGTGCGGTGGTAATCCTCATGGATGAGAACTTACAGATTCTGTCCCGACTGAATATGCCTATGAACTCACGATTGTGGCAAGTTGCGACACCGATTCCTGTCTTGTTTTAACATGTGCGGGTACCACCGATACAGATGATTGTGGTATTGTCCGACAAGGTTCTCTGAAAAGCTAAGTGAGAGGAAAAACTAAGCATATGCTTGCACCGAAAAGTAACACGAGGCAATAAAATTGACTGATTGTTTTTCACGGCTTATTAAAGATTGAGGTGATAAAAGTTGAAACTGCTATAAGATCCGTAGTTTTATTTACAATATTGTAATCTAGAGAGTTTACAATGTACTAAATTTGATCACCTGCTTCAGTCAATATGTCATGTCCACTAAAATATCAAACAATATTTATAAACCAATCACACTCAAAATACTTACATCTTAAAACACACAAATAAAATCTTAGAATACAAATCAGAAAGTTTGTTGTATTAGTCATCATGATTTAGGTAGATACCGCCAAAATATCGTGCGGACGTAGTAGAAGACATACCACGTGGATTTTTAGGGCCAATTAGACATAAATAATGTAATTCTGGAGCCGATTTTTGTTACGAAAAGCGTGCATAAAAACATAAGAAATTCTGCCACAAACAGGATATGCACAGCTTGTCACCAAGTTCCACGCAACTCTCACTTATAATCTTCACGACCTCATGCTAAATGTATTGACAAACTTCAGGCTACGGCAACGCC
Organism: Acanthosepion pharaonis; assembly: GCA_903632075.3. Classification (NCBI taxonomy): domain Eukaryota; kingdom Metazoa; phylum Mollusca; class Cephalopoda; order Sepiida; family Sepiidae; genus Acanthosepion; species Acanthosepion pharaonis. Next base: position 499,339 of record CAHIKZ030001363.1, on the reverse strand, counting down.
GCCAACAGTAAGAAACAATTTCTATCTCTTGCATCCTCTTTACTATGAAGCACACGTTTTGACTTTTTCATACAAACACACAAAACAACATTTCATTGTTTCTCACATGCGTACACAAAGACAATTTATATTTTAATTCAGAATTTTATCAACCCAAACAAAAATACGTTACTTTTTCCAACCTATTACCAACTGCTTGTATTCTTGTCATATTAAATTATTGTTTATTTGTTGAAACTACGTTGTCTTTTCTACTGAATTTTATACTTTCAATAAAAATCGTGCGATTATTCTAAACGGCCGAATTACCAGCAACAATATTTTGTTATTGTATCGAATCCAGACACTCCGAATTTTAACATTCAACGAAAAAACGAGTAGAAGGATTCATACAAATATACATTTTCATCGGATTCAATATGAAGACTTTTTATATATTAAGAGGCTACCCGATGAAAAGTGGATTTTGACAGGGAAGTGTAAGATATTTTAAAAACACGAACAAAAACTGAATTCATCTGTATATGAAAAAAATCGTAAAAGATCAGTTTTGTTTTTTTCACTACAAGCAATTTCAAGTTGCGAGTCAAAAGTGACGAACATACGTCTAACGACTCTTTTTTTATTTCTCTGTCAGTCCATGTGAAATCTAACAGTTTAAATTTTTTTAAACAACCTGAATGTTTGCTCTCGACTTATCTGCTTCTCAGTCGTCAACATAAGTTGATCTTTCTTGGCTTATTTTGGAAGGTTTTTCGAAATCTGTCACGCAGTACGTGTGAAGCATAACGACTCGAGTAGAAAGATCGTCTACTTACGCTGAACAAATTTCGCTATTATAAATAGATGTGTAAATATCTACTTTTTCCTGTTAAATTCGTTCTCGCTTTCATTCCATTATCAAAGACGAGCATGATCGTGACATAAGCTTACTATTACTACTACTATTAATGATAATGTTGGTTCATTAATTTATTGCCTGATGGGCACAACGTAGCTAAACGTGATACCCTGGGGTGGAGGGGAAGATTTTAATAAAATTATGAAGTAAAACATCAAGGACAAATATGTCAGAGGAATATGAAAATGTCATGAAAGAAAAAAAAAGATAAAGAAAAAAAGGACATGTTTCTTCACCACTCCCATTTACATTCTCAGCTGAATTAATAGCATGGTTTTCCGGAAGAAATAGCGAACGTGCTTGTAAATGACGCATCACAATTGGAAACATGGAAATGAAAAGAAGAGAAATAAAGTCAGCGAGAGGAAGAGGGAAAAGCGAGAGAGTAAACTAGAGTAGAAAAGGCTAACCAGACAGTAAAAAAGAGGAAAACTAGAGTACGTATAAAAGAGAGTGAGAGTTGTGGAAGCCACCTCTATGTGTGAGTCAACGAGACAGATGTATATGTTTGAGAGAGAGAGAGAGAAATCAATGTGTGTGTGTGTGTGTGTGTGTGTGTGTGTGTGTGTGTGTGTGTGTGTGTGTGAAAAAGAAGTCAAGGTGGGTATGAGTGAGCGAATGAGAGACAGGTGTGTATGACAGAGGGAAAGCAGCGTGAGAGGTAATGCTGTGAGTGAGAGAGGGGGAAATGGAAAATAAAATGAAAAACGAGAAAGGAAGCAACAGATGAGGGTTTAGCTATGCAGAAGTGAGAGGGTGAAAATGAACGAAATAAAATGAGAAATTTACATTAAAAACCGCAAAATAAGGAAAGTAAGAATGAATGGCAAAAAAACAAAACAAAAAAACAAAACAAAAAAACAAAACAAACAAAATTCACAAAACGAATAAATAAAAAGGAAAAATTGCAATTGACATATGGATAGAGAGAGAGAGAA
>CAHIKZ030001363.1:0-490000 GCA_903632075.3 Acanthosepion pharaonis | reverse complement strand
TTCTTTGTAATGCCTATTCTCCTTAAAACCTAATTTCTCACATACTCTATTATTTCCGACATAAGTTGCTAAAACCATTATTTTTCGTTTTAAGCATATTATGTAGTGAAATTTCACATTCATTGCCATGTAGAAGATTTCTTTTCTTCATTTTGAAGGTATTTTTTGATCCCTTAGTAATTGGTTATTCCTATGCGCCTTCAAATTTTTATGTCATATTTTTTGTCCTCTGTTACCATTACTATCCAGATCTTTGAATTTCTGTACCACACATTAAATTCTCCTTGCTGACAAACATGCATTCCCTCTTAGAGTTTATGGTTAATCTTTTTTGTTTTCCTCAACTAATCTAATATTTCCTCCCTTTCTTTTTTTCTACAGACTATTTTTTCATGATTTCCTAACTAAAAGTTAGATGTGCGTATTATGTACTAATAATATAATTACAGCATCAAATTAAACAAATGAAAATGTGCATAAACAAATTATTTATTTTTACAGGTAGTACAGGGAAGTAGGTCGAAATTTAATGGTTTTCTTATTTAAATTTTAAAATAGGATTCCTAGATGTTTTCCTTATAAATAAAAAAAGGAAGCTTAGATAAAAAAATATATATACGGAACTACATTTTTTTTCCTAGTCATAAATCTCTTTAAAAGTTCCAGCTTCCCCAGTACGCACAAAAAGCTGCCATAGAATGTCTGATTTTGCAAGGAGAAAGGGCTGCAAACATTTACAGAAGGTTAGCAATTATTGATATAAGTACAGTAAGGAGACGGATCAGTAATGTTATTGCAAGGAAGGAGAAACTGACTTTAATGACAGGTCAGCTATTGTTGCGAATGTTCTCATTACAATCATTAAATATTTTGAATGAGGAGTTATGAGAGTGTTTGTAGTTTCATGCAATCTCTTGACTACTCAAGGATCTGTACAGCGTGGATTCCCAAACTGCTGACAAAATTCATGAAAGGGTAGAAGCTGACTGCTGCCCTAAAGATTCTGGAACTGGATAAGTGGAGCACATTCCTAAGTAGTATAGCCGCAGGAGATAAGAGGCATTCAGAGGACAGTGGTTTACCGAAAATGAGGAAAAGAAAAAAAAAAAAAAAAACTAAACAAAGTCATGAGTTTTTTAGGTCATTTTGGCATTACTTTTTTGACTGCACCTAGACTACAGTGATAGCTAATCTTAGGAATTAAATATTTAAAGTAGATAAAATTCGGTTGCCTACATCCTGGTATTCTTTGGCAAGCTGAAATTGTTACGCAAACAAGGCCATGTAATTTACTGGTAGATCGCCTCCACTTCCATGAACTTTGCCAAATATGTGGTCTCGTTCCCTTTAACCGTTACACATCACGTAACTGTGGACTATTTTAAAATTTCAGCTACTCTCATATAAACGCGAATATATATATATATATATATATATATATATATATTCGACTTTTCCAGATTACGAATAATCCTTCTCAGACAAGGAAATTCCGTCAGAAAGTGTCAAAAATTCATTTCGGAAGAAAAGTACAGGAACTATGTTTGAAGTTTTCGACTTTCTGAATTCATCATCAGGGTAGGTAGGGACAATTGTAGCGTTTCATAGGAAAAAGTGTGCTGTAACACAACACACACACACACACACACACACACACACACACACACACACACACAGTGTGAATTTAGGCAGCAGTTTTTCATTTGTTCAAGTTTGGCTGAAAACAACGAAAGTTCTTTGTTAGAGATTTTTTAAAATTTCTCTTTTCTATATTAAAGATCCTTTTTATAGTTTCCGGTACACAATTAAATATAAATAGTTCAATGAGTACTTTTGGCTTTGATGACTCATCATCAGAGATAATCTGCTATGTCAGTTTCATCATTTTCAAATGTCGCTTCTTCGTGTCTTCACGTGAGGTTTCATGTTAACGTTTTTTTTTTTAATGATTTGGAATTTAGAAAAGCAAAGAAAAAATCGTTAGCAAAGAAATTTCGTTTGTCTTTAACCATACTTGTATGAATGAAAAACAGCTGCTGAAATACGTAACATATACAAGGTGTATGTGTTTATAGCTGAAAAGCAATCTGGGCTTTAATTCAGTTGCCTGTTAATTGCAAATTGAATTTATTTGTGGGTTTTATCTGGTTTTACGATTGTTCTTTAAAATTACAGATATTGTGTACTCTTTTCCTAGTGATTATTCGTTAATGGTATTTATTGAATTTATTGCGAAGACATTACACGTACGAGGGTTCACCGCAATCTGACACAGTTATCTGAATTTTGATTAGGGGCAACATTAGGTTAAGTGCGTTGAAGCAGAAAGAAATTATGTTAACGCATTTGTTATGCTTGATTAGATTAGGGAATTTATATATAACTCAGTTATTTTTGTAACATTTTGTCAGAGTACGCAGTTATTATATATCTTAGGCAAAAGTGTCAATCCATACAGGAATCGACCCTCCATTTTTTACGGGTACTATACTAGTGTATTATATATATATATATATATATATATAATAGTTGTAAATAATTTTTTGCGATGTCATAAACGCGAATATACTTTAAAGATTTCCACTAGATAGGTTTTTTTTTTCTCCATGTTAAATGTGTTAAAACACACACACACATATATATATATATATATATATATATATATATATATATAAACTGAATTATTCCCAAGTTTGTTTGAAAACTCTAGGCGAATACTTGAAGCCAAATGTAGATTTAACACCTTGCATAACATTTTGAGGTATGGAAAGTAAGTAAGCCATGAAGATTACGTGGGGTTTATGAACCATGAATCACACCACATTCTTCCTACACACTTCTCAAAATTAGGACGCATACATGGGCTGATCAATCATCTGTTCGATCGGTCGAGTAGCCGTCTGAATGAATTGATCAGAAATAATCGATATTCGTGTACAAGAAAGAATAAAAAAAGAATGTATTGAAAGGAAACAGTGGTAAAAAGACGTAAGGTGTTATATGGTTTGAGCAGATATTTACTAAACTTAGCTTTGTCTGGCATCAGGCCAAAAATAGAAATGAATAAAAAGTAGGGAGAGCGTATTGCGTCAGCGTTTCAACTCGGAAAGCCTTGTATACTTTATTATTCAACATATAAAATCTTGGATCTAACCGGGGCTTGAATGCCAATTGTTGGTGGCCCTGAAAAATACCCAACGCTTTCTGCCTTCAAGCCCATTCTGTGTTATGCCTCTTCAGTACGTCGGTGAACATGTCTCTCCGCACCTTCCTGTATTGTCTCAGCAATATTTTGTCTTTCATCACTTCTCTTTCCCTATATTTCCCTCCATTTTTTGCACGAAATTGTCGAGTAAGTTATTCTTTTTTTTTTTCTATTTTTTTAATATTCGATATATAATTTTAGGGTTAATTTCTTTAAGCTTTCTTTCTTCATAAAGTGTCTTATAGATCTTGTTATTTAAAGAGAATGTGTTTATTTTTCTAGTCATATCTTAGAACTTTCTCTTTTGTCGGAGGCTTTTATTTATAGTATTCTATATTCTCGAATCTTATTTCAGTTTGCAGCAAGATTGTTAAGCTATCACTGGATTATAGCCCAGAACTTTTTTCTTGGTGTTATTTTTTATTCATCAATACAATATTCCATAAAAGGCTCGTTTGCGAATTTATTTTATGTACCTTCAAATTTCTGTCATATTTTCCGTCGTCTGGTGTTGCACTCCCTAAACAGTTACGTTTTAGCGCTTATTTTGACAAGTCTGGTGTGTAACTCTCACAATCCCACTATATATAACCGAATATTTCAACATTCAAGATGTCAGAATGATTTAGGGAAGCAACAGGAGTTACTTGATAAAGCCCATTTTCTCTCCAAGTATCAACTGACAAGTTGCATTGATTTACCGGGTATCAGTGTCCCTATTGTAAGTTCTAAATCTATTTATTTTACCAGTTTTCGAATCTTAAAGATAAGGTGATTGGGAAGAAAATGAATATTCGAACGCAGATAGATGACTAAAACTTTACTAACTTGATGCACACCGAACAAGCATCAAAGAAAAACTAAAAGATACTTTCACACCTATGTCGCTGGAATATCACCAGTGAACGGGGTCTGCTACATTCTAAATACTTATTTTGATCGTATTTTCACATCTGTTATTGTAGTTAAAGATATATTAAGTCTTTTCTTTCAACAAACAATACAAGGTTTTGTTCGATAACTGAACGTGTGTATGTCTGTTTTGATATTGTTTATGGCACAGACACTGGAGACATACGATTAGGCTTCGACATATTTGCAGCCTGAGAGTTCTTAGCCGAATTTTGATCTGAAGGAACATTGGGTTAAGTACGTTTTAAAGATAAGGGATTATGTTGAAAAATGAATATTTATTGTGGTTGATTAGATTAAGGACTTAATCTAAAGAGAATGTGTGTGTTTTTTTGTAGTTCATATCTTAGAACTTTCTTTTGTCGTATGCTCTGTCCAGGGTATTCTCGACAATAGTTGGTAGAATGATATTTTCATTGTCTCGAGTCTTAATACTTATTGGCATAAAAATACGAGGTAAATTAACTGGATAAAAAAAAAAAAAAATCAATCAAAGGAAAATGTATCGAGATCAGCGTCTCGTATAGTAACAAACCCGATCTTCGAAGTTTGTCTGAACGCATGTCGGTCAGACCAAAGTACATAAAATAGAAAGCAGCGAAGAGTAGAGATGCGTCTTTTCATCGTATTTATCAAACCTATACAGCGAAGCAGTCCTCGAAATTCTACTCCAATTTATTATTGTTTGACTATCTTAGAATAAACATATACAGATGACACCCTTTCAATGCTAGGCACACACACAAAACTGCAGGAACTTCTAGACTAGGTAATAAAGGTAAGTAAGAAAACACTTACTATCGATTCCAAGAAAAAAATATAATGGTGAGCATGAGGAACTGCCCAAGATGCGATCTACGAATTGAAGACGTTGAAATCAAACAAATACAGAAATATAACTAAGTGTTAAAATAGACAAAAGAAAATTTGACACAGAAGTCCAAAGACGCATTGGTATGACGGCGGATGCCTTCCAAATACTAAATCTTAATAAACAGGAAATTTCAGTAAATAACTAAGATCACTGAACTTCTATGCAATATCAATTCTCCTGTATGGTAATGAATGCTGGGCAATTTCCTCACGCAAGAATGGTAAACATTGGGCAACAGAGACGTGATTCTACAGAAAGATGCTGAGAATACCATGGAGTAACAATGAAGTATTAAGAAAATAGGAACGACAAGGACACTTGTGATTAGAATTTCTGGGGACAACCAATAAGTGGACATGGAGAATTTGACACTCACACGAAATAATGAAGGCAAGAGGGACAGAGGAAAACAGAGAATAGGATACATAACGAGTACTATGTGGGTGGCAGAACATGAATTGGGAAGTAAAGAGACAGACACACTGCCAGAGCTACAAAGAAAAGAAAGTTGTAGAGAGGAATGATCGTTCGCGTCCTTAAGGGACACGATATATAGAAAAAGAAGTTGGACCACGATAAACAATGTCGACCATCCCATTTTGTCGAGGGTGGCCATTAATGGGTTGTAGGGGCTATATAAACCGTTTCTTCACATGTACTTCTCGATTGTGGAACTCTTTTCTGGCTTCTTGCTTTCCAGTAGAGTTTGATCTTCAAAAATTTAAGTGAAATTTTAATCGTCTTAATTCCCGTTCTTTTATTGTTCTCGCTCCTTAATGTTTTTCATTTCTTATTCTTTCACGCTCAGTAACCCACGCGTCTTAGTGGCTTTATTGCCTTGCTTGGGGTGAAATGATTAAAAAAAAGAAAGAAAGAAACCTATAAATTCTACCGATATTTTTGTAAACCTATAATACTTGATTTAAGATGATTATTAAGGGGGTTAAATAAATTTTTCTGGTGATTGGTAAGAGCGATTGTAAATAAGGTAGTTTGCGTCGGCTAAACTTGCACGATTTTCAGCGAGTGTCTTGATCTTGTGGAAGACTAGCTAAGTAGATATCGATATAAGTATATTGATTACCCTGAGCTTGATTTTACACTGGGTTACAGGTGTGGGAGATCCATCGAGGGTCGAAAATCAAAGAGCGAGACTACCTTGCAAACCATTACTTTACAGTAGTTAGAAATCGATATAGATAGACTGTGGTAGATAGTAAATCTGACACTTATATCCAAACTGCAATACACAGGAATTGTTAGTCTCTTCGGCTTCGATGTTAATATTGATCGCGTGAGCGGTTGGTAGCCAGATTTGATCGACTCCCGAAAGTCTCTAAGCTGAGATCGTCCTGTGGATGAAAAGAGATATTTGTCAGCTGTCGAATCTGGCATGATGTCAGATTTACACTGACTTCTTGAATCTACTCACCCAATTCAATGATAAAAGAATTATTCTTATCAATCACTCCGTTATTTTTGTTCTTTTATTCCGTTCTTACAATTTTCTTTGCATGAACTTTTCTTTCTCTTCATTGTTTTTTTAACTTCTCTTCAAACGTTTTCCTTCCTTTCTTTTCCCCCCCTTTTATTTCTCCTTCCACTTCCGATTCATTCTTTTCTCTTTTCAGTTTCCTCCTCTTTCTTTGCTTTATTTCCTCCCCTCTTTTTTTCTATTTCCTTCTCTCCTGATAATATATATATCGCTCTCTTCTTTCATTGTTGTCCTCCCATCTTTCTTAGTCTCCCTCTTTCCTTCCACTCATCTTTCCTTGCTCCCCTTTTTCTATTCTTTCACTCTTATACTTTCCATTTTGTTCGACTACACTCCTCTTTTCATCTATTTTAATTTCTTTCTCCTTATTTCTTCACCCCTTTTGGCAACTTCCTCGACACCGATTTGTCTTTTTACATTCGGTATTTTTGTACGAAGATATATTTAACAATTTGATTCTGGCAGTCAAGTTATACCAAGTTGGGCGTTTATCATAGAGATATTGAGCAAGCTTTTTCTTATTGTTCGTGTAGTTAATTTGATCCTTATTGTAATACCCCTTTATGTGTGTTTTGACCAGACTAAGGTAAGTAATTATATTCAAGCGAACAAAATTGGGCTTAAAGTAGAGCGGGGGATAACAAACTAGTTTCGCTGACTTGTTAGTATATCTAGTCTGATTTCTATTGTATATCTTATGCAAATACCATCTAAAGGGAAAGTTTACTGCATTTCATTTATAAAATATTCACGAATAAAGAAATGTATACGGTTTTCAGCTTGTGCCAGAAAATCTCCAAAAAGCTGTTCAGGAGGCACAATAGTTCTGCTTTGGTTTGTTGCACTATTAGCAAATCTTCGAGAAATGATTAAGAAATAGTTTCCAATTTTAACAAAAGTTGTAGATATCCATCACAAGATTCTGACACTACATAATCGCCAAAGTCTGAATAAGCAGTAAATGCTTTAGCAGACTAATATAGTATACAGTACAGATATTTATTATTTTCGCTTAATTGTATAGGAAAAGTGAGTGTAGAAGACTGGGACAGATTAGCCTATCTTGAAAATCAGCCTTCAAAACTTGGGTTAGAACATCGAATACTAGGTCTGGTCGGAGAGACGTAACTATGTCAACCAGAAAAAGTGAAGGTTTAAAGTAAGCTGTTGGGTTCAGTAGCACAAAATGTAAGAAATATACACTTATTCAAATCTTTATAAAAACATGGATCTTTATCTAAGTATTTACATATTTTTTTTTCATCTGAAACGAGACCTCAATATTGAGGTAGGCAGTAAAAAAAATCGAACTGATAATAGTTTGCAGGACTAAAAAGTCTACTGCTTTACGTAAAGTTGACAGTTTTATAATTGATGCGTAAATCCTTGCAAATACCAATGGGTGGCTGAAAGCAATGTTGGCTCTCTTTCGAAGTAGACGATGACATAACCTTTTTCCATTGAGAGAATCTAATTTGAGAGAAATCGACAAGATTTCTTTTAAAGTTTCTCAGAGCAAACCTTTTTCTTTCCAATTGACAAGTGGAATTGATTTGAATAAGATGATCGCAGACACGTTCGGAAAAAAGAAGGCTTCTTTAATACTTTTTTCAGCTTACAGGTAACTGCAACGTTTTAGTTGAAATTTTCGCTTATAAAGCCTGAGTGACAGTTTCAATTTTCTGTATGTATGTGCTTTTGTGAAATTCTTTTTGAAGATTACGAAGTATTTATTTCGATAGATAATCAAAAATAAATTAAACAGTGTGTGTTGCAACTTGAATAATATTTGAATTCTGGATTTTTATGCATTGTCTTCAGTTACGGGTCCACAACAATGGGGAAAATAACTTAATAGGTCAAGGTGAGTCGGTATGAAATCTTTTTTAATAGCAATCTGCGGCAGATTCTTGTGTAGCAAGATTATATATGATACTGGACTGTAAGTGGTAACAGCTCCTTGCTACCACTCCCAAGACATGTAAAGTAGGGAAGAGTGTAGTTTACCCCAATTTTTTTTTCATACTAAAGTTCAACCAATACAAGGCTCAAATGCCACTCAACATAGAAGTTTACTGCTAAGGTAGAACAAGAAATGGTTATGATAACTGAGACGTGGGAACTGAATAAAAGAGTAGGCGATAGAAAGCAAAAATTACAAGGATAAAGAGAATAGGAAAGACTGACCCTTAACTTGAAGAGGCTCAGTGTGTATTGTGCATAGGAAGCACGCACAGGAGAATCTGTTCCAAAAAGTAGCAGTTTTTTTAGAGAAAGCTTTTTGAGTTGAACGGTCCATTTGGAATACAAAAGAAACGAGTAGGATTCGAGTCCGTGCCGACTGATCAATATCAATATATCGATTATCGCAGCACGCTACTGAAGAGAGAATATATCTGGTGATAGGACAAAGAACAGGGAGGAGCCGATTTATGCTTTTTCCAAGAGCAATAGCGAAGCGAATAAAAATAGCTTCAGGTGCCATTCGAACCTATTTATCAGTTACCATTTTCCAGTCTCTTAACTGTCATGCTACTACGCACTTATCTCGAGAACGGCCAGAACTAGTTACATTGTTTCAAAGCTGTATCAGTAAGTCATAGTTCTGGTTAGGAACAGTAATTTGGGCAATAGGCATATATATTCTATATTGATCTTAATTTATTGCTATCCTTTGGGATATTGACAAACACTTTAGGTCGACATGGCTTTCTGTGTACTTAACATGGATACAACCATTCTGAAATATATAATACAAACACACACATACCCATTCTCCTCGCTCGTGGAACTCTTTTCCGACTTCCTGCCAACTATATATATATGCCGTTCCTTTCACCGGGTGATATAAACCAAAGTATGAGGGTATTTACTTGCCACCCCTAAACAGAAATGTGTGATACATGGTCTTTTATTTATGCGTTATATTATTCTTTTTTTTTAAGTGGTGAGTAATCTGTATGCCCAGTCATTACAACCCAAGATGACATTTATAACGTGTCATACAAAAATATCCAATTCCCTCGGCATATTGCCACAGACATCAGAGCACACCTTTTAGCAAAATGTGGAAATACTGTCTATTATCTCGTCTGATATAATGACAAACTCATTTGCTGATGACCGTCAGCTTTGAATCCAGTACCATATTTCAGAAATGCTAACAAATGTATTGATAGGGACAACCCATTTCAGAAACTCGTTAAAGACTAGCTATTCCATTTTTAGCAACGCGTCTAACACAGGTAATTTCGCATATTTTTATGCACGGAATGATATACTGTTCTTTCTTTATTAAACGAATAAATTCTTTCGTTGAAATTCTTTGTATCCTGACATATCTCACAATCCTTCAATTATTTTTACATTCTGACAATCTGTAAATATAGAAAGAAACCCTCACCAAAGCTTACACAGACCAGCCAATGATCACCCCCAAGTTGCATTCCGATCCTCGATCTTCTTGTTCACCAAAAGCTGGGAAATGGTGCGATGCATGCTCACAAAGCAACAGGATGAAAGACAAATTCCACTTTCTCATATTATATGTAGTTCTTTTATACACGGCCTTGCATGCTCATCCGGGTGGGGAGGATGGTGACACTTGGGACAGCTTCTGTTATCTCAGCTCTTCCCCCTAGCCCATCTACACATTTCGACGTGGTAACTAGCAATACGAAATGGAGACTTCTGAACCTTTCAACAGACACGCCCGTCTCCCGCCAAGGGCGGACTCGAACACTCTCCCCGATCCTAAGCATGGCAATAAAGACTAGCAACCGGATATACCATATTCCCAGTTCTGTTGCCACTTGATTGACAGAAATCCCTTTACTTCTCGTTCCCCTTCAGTTAAAGTAGATGTCAAAAATAGATCGAACTTCAAAAAGGAACCATCAGCTGGTTTATCAAATAGAAATACTTGAGATTGAGTTAAAACCACCTCTTCACTTTTTTACGTGAATGTCCATAGTAAAATAAGCCTGTTATTTGGACTGTGTCCTCGGAAGTATCGTGTGTTCCCTTTCAAGGTATGATATGCCAGAACAGACTTGCCTAATTCTCCTTTTGATATTTGACACAGCAATTCAGTAAATAAAATAATCCAACAAAAACAAAAACTAAGTTCATTAGGCTGTACTCACTGCAAGAGTAAAATGCATTTGCCATATATTCAGTGTTGAAAATCGAAATAAAAGCGAGTATCTTAAACAGAAGTCAGGGATCTTTTTATACAAGTACACACGATTTTTATTATCGGACCAATAGGGAAACGGTTAATATTGCTATTACCACTGATATACGTACAATATCTTTAAAAAAAAAAAAAACATAATTGAAAAATACGATTTCGTTTGAATTGAAAAGATAAAACAAGTTCGTTAAAATGAGCAAAGCCCAATTGCTAATGTAAAAAAATATACTTTAACTGAATCACGATTCAAGCTATCGAATTCAATAAGACAAAAGTGTATGGGTTTTATTTTTTATCTTTGAAGAGTTTATTTGAATTTCTTAAAAAAAAAAAAAAAAAAAATTCTAAATCCCAGGACACGGTTTGGTTTATCAAATTTACTAATGATTATTTTGAATAGGAATCTTAGAAAAAACAATTTTGAACAGTTTTCTTTAATTTAAGAAAGCATTTTTGTTGAAATCACGCTTAAAAAATAAATGCAGTAAATGTCAGCTAAATATAAAAGAAAATGATATTATATATATATATATATATATATATATATATATATATAACGCAATTTTTGTTTAATGACTACGGTGTCAATTGCACTGAATATGTTTTAACGGATATTGACGCTGAAAGACCAAGAAAATATTTGTTAATTTGATTAGCATAAATTAAAAAGAAACATTTTATGCAGATAAATAAACGTATGTTTTGAGCGTGGGATAAAAAAAAAACTTGGAGAGAGAATATGCTGAAAGAATGATGATTTCAGGATATATAGCCTCATAAAATCGAGACTGAGGTCATGAATGTCATTCATGGCATTTGGTTTTTCGAACGTTTAGAAAAAGAGAACATGGCCTTTATCAGGGTTCGAACTTGCGTCCTGTTTATTTTGCATTATTAAAGGCCCTCGAAAAAATATAAAAAAAAAACAAGCCGTTCGATGAAAATTGTTTTTAAGCAACAAATGTCTACTCATACACGTATTCAATATATATAACGCATACGCATATCTGGTTTGATGCTTACGTTTAAGCATCAAACAGATTGTCACCGCAATGTCCACTTTTATATTTATATACGCTCTATGCCTAATATCGATCAATTTAACCCATGAATATAGCATACCTTAAAACTATTAAACTATATATATATATATATATATATATATATATATATATATATATATATATATATATGTATGTGTGTGTGTGTGACTGCTGCTTAAGGCAGGAAAATGCTAATTCCTATGCAGGGTTTATTTTGCGTTCACACAATAGATTTTTCTTTTTATATATAAAATATGTTAATATACAGGATTTAGAATATGATTATATTCCTATCGACTTAGAAAACGGCCTTGTGTCAGCCTTTTATATTTGGCTTTGTTCCATATTATAAATGTCGTGAATGTTATGTCCGTGCATTCATGTGCGCATATATCTACGCAAGTCAACGATATACATTTGATATACTAGATTACTCTTTTATATCGATGTTATTAATACGCAAGAACACGTACACCGACTGACAAGAGAAATCATTACTGGAAATGACCTTTTGTTTGTAGACATGCAGGCTCACGCACATGAAACACGACATTTCGGTTCCTTTCCATCTTTTTGCATCTTCTCTATCTTTCCCCATACGATTCCGTTTCTTTGACTATCTCCCATGCATCTGCGTACAATAACAATATTTGTTTGACAGAAAAAAAAAATCTTGGTTTCATGTAAAACGTCCAAACATTCAAATATCGGCCCAAGGAGCGAATACATTTATGTTTACAAACATTCACATTGGATATTATAGACCGTTAAAACCGATTCTAGATGTTGCAAGCGAACGCAATTTCAAATTCACAGGCTCCTGGCTATAAAATTCCATTTATATTCATGTTCAAAATGGATTCTTCAGATAGGCGCATGCGCATTCAATTTCCGCTGCCTCGTACCCAAATATCTCGCACATTCACGTTGTGAACATGGAGTTTTGTGGTGATCCTTTCACTTGTCCTCGCGTTCATATTTTGTTTTAAACAATATGTACAGATTAGTTTATTGCCCTCCAGAACAAACATTCAACAAACTGTGGAAGGTTTCATAGATACAGAATATATCAGATTCACAAGACTATCTCATATTTCGTAAGCATTACTGTCTGTATTAAGACGAAGGCAACGTAGAAACTTTTTGTTGCATGAAGAATTCTTAATGGATACTGTAACTTGTTAGTCGCATTGATAGGTGCTGACCAGGGTATAAGGAAAATTATTCTATGTATCACAATATTCAGAAATCTCTATAAACTAAATTTTAATAATAATTGAAAGACTATCAAACTTTTCAATTGATATATGGCTATTACACATTATTCCCGTTTTGGTTCTTATTCGCACCATTTTCTGTAATTAGACCAAATACTAGTAATTAGAAAATATTTTTGCTCTTTTACAATGCAAATCAAAGAGAAAATGATAAACTACAAAAATGAAAGATATTTGAACTAATTTTCTTATACTGGCTTAAACTAATTGAAAGGATTAAAACTGATCTTGTCCCTGCCAAAATCTCACGGGCTGCCTTTTATAGTAACAAAAGATGAAAAATGTGGCATAAATCCAGTGGTGTGTAAGAATATTCAAGGATATCTTCCAGAAACAAAGCAAAGAATTAAGATATAGAAAAATTTTGTTAGAAACAAAAGAAAGTTTACTGAATTGCTGTGTCAAATTTATTCTCCTATATAGCAGAAAATGCAGTACAATTTTCTAACAGATGAAGAGACTCGAAATATCAGAGATGTGTTTTTATAGATGAAGTTGAGAATACCATTAATAGAACAATGAGCAAAGAGCTTATTATAAAGAAAATGGGCACAAGAATGATACACATTTAAAATCAGAAAGGGACTTTGGTAAATTTTCGGACATAAGAAAACTGAGAAGACATATTTAGGGAAGAAGTTTGTGTGAATGAATGGGAAAAATAGGGGTTATGAAGTATGATGAAGAGTTAAACTAGTACAAATAATTCTTGGAATAATTAGTGCTTCTACTTGATACAATCATGAAAGAAAATATGGGACAGAACGAAAGATTTTTCTGGAAGTACTGAATACCAGAAGAAAGTGAAAAGTCATGATGAAAACAACAACAACAACAAAAAAAAAGATGCTAGTTCCAGCAACGTATAAAAGTACATGTTGATACACGCTGCGAGATAAATATGTTCATAGTACAGTAAGATTTTCTGGATATCGTGAAAAATAGGATTCGAAATTATTTTTTTTTCAATGCAAGGATCAAGTATATTGAGTGAGATTGTTATAAGAGAGTGGGGGATTAAGAAGTGCATATGATAATCTGTATGATAGATGCCAGTTGACCATAGATTCGAAATGATTAAGATTGTCAAAGTAACAGTTCTCAGTTTGATAGGAACTAATTCCTTCAGTCAGTTATGTCATGCGTGATACACGCTTAAGCGATCTTTCGATACATGACTGACGAGGCAGATTTTTTCTCGCCGTAGGTTGCCATTTCTTTCTGCGGTAGACCAGTTGCCACCCCGGGCTTCATACCTTTCCTAAGGGTATTAGCACGTAAGTGAATGTAATGGATCCGACTGGAATTCGAACTCGGCTCTCCGATTCGTCAATCCGAGCCACTGTCCATTAATCCACCATGCCTAATTCCTCACCTAAGCAAAACGAACTCATTATTGTATTCGAACACTGACCATTGCTGTCGATGAGAAATAGGCTTTATATCACCTTCTCAGTCTGCTCACAACTGGAAGTTGAGATGATGCTTCAAGTCTAGAAAACACTCCTAGAATAAACTTTTGAAATATTTGAGAAAATATCTGTTTTTCTTAATACATAAAATTCTTAAGAGCAGAGTTCGGATAAAGAATTTTCTGAAGTTTTGTAAATTGAAACCGTCCGTTTATGCACTTCCGCCATTCCTCAAAGTGATCGATTTCTATTCCAATACATGACCTGCCATCTATTGCGTGCGCACGGACTCAACAGAAAGGTATTCTATTCACGGTTCCGTATTTAAATTTGCTCTTTATTCGGAATAATAGCATGCCATATTGTTCCCAACACGACCAGCGCAATTTACATAGTAACAGAAACACACACAAAAGATTCTTGGCGATTTGATCCTGTCTCTTGCTTTAAACCAGAGGTAAAGTGAATAAATGACAGAATAGAAAATACTAAAAGAGAATTAAAGGAAAAATACTTTAGCTGATCCAAAACTTTGGTCGAATACTACATTTCCATAGCAGAAAATTTTGTGTGAGAGACGAGCACAGTAAAAAATTAAGTTAAAAGCAGAAGTCACTGTACTAAACTGTACGTACGGAAAAACTACGCAGTGTCTTCCGTAGAATGAACTTTTCGGGTTATCTCCTAATTTTCGAAACCGCTGCTAGGAGACGCTCTCAGGGCTATAAATAGGCAGTGACATTCTCCGTAATTCTTTTTTCCTTTTTCACTCAGGGACGGCAAGATGTAGGTCGAATGAGGAAAACGCTTTCCCAGTGGGGAAGGCACGCAAGCACCTTTCACTTCCTTTTCTCTAGGACTTTCTCCAACACCAAAATACACACTAGTTTAAATGTTTCCTTCATTTATATTCATTGTTCAGTAACACACAACAATAATCTTGTTTATGTATACCCTTGTTTAGTTACTACATACATTATCATTTGTTCTTACATCTATATTAGTTCTCGTCGTTTCTTTCATTTCTTTACGTGGAATCCATCCCCAGTCTACTATGTTTGTTGTGGGCATTTCAGGAGAGACGCGTGTTTATATCTCATCGCATACAAAGGCCTGCAACAAACTCTCAAAATGTGTAAAACTTTAATTTAGAGTTCTTAGAACATACTAGTTTGTTTTAAGACTGTATCAATTGATCTGGAGAAAATAAAAGATTTATTCTTATATATATATATATATATATATATATATATATATATATATATATAGACAGAGAGAAAAGGAAAAAACAATGAAAAAAAGACAAAAGAAAAAGATAGACACAAAATTAGGAGTAAAATAGTACAAAAAAATAGGTGATATATAACAAATCGATACCAATTTTGAGAAGCTGTACACAAATATATTAAATCAATAGCTTGCCATAGGATTATCGATACGTTTTATGACCACTGGGAAAAGGTATACGTTTGTATGTGTAAATACTTTCTTTTTGAAAGTTTTACATTCTTTTGCTATCTTCCGGGCAAGTTCAATATTTTTTTTATTCATTTTACCCATGACACGTCGGTGCAGTTAATTTTCAATTCCCTTGATTTGCATTTATTTAACTTTTGCTTTTTATACCTTCCTATTAATCTTTTTCCGAGGAATCAATTTCACACTAGCACTGATACGTAAAAAATAGGACATACATTTTTGGTCATTCAGACTGGCACTTGATCGGCAACAAACATCTTTCAGAACTAATTTTCTCTCAGTGAGTTTATCACTCAAAACGAAAAACGAGCCCCAAAATAGACAGACAGTTCACCAATTTATCCCGCAAGAAATTTCTTCCGTTTTTCACCGAATGAATGTAGCACAGCACCAGATGCTAAAATTGTAGTTAACAAATATGTACAAAATCGTGTTTAAAAGAATAGAGCATGATTGAATATTGAAAGAATGTTTTTATAACCAGACCTCATCCGCAACATCATCCCAGGTTATAAAGGAATAATCAATAGAACTGTACTGCATAACATATTGCCCCGACAAATTTCGAAATAGAGATGAATAAAAACATACACATAAAAACAACAATGGAACATTGCCTCCATAAAAAAATATAAAGAAACAAAAACAAAAAAAAAAGAAACACAAAAAACAAACAAAAGCCAAAAAAAAAAAAAAACAAAAGCCAACAAAAGCCACCCCCCAAAAAAAAACAAAAGCCCAAAACAAAACGCAAGAAAACAAAATAAACAACAAATAAGCAACAAAACTACAACGTAAGTAGTCCCTGAATCCAACATCAAATTGAATAAAATCGAACTTCTTTTAATGAAGTAATTAATACATCTACAAACACACGCTTACTTTAAACTGGTTTTATTGAAGAGCGGAGAGAAAATTTATTAAAAATAATTATCGTTTTCATTGAAGTTAACGGATATTTGACTTCATTATGAGCAACAATTGTTCATGCATTTATATTCCAACTTTTTCAATCATCATTAGTTATTTTGAAGGGCAAGGGTTACGTTTTGGTTTTGACATTCAAGAAATCTGATATATTTGTTTGGATTTCAAAATCTTATCTGGACGCTTGTTCTTGAAAAGAACCATTTTTAGTTTAAAGCACTCAAACATACACAGTCAGTCAAATTTCTATGCAAATAATGGAATTGGAAGCAAACATAGCCCATCTTGTACAAAAACGAGAGAACATTAAAAAAAGAATTGTTAAAAATTAAAACCTTTTCTCTACTCTTCAATAAAACTCGATTAAATGAAATGCCACCACAATATACACAAAGTATTAAAAAATAATAAATAAGGTTTCTTTTTTCCGAGAAGTGGAAAATGTTCAGACGAGTTACATTCCTTAATTCCACCAATTCTAACCCTCACAACTAAGGCACGCCATGCGGCGTACACTAAGGCAAACTACCCTCATTCCTTTCCGTATAAGTTTCATTAATAAATTCCATTCGAACACCTTCCCACGAACTCCTACCTTGTGGAACTGACTTCCAAGAGGATGCTTTCCCCACCACTACAGTCGTAACCTAGTCAAGTAAACTTTAATAAAATCATTATTTTCATCAACTGTTTCTCCCTGCTCTTGCTCTTAACGCTCACCCGACAACCGCCTTTAGTAACCTCTACTTTGAGTGAGTCTTGGGCCTTTTATAGTGTGCAAATTAATAAAAAGTGTGAATAATGATTATTACTAACTCATCTTTAGAGGTAGAAACTTCAAGTGCAACAGGTTTCGAATTGTATTCACCTTATGTGATTTATCTGTTAATTCTTTCGTTTGCTGAGGTCATAAAAATGGAGTTCTCGCAGGTTTGTTTTATTTATGTCCGAACATTTAGAAACGTAGATAAACTTGCACCATAAATTCTTAAACGCAAAAAGTTTTACTACTGAAATATAACCACGACTTATCTTTAGAAAAAGTCAATCAGCTCAAAAGTAGAATATTACTGCCATATCAGAGACGGATCTCCTCAATCCTATACTTTCTAAAAACGTTTACGCGGCTGTGGGTAGTGGAAGCGATGAATTATTTTCAACCATACAGCCCCTTAAGCAACAGACAAAAGGTTGCGTGCCTATCGCTACTATCGCTATTTCCAAGCATATATTCAGAAGAGCTACATTTGGTAAGAAGGTGTTTCCACTTGAATTCTTTTCAGAACTGTTACTTTATGGAGCATACCCACGAAGAGATGCTTTCCTGATCACTACAATTTTAACCTCTTCAGCTCGAGGGCCAACCGTTATCTATCCTAACCTCATAATATGCATTCATTTCCCCCACTTAGAGTCATACATTCAGTAACCCTCTAACTTGTAAATATTTAAATCATTTGAACTGGATTTGATTGATAAAATATATGCTGATGTAAAAAACACTATAAATTACGTAATTGGACAAAGTCTACTGGGTTTAAGCGTTAGTTCGTGGATTTAGTGTTATAGTAATTTTTATTTCAGTGTCTGAACCGGGTAGTCCTGAAAACAAAGCGAGCAATAACTGAATAATACTAAAATGAAAACATAGAAGGCTTAAGAATATTGCACTGCAATATATTAAATAAAGGTTTCAGTTCGAAATTCCTTGATAGTTACCCGGATCGACAAAGGTCCGATTGCACAACAACCGAAAAATTAACAAAAGTTAACATTAGTCCGAATGTAAATAATTGGAATGAAATAGAAAGAATATTACAACTCATATTTTATGTAATGTTTTACTAGTTATCAAGAAAATCTATGAAGCTATATGCGAAAATCACATATTTGCGATTTAAAAAAAAAAAAAAAAAAAAAAAAAAATTAAATCCACACAAACTCAAAATGGACAGCAAGCCAGAAACAAATTAATAAAATAAAGAAATTTGCTACATTGGCCATCAAGGTTTGATTTGATATTTCATAATCTTTTTATATAAACGTTTCAACTTGCACTATCATATAAAAGCGAAATATTTTGTTCAATTTCAAGACTAAGACAACATAAATTGTAGAGACATTCACAGGAAGCAGCAAAAAACGATATTTTCAAACAAATTCAGAAAAAACTTAGGGCAAATAAGGAAGTAACGAAGTTTGCATTGTAGAAGACAAACAAATAATAACAGCATTTTCGTTCTGACCAAGAGACCAGAGTTCGAATCTTACTATAATCGATTTGATAACGGAGTGGCTTATTGATAATATCGTCCTGAGAAAACGATTCCAGCGTCCGAAATGCCCGAGGGACATGTTACGGGTGAAATCAAACATTTTAAGTGAAATTTGGTATACCAAACTGTTTAGAAGCCATAGATGGTTGCGCTTCTACATAGTCACAAATCTTATGGTCAGACAGATTGCCAACAAAGACTGAAGTATTTCTATCTTGATGGTGGTATCGCAATGATGAAAAAAAATTACCCATTCCCTTAAGAGGCTGGCCAATCGCGGGCATCTATCGGCTTGAAAACTGACAATGACTAAATTTGTTAAAAGAAATTGCCATGAGAGTTCGAAATTTGCATCAAAAAGACATACTATTTTTCACACACACATAATGCGCGCGTGGGTAAAAATTCCAAAGAGTATATTTATAAAAGGACAAATTGAATAAAAAGAAAAGGAAAACTTATTTTAGCCGACGCATTTCGTCCCCTGAGAGCCTTTATCATTTGCCTTGATAAAGTCCCTCAGAAGACGAAACGCGTCGGCTAAGAAAGGTTTATATATTTATACACACACACACACACATATATATATATATATATATATATATATATATATATATTTCTGATTACGGTTAATTTATAATTTAGGTGTAATAAGAGAACAAAATAGAACAAAGATAATACGCAGATATAAAATTTATTTGAAATGTAGAACGTTTCTTCTGGTAGTAAATATTAGAAAACTGCGTATCTGACATTTTTTTTCTTCCTTTTTAAGTTGAGCATTTTCGTTTGTTGAAGTTACTCCAGCTTGTCTGTCAAAACACACACTCAAACCTCCCTTTTTGCTCTGGAGTGTAGTGTGAAAACAAGTGTTGTCTCCGATTTCTTCTCCTGGTAGTTCATGGTCTTCGTTTCAACCAATCACGCACGACAGATGCATACATACATAGACACTAACAGCAAACCTATAACTGTTTTACTTCCTTGTTCAGTTATCTATGTACATGCAAGTAAATTTCTCTTTAATCTCTCTCTCTCTATATATATATATACTCCACGTTTTGGAAAATGATGAAAACGTTTCTGTTAGTTGAGGAACAGACACTCGAAAGTTGAATTCGCCGGTCATTATGATCATAGCCTCTTCAAATTTAGGATCAACCACTATTTTCCATGCATAGCGTTACAGTATGCACATTTTACTTTTCTAAAACACTCTGGTACACGTCATTATTAATATATTCAATTGTAACGGAAGTAGCATCCATCAATATGCAAGCTTTTGTTTTATTTTGCCTCAAGTACCATAATATTGAAATGTTCTGTCTAGCACGACCTTATTTCGAGTGAACGAATTCGTATCCGATTGATATTTTCACATTTCAAAAAAGCTCGTTACTTGAACCCCTGTACAGTAACTTACGATTTCAACTTTCCCCCTCCCCAAAATGGAACACACTTGATACGATCTTCGAATATTTGTACACCTTGACTTTTAGCTAGATAGAAATGGCAGTAAGTGATATCTAAGTAGTAATGAGAATAATGTCTATTTAACTGTCAATCAGGAAATAGAACTCTCAGTTAAGGTTTACATGTCACGAAGTTCTTCCTGGTTAATTTCATTTTTTTTAATATAGAACTGTTGACACTAATTAAAACGAAAGTTAAAAGACAATGGAAAAATAATCCCAGTAAAGCGCAAAGAAAAGCAAGCAAGTTTGAAAACAATCAAAGCAGTCACTACGTCTCTTAAAACCATGATTATTTTTTTTAAAGAAAACATCTCGCTGACATTCAAAAAACATGGCACTGTTCAATTTCCTGTCATTTTTAGTGCTTAATAAATTGTCTTTTTGTTATCCCTCCTAAACATTGTTCTGCCATCCATTTACTTCAGCTCGCTAGGTAGGTTATACGTTGTTTTCCTCTAGGGAGTTGCAGTCTGGGGAGTTAGGCGGACAGGTGTAACGGGTGACGTGGTCGCAGAAAATGTCTGAGAGCCATGTTTTCTAATTGTGTGGCATGGTGCAGAATCCTGTTGCAAGACATAGGGTCTTACAGCTGTCACCCTCTTGACCCAGGGTAGCACCACCTCCTCAAGGTACTTGATGTAGGTCTCCGTGTTGAGTCTGAGGCCCTGTGGGAAGATGAATGGAGGCATAACTTTACCATCATTAGTGATCACTCCAAACACCATGGTATTGACTGGATATATCATCTAACTCTTTCCGAATCCTCTGGACTCAAATTGACACCTAAACACAATGAAATATTCGTATTAGAACATCCGGTTCGAATGCTAAATTCTGGTGAAGTGAATTGCGTCATGGTGCTTTTTTTTTTCCTCACAGAGGGTACCCAACTGAGCCTACTATATTTTACAGACGACAAAATAAAAAACAAATAACGCGCATCCACAAAATTATAAATATAAAATGGCAACAATTTATCACTCGCACCCCGGGGAGTGGAATATGTATTAAGGCAAATATGTTTTGCATACATGAACTATGAAATCCGTACTCTGACACGTTGAATATTTTCGATCGTCAAGTTTCACTGTATAATGTCAGGTGTATCAGATTAATTTTTATGACTGAGCGTTGCGAAAGAATGACATCTTGAAAAAAATATTTTTTCACTAGGCCGTACATATTACGACATTATCAAGAGTATTTTTCTATCTTTTTTACTTTTGAATCCCCCCACCCATCATATTTTAAGGTTCTTTCACCAGCCCAACTTTCATTAACGATATTTATTTATTTTTTTTTTTTTTTTCAAATAATTTTTACTTTTCACTTCTGTCATTGATTACATACTATTTTATAGTTTTCATGTTTTCCTTTTTTTATTGACGTATCAATTGAAAAACCCAGGTATAAAAGCAAAAAGACGCCGTGTAGAGTAATTTTGCTGACGGTCCAGGTAAAATTTGTTCTTGCGAATTGAAATATCTTCATTTTTTGATAAAATGTGAAATATATGAAGGCAAAATTTAATCTGGATTTTTGAAGATAATAAAAATATTTTTCTTCTATTAAAACGCGATAATAGAATTTATGGCAAAATTATTATCATACACGAAAAAACAAAACAAAAAAAAACCCTAAATTATCTCTCGACCTAACATTCTATTGGTTTTACACATTTTTTAAGTGGAGATATTTACATGTTAGTCTAGTATCGATAAGCTTAACTTCATGGAGTACCCAAATCTAATCATCGGGTTCACGGCGGTAAATACGATGTTAATATTCTGCAGTTATTGTAGATTTTACAAGTATGAAGATGATTTTATTTCAAGTATTTAATCGGTTGATATAAGCTGAAAACCATAAAGCAATTGTTGCGGCCTTCATAGCGCTAAGGGATTTTCTATTTTGAATAAAAGACAAACTGTATAAGAACAAATTCGTTTTGGGGAATGAAAGCATTTCAAGTTCATATTAATTCCTCCTAAAGTTTTCTTTTATGCGCCGTTCCCCTTCAACTTGTTATTCTTTGTATCTTTTAGCAATGTTTGTCCTTTTACTATCGTTTCCTTTCTGTTTTGTCATCCATTTACACAAGCGATGTGTTCCTGTATCTACTACAGATTTCATTATATCCTGTGGTTGTCAAGTCCCCATTCCTCATTATATGTCCAAGAAATTTCAACTGTCTTTTTCTGATTCTAATATCTTTTCGGTTTTCATTTACCCTAAAACTTCCTTGTTGCTAAAGAGGTTTTGTCCATTTTATTCTTAGCATTCTTCCCAAGATCATCTCTTTTGCCCAACATTCATTGCTATAGAGATATCACATAGCGTTTCACCACTTCGTTTATAATAAAATTTTTCCTTTCTTAATTTTAAACTTTGAAAGACATTTTCACTAATTCAATACGCCCGTGAATTTCTGAGTCACATTTTCCATCATCTATTAAAACATTTCCCAGATGTACTTGCTTGATTTCGACAGCGCCAGTTTGTAGTGTACATCTTGGGCTGTTCCTCTTGCTGACAACCATACATTTTGTCTTACAAATAATGGTTAGTCCTTTATTCCTGTATTTCTCGAATACCTTCTGTATGAGATCTTGGGATTATATTGTTCTGTCGACCACAAAAATATTGAAATCTATTCAAATGATTATAGTCAACAACAAATTAGCCATTTGACTAAATAACTAAGATTACATAACCTATATTATCTTATGGTCATATAATGATGACAGGAAATCACGATGCATATTTGCAAATTGTACGTAGCTTCATACGTAGTTAACAAAATTTTGATAAGAATTTTTCACGTAATGTGTCGAACATTACATGAAAAATTCTTATCAAAATTTGTACGCAATTAGTATTAGTCGATTATTATTTAAAATGAACTATCCCAAAGAGATGACAATAAGTAACTTCTAGATTCTAAATTAATGGCGAGTTTCTGTTAGATTTTTATCAGGTCGTTTGATGTCGAAAACTGACCATTTGAGCAAGCCGGATGAACTCATATATCGGCTTTCGACAAAATTTGAACTCCTATCCCATATCTATGGAGAATGAGGTCAACGATGTCTAATGGTTAGAATGCGATAAAATCGTATTACTGCACATATGATTTTCAGGCCACATTACTTTTTCGAAGAAAAAATAAAGCCTTCAGTTACTTAAATTTTGAAAAGTCTTTTCTTGCCTTGTTTTATTTATTTTTCATTTACTAAGCTTTGATTAAGTAAGTCACACGGTGACAAGTATGGAGTACCTGGGGGGGGGATTGAAGTCATTAATCAGGTATGGTCAATCTCGTTAACTCCCATCCCACGCCAATATGTCCTTCCTAGATTTATTTTTGCGAATCAAAATTAAGAATGATTTATTCATGCTAACTTTCCAACAATATAGTGACTTTCCAAGCGTAGCTCAGATGTGGCACAATGCCGAAAGTATGGAGCACCCAGTGAAGATCGAACTCACTACTCAGTCGTAATTGTTCTAGCGAGACAAGCTTGCTAACCATTACACCACTTCGAGGTGCCCACGTTCCAACAATATATGTAAATAACTAAAATTTCCCAAGCCAGTAACGGAATAAAACTGACGAAAGAAAACATTTTGAATTCTTGACCACCGTACCTCACCTTAAACAAAAAAAAAAAAAAAAAAAAAAAAAACGGATTTGAGATCTGAGAAAAGAATATTTTTCACGGTAAACAGAATTATTCTCGAAATATCTCCATTCGACAAATCCTTGCGAGACATTGAATTTGCTTTATCTGATAAAAAATATGAAATCTGTCACCAGAACTAGTATTTGGCATAATTTAAATTTAAATTGAATTTCAAGAAAGCTGTTAAATTTGGTATAGAGAGAACCTTGTTAACCCTATCCAAAACCATCTAAATAAAAACAGATTTCAGAGAAAAAAAATGAGTGTTATCAGACCTAAAATATAATATTACTTTATTTCCGCTTGCTTCGTAGCGTCCCTGTGAATTTTTTATATAAATACTTTCATGGTAGTTGCTCTGATGAGCTTTCATCTTTGGTACTTTGACTTTATGAATTTAAGCACAGGTTTAGATTGGCGGCAAGTTCTCATCATTTTACCGTTGAAATGGCTAAATGCAAATTCTATGCTAGCAGTTTCGTCTGTTTTCGCACTTTTCGGTTGTGGATTTCTTCTCAATCAATTTTGATTTTTTAAAAATTGAAATGCAATGTTGTTACATTCTGTCTTAATTTCTATTCTTTTATTGTTCTCACTACTTAATAATATTTTTTCTCATTCTTAGTCGTTCCTTGCGCCTTAATGACTTTATTGTTTTGCTTGAGGTGAAATGATTAAAACAAAAAAAAAAAAGCAAAGAGCAACTTGAATTTTTATAGGCAATTGGATTGCTTAATTTAGGCACAAGCGTTAGTGTTCAGTTTCCATTAAATAGTTGCTAATTTTTGTTTATGTATTATTAATAGAATAAAGAGTAATTTCACTAACTAGTAACATTGAGAGGGACAGGAACAGAGCGATTCGAACTTTTGTGTGCGTATTTTATATATATATATATATAAGAGAGAGAGAGAGACACACACACAGTAAGAGGGAGAGAGAAAGGAATATATATATATATATATATATATATATATATATATATATATATAGAGAGAGAGAGAGGGGATAGAGAGAGAAACAAGATAGGAGTACCAAATAAGAATTGTGGTGATGGAGAATGAAGAAATTGAATTGCACTTGAACTTGCTACACACGATCATCTATCTATTTACAAAACGTAATACTTCTGACATTTTGCCGAAACGTGTTTGTTACTTTTAAACTTACTATTCAGGAATCAATTGACAGTTTCTACTGATGTACATCGTATAATAAGGACAGTAAATTCGACAAATGTTGAGGTTTATGTTCGCATTAAATTAATCGTATTTAGTAAATTTATTTATCAATTTCATAAATTATTCTTAATTTCAGTTTAGAGGTATAATGTCACTGGTTATGACCAACTTCCGAAATTGGTGGATTAAATATAGTTTAAAATCTTTAATTTCCGTTTGGTACACGACTTAGAAAGCAAATGACAATGTCGAAAGCGTCAAGTTCTTGATGCTGTCGAAAGCAATTAAACAATCCAACCAGCAGTTACTAAAAAGCTATCAGAGAATTGAAACAATCATAAAATCAACTTCTATTTATTGTCAAGCAGATATGAACAAGAGGAAGAAAGTTAATTCCAGTAAACAGAAACGATAAGTTACTTTCAAAGTTCGTCGCTAAAGTTTTGACTTCATTTCGACTATCTTGACAACCAATACAAATGATATTTTTGAGAAATGTTGCATTACATCAATTTAGATATAAAAAACAAAAGAAACCACAGAGCCAATCAATATTTTAATTTATTTTATTTGCCCACCTTGCCTTCATGACAATTTATCAAGCGGCTGTTTGTAGTAATAAATATTAAGTGATAATTAATTTAATAGGATGATGTGTATATATACTTGTGTTTGAATAAAAAAAATATCACATGTGCCTTTCGGTGCTAAGACCAAGGCGGGAAAATAGTTGTCTATCCCAATAAGATACATAACCAGCATTTGGCAATTTAAACAATGATTTTAGAAGCGAGATGAGCTTAGAAATTTTCAGCACTTCCTATATATATATATATATATATATATATATATATATATATATATATATATATATATATATATATATATAAAAATGCTGGTTATGGATCTTATTGGGATAGACAACTATTTCCCGCCATTTCCTACCTTGGTCTTAGCACCAGAAGTCACATCTGATATTTTTATTCAAACACAAGGAGATGTATATGCCCACCCATGGCGTAATGAGGAAAAATGTTTTTTCACAAAATTACTTAAAATCTACTTCTTTGCCAATGCATTCAATTCAATGTTAGTTGGATTTATTTATATAAATCGAATATATGCTATGAAAGATCAAACTTCAGTTTATGTAAACTTACGCTATGCATTTATTGATCCACGTTTATATCATCTAAGTTAGGTGTATGTACACGTGTGTTTCAGCAGAATACGACTAATGGAAATGACCATGTGGCTACTTCTGAACTTACATCTAATATTTCTGATGATTAATATCCACATTAATGATAAGAACGATTGTGTAGCCAATAAAAATAAAGTATTGAAAGACAAATGCAGCAAACCCGTTCTGGTCTCTTCAGACAAATCAAAACA
Source organism: Acanthosepion pharaonis (assembly GCA_903632075.3). Classification (NCBI taxonomy): domain Eukaryota; kingdom Metazoa; phylum Mollusca; class Cephalopoda; order Sepiida; family Sepiidae; genus Acanthosepion; species Acanthosepion pharaonis. Next base: position 463,171 of record CAHIKZ030001363.1, on the reverse strand, counting down.
CAACATCAAAGAATATGAAGAAACAACGGAACTTTGTATTTGTTGACATTTGTTTTGAGAAATACTTTTCTACATAAAAACAAAAAACGAATAGTTAATCTTTGATTAATCGAAATTTTTCCCCCATCTCAAACCACGACGTTAATGACCTATTCGCGGAAGCTGCCGAATTCTACGACTGAGATCGGGAACTTGAGAAATAATGGAAACAAACAATACAAAACAGGGAAGAATCTTATGTGTTTCTGAGGTGAAATGAATAGGATTCTTTTTGGGGGGGCGGGGGGGGGGCTAGGTAGATGAAAAGTCATTGTTTTTACTTTTTCTTTTCTAATTTATTCTTTCTTCCCGCTGCCCTTTCTATTTTTTTCTCTCTGCTCACTTTTTCTTTTTCCCCACCTCTGTGTCATTCCTTTGTCTTCTCTTTCAATCATCTTCAATTTTACTAGTATTTCTTTTTTTCTTCCGAACTAATATTTGATTTTCCTCACTCACAAGATTATTACCGATCTTCTTTCTAATGTTTTTTTTTAAATAATGTCTTTTAGAGTCATGTTTGTCCCATCGTTTATAGACGACAAAGGAAATCTATCAAAGCACTTGGTCGAAAATATCCTATTTTTAATTTCCACATCTCTAACTGAAAGTCATTACTTCTTTAAAATGTACTTGTTTATTTTCTAAGAAAGGCGTTTTTTTTTTTTTTATTTTACCAATATATTACAAGGGAAGCTTCTTTCGCAAAAAATAAAAAAACAAAAAACAAATCAAAAACAATGTTTTTCGGAATACACGTTCTTTTCTAAACAAGGCATTGTAACGAGAGCGACACAAAACGACTTTTGACGGAAACAAAACTATCTTCCTATGTGTAAATATCTTTGAATTATTCGATGCTTATTGTATCGAAACATTGAAAGATATCCAAAAACCTTCACGAATATTTATTAATTGTTACTTCGTTTTGATACAAGGCCATAAGTATGACGGTAAAGTCCAACTTACTGCTCAGTATCTATCAGGCCAATTCACTTTTTATTATCTCAAGGCGATTAATAAAAATACACAATTAACGGCTAAAAGGAATTAACGAAAGAGCGTCTATAATTGATGTTCAGACGTTTTTAATATAAAAAAAACAAAACAAAAAAAGACTTTTTTCTTGGAGAATTTGACAGGTCATATTTAAGGTAAGCTGTCAAACAGCGAATAATCTACCTAATAAACTTGTGTAAATGGATGTTAGATCAGAGAGTAGGAAGTATAGTAACAGAAAACGAACATTGCTAAGAGCGACAAAAGACAGGATATTGTAGAGAGCATGATGGCCCACGTCCTAGAGGGGCGCTACACGTAGAAGAAGAAATTGCTACATTAAATGAATTCAACTCATTAAACTACGAAATGAACATATTTATACATATTCCATATATAGTTTGTGAAACGTATCAAACCAATTTCTAAAAATATGCCCAAATGGCCAAACGGAATTCTCTCTTCAATACCAACCATTTCTCATTATCCACCTCGTCGTATCATACATTTAGGCACACCACTAAATCCGTAGCCTAATGTTGAACATCCAAGATTCGCTGCCGTAAAGAAAGACAGATTCCACGTAAAGCTCAGTATTCTTTTCCTCAAAGATGAAGAGACTCGAGGCGACGGAGATGTGGTTCTACTGAAGGATGCTAAGGATATCATGGACCGAGAGTATGAGCAACGATGAGGTCTTGGAGAGGATGCAAATAAGGAGGAGGCTTATAGAGCTGAAGTTCCTCGGACACATAATGAGGAAGGAGGGCCTGGAGAATCTGATACACACGGGTTGAACAGAGGTAAAGTGAGACAAGGGAAAACAACGCATATCATACCTAGCAGCCTTAAGCAAGTGGATGGCAGAACGTGGTCGGGAGGAAGAAGCAGAGGGAAGGAACTTGTTGAGAGCTGTAAGGGATAGAGGGAGGTGGAGAGCCATGATCGCCTACGTCCTGAAAGGACACGGCACATAGAAAAAAAAGAAAAAATGTTGAACATTTATTTTATACAAGTTCTCGATATATCTTTCCTTGTTAATACATTTCATTTAATAGTAAATATTAATGACAGATCAAATATTATACAAAAATATTTCTTATCAAAGTTCAGCTAATTGTGTGTCAAGTTGCGAAATTATCGATGCGACTTCGTACATCTATCACTATGTATCATTTGGAAATGAAGATAGATCCTATTATGTTTACATCATGTAATGACGTTAATTAACGTTTTCAGTCGTGTTATGCTATTTCACTTGACTTTAACCTTATTGCCTTCAGATTTAAAGTGTTAAAAACTCACAATTTATCTTCATTTTGTCATCCACGAATCGTATTTACTAATAGTTAATTTCCAGTGATGATTTTTTAAGACTCTAGAGAATTTGAATTTTTCCCCTCTTCAGTAAATATATAAAAAAGAAAAATTCAACTTTGTTGCTGAATATGCTCGTCGTCATTGACTATCTCGTATCTAAGAATTTAATTTCTTCTATGTTGATCGCTTCCGTTATGATGCTGGCGTTGACTACATTCATCGCCAACGGGCAATTTCAAGACTAGAAACTTTGAATTTAACCAAAACTTGCTCCTGAAGGTGAAAGAAAATCGGAGTAGAAGAAAATGCCGATGGCGTGAATTTGTGTAAGGTGGACCTCAACTTGCCAGGAAGTGACCCACAATCTTGATTTCATGACCTTTCTTTGCCGCACATACGAAATGTGCCTATCCGTATGGCGTCTGTGTTCGCTTAAGTATATTGTTTGGCTATCGAGATTCTTCCTATATGAAGCATGGCATCCGCTCCTAGATGTACGTACTATATATTTATGCAAGTACAAATAGTGGTAGTGTATAGGGCTTGGTTAGACACTGTAGTGAGAATACTCTCTCACACACATATATATATATATATATATATATATATATATATGTGTGTATGTATGCTGTGTGCGTAAATGCTTAAAGGACAAGGTGGAATAACGGATAGTGGCTCCGATTGAGGAATCGGAGAGTCGAGTTAGAGATCCAAACGAGTTCATTATATTCACGTACGTGAAAGGTATGTATCCGTCTCTTCAACCCACCGGTTATGGGCAAACAGCAAGACAAACGCTTCTATAGCCTTGGGTGGCACCTGGTTTAGGTGAAGGATAACTCTGAATTTAAAGCCAGAGGATCGTCTGGGGACATTATGGTACACTATGAGCACTGATTCTCTGTATTCACCTCTTTCAAAAATTGCGTTTGGTTCTGTACAAGCCTTCACTACAATAATCAAATGCTTTGCGCAAGTTTTAAGAACCGAGTTGGTGTACCGTCATACGTCGAAAACGACGAGAGAGTCCAGTTATATATATATATATATATATATATATATATATATATATATGTGTGTGTGTGATTACTTTTAATGATTTAGGAAAAAGGTGACCCTTTGTTACATGCAACATTTTAATTAATTTTATCGATAAAAATCTTAGATTACTAACACAGAAATATAATAAATTAAGCTTCCAAATTACTTAATAGCATAGACATGTTTAAAATTACTATCGTAAAGGAAAAGAGGTGGTCTAAATCTTCCAAGTGGTTCTGTGTGTCGCGTACCTTCAGGACGTGAGTTAGTCATAGCTCTCTAAAACATCCTGTCCTTTGTAGCTCTTCGCAATCCCTGTTCTGCACATCATTTACACAACCCCCATCAGATTATTACATCTGTCATGTCCCACTTACATTCAAAATGTCTCGAGAGTGTGTCACATTCTCTAAATTCTCTTTTCTCATTAGGTACCCTATAAAGTACAGCTGTCTAATTTTTGGGTATAATGTTGTTTTTTTTTTCATTTCTTCTAAAACTATATAGTTACTAAAATTTTCAGTTCATAGAATTCTCAACATCCGTCTGTCGTACCGCATATTTCTGTTGCTTCAAATGTCTTCTGGAAATCGTAAGGAATTCACTGCCATGTGGAAGTCCGATATTATCCAGTACTTCTTTGTTTCTAAGGAAATTTCGCCTAATATTTTATTTAGGTTTTGGCAGGCACCTCTCTATTCCAATGCATCTACGAATTTTAGCTGTTACATTTTCCCTCCTATGTTAAAACACTCCAGAGATATTTAAGTTTTGTACTTGCTTGTTTTTGGTGTTTCTCATTCTTAGTTGTGACAATTCTTTTGCTGTCAATATATTCTGTCTTTTTACAATTGATATTTTGTCATTTTTTATTACTTTTCTCTATTACCTACTGTAGAAGTTGGTGTATTTCCTTTCTATGTCTACTGTAATTTGCATATCAGATGTTAAGATTATGGCTATCAATAATGAATCCTGATAGTTCATTCTTTCAGGATAGCCTCAATGTAAAGTTTGAATAAGTGGAAAGACTTGTCCTTGTCTTAAAAAATTTTGTTGTATTTAATTCATTTTTATCCTGTGTAGGCAGTTAGCTTCCAGTATAAGTTATAGATTATTCTAATATCTTTCTCAAATGAATCAAGCTTACCTAGAAGTTCAAACAGGACTGATGTACCTTATCAATTACTTTTGCATAATCTAAGGGCTTACAAACGGTTCTAAAGATTCTTACATATGGCAGTTTTCGGTTAGAGTTACAGAACGTAAATATTGTAAAAATACTCATCAAGCAATTTAAACTTTTGTTGAATAAAAATCTAATAAAAAAATCTGCAATTGTAGATGTGAATAAATTTTCATTATTACAGTCCAAGAACACTAAATCTTCGTGAAATTATAACGTAACCAAAAGTCTACCGAATTTATTAGAAAGCTACCTTTCCAACATGAGATTGCCCAATGCTTAAAGACAGATCTGTTTTAAAAGATCAGTTGTAATAACCGTTCACGAAAGAAGGTCATTTAATTAGTCTTTTCGAAGATACTAACTTGTTCCATTCAATGTAAAATTTTATCCCATAAGGATTACTTAAATAAGAGCATTAATGTTTTGAAAATACGAGTCAACTAGTACAAAGATTAAGAAATGAAAATTTAACTAATCGGTTCAACACTTATGGTAGCGTTATTACATGAAATAAATTTGATATTTGGTTTAAAAAGGAAAATTTACTATTAAGCTGATGCCAACGACCCCAGCGTGATATTTAACAATGTAAGGAGAATTTGAGAAAGTCTTTGAAAGTTTTAGCTTTTTATATTGCTTGCACATTTCGACAGCTTTTTACGAGCTTTAGAGAGAATCACGAAGCCAGAAGCATCATTTACATATTTACTTGCATAAGTTTATATAAGAAAGAAATCGATGTACTTTCACTGTCAATAATCGCAAGCATTCGAATGATTGTTAATACGAGCTGTTCTCTACATTAGGTGATCGGGTCTACGTCATCTATTTATTATTCAGCAGCCAATAGATTTGCGTACTTATGAAATGCCCAAGACAAAGTTATAGCTTTTTATTTTCGTATTTCTATCTGAACATTAGATTGCAACTCAAAACAACAGTCTCAGAAAGAAAATATAATTGATTTATAAAATTATACCATGTGCCAAACAATGCGTATTTTATTAAATATCTACTTAATCCAAAAGTGAAAAATTGAAAAAAAAAAAAACGTTGATTTGCCCCGGCTTTCATTTATCAAGTCTGCACAAGACAAAGGGTCAAATTCTATCGAATATTTATGAAAAATTTAATTTAATAATAATAATAAACAAGTGGAATTTTTCTTCTCTTTTCATTAACGTCTGTTGAAAAAAGTCTTAAAATAGCGATGTATATTTTCTCATATAGACCGTTTGTTCTTTTTCTTAGTCTGCATAACTGTTCGATAGATGAAGCTCATGTTGCCTTCAGGCCTTTTCATGACAAGAGCAAGTGATGTTGACTACTTGAATACAGTTCCAATAACAGCAGGAACATGTGTGATAATCTAACTTTTAATACATTGTTTCCATTGTAAAAGTTCCGAATAGATTGAATCGATCGTGTTGGCGTCGACTCACTTTCGGACGTTGAATATCGAAGAACCGTGCTCTTGGAGCCGGTTATAGGTTGAGGTATGGATTAAATGGAGTTGATTTCGCTGACGGTAAAGTTAATTCCTGATATTTACGTTGAAATATGCTCATAGTCTGGGGGGATTATCAAAAACTAGGTGAATTTGAATTTGATTTAAATGACTATTAGCAAGCTGAAATAGATATGATCGCACTTGTACCAAGTACCGCTAATTGAACTGTGTAGCTAAAACAGTTTGGAATAAATAAAATGGCAGTTATTTCAAGCGAGATGCTATGCTATTTTATCGATATTTTTAAAAACTTTTTTGATAATAATATTTTATAATAATTTTTATAATAATAATAACAATAATAATAATAATAATAATAATAATAACAATAATAATAATAATATTTAATTTGCCAAAGACGACAAAAATTGAAAATTAATCAATATTGATGAAAAATACTTCAGTGACGACATAGGTATGGACTTCGGATTAGATAAATGTGCAAAAGTAACTTTCAAGAAAGGTAGAATTACAGAAACACCCTTAATAGATTTAGATTTTGTCACAAAGATTAGGGAACTGGAGCATGGTGAAGCTTAATAAGTACCTGGGAATTAGCGAAGGAGATGGTATACAACACCCCCCAAATGAAGGAAAAAATAAGAAAAAAATACTACAGGCGTGTACGTCTGGTACTAAATACTGAGCTGAACTCAAAAACAGGATATCAGCCATAAAAACATTGGCTGTCCCCTGTGGTGCAATACAGCTTTAATGTCCTTAACTGGACCATAGCTGAAATTAAGCGACTGGATGCCAAAACGAAAAGCTACTCACTTGCTATCGCATGCATCATCCCAAAGCTGATGTCGACCGTCTGTATGTGCCCAGATCCGAAGGAGGCAGAGGATTAGTTCAACTAGAACTGTCCTACAAAACTACAACAATTGGCCTCCAAAGATATTTGGAAACTACAGAAGACTGGATGATGGTATGTGTCAAAAGGAACATGAAAGTAATAAGCGTCTTTACTCCGTAATGAAGGAAGCCAACAAATTCAAAATGGAGTTTCAAATGGGCGTAAGAGATGCAACTACAGCACAATACACCGGCTGAAACTGCAAAATACCTAAAAAAGATAAGCTAAGACAATGCAACAGACCAGTTACAGAAGCGATGGCAAGATAAACCGCTTCATGGCCAATACTCTGCCCGTACCAAACAAGCTGACGTAGACAAAACCGTACCCATCAGTGGCTACGTAGTGCAGGGTTGAAAGCGGAAACTGAAGGTTTTATCCTTGCTGCGCAGGACCAATGCTTGCTAACTAGGAATTATCAAGCACATATACTAAAATTTTGTGTCAGCCCAAAATGCAGATTCTGTGATAAATATCCAGAAACGATTGATCATCTTGTATCAGGTTGCACGATGTTGGCACCCACTGAATATAAAACCCGACATGACAGAGTGGGCCAATATCTGCACTGGAAAATCTGCAACTTCTACGGGAAGAAAACTGAAAAAACTGGTATGAACACCACCCAGACCCGGTTACGGAGATAGGGCCTGTTACAATTCTATGGGACTACACAATACACACTGACAGAACAATCAAAGCCAACCGCCCAGATATTGTTATTAAAGACCATAAACAAAAACGGTGCCTCCTTATTGATATGGCAGTCCCTGCTGATTGCAATGTATCTTTGAAGATATTCAAAAAGTTGTCAAAATACAAGGACCTTGAAATAGAAATCTCGAAAATGTGGCATATGGGAACATCAACAATCCCTGTTGTAGTTGGAGCCCTAAGACTGGTTGGAAAAAATTCCAGTAGACTAATTGAAGGGATTCCTGGAAGTCCATGCCTCAAGGAGATACAAAAAATTGTTCTGACAAGTACAGCCCACACCTTACGAAGGGCTTTATCTATGTATTTTTTTTTTTCAGTCAGTGGAAAGTGTCATGATGCCATTTCTAACCTTAGGTCCCTGGGCGGGACCCGGAAAGAAATGTGTAAACGCCAGAAATCAAAGAAAATAAAAATTATAATAATAATAATAATATGATGATGATGATTATAATAATAATAATAATAATAATATGATGATGATGATTATAATAATAATAATAATAATAATAATAATGATGAAAATAATAATAATAATAATATAATGAAAATGATTATAATAATAATAATAATAATAATAATATGATAATAATAATAATAATAATAATAATAATATGATGATGATAATGATTATAATAATAATAATTATAATAATAATAATAATAATATAATGATGATAATAATAATAATAATAATATTATAATGATGATTAATAATAATAATAATAATGATGATGATGATTATAATAATAATAAAATATGATGATGATTATAATAATAATAATATAATGATGATGATTATAATAATAATAATATAATGATGATGATTATTATAATAATAATATTATGATGATATTATAATATAATAATAATAAAAATAATGATGATTATAATAATAATAATATGATAATATGAATATTATAATAATAATAATATGAAATGATATATATAATAATAATAATAATATTTAATAATAATGATGATAATAATAATAATATATGATAATGATAATTAAATAATAATATAATGATGATTAAATAATAATAATAATATGATGATGATAATAATAATAATAATGATGATGATATTATAATAATAATAATATGATGATGAATATTATAATAATAATAATATGATGATGATGATTATAATAATAATAATATGATGATGATGATTATATATAATAATAATGATGATGATGATTATAATAATAATAATAATATGATGATGATATAATAATAATAATATAATAATAATAATATATAATTATAATAATAATAATAAATAATAATATATTATAATAATAATAATAATAATTATATTATAATAATAATAATAATATTATTATAATAATAATAATAATAATAATGATTATAATAATAATAATAATAATAATATTATTATAATAATAATAATAATATGATTATTATAATAATAATAATAATAATAATATGATGATTATAGTAATAATAATAATAATAATATGATGATTATAGTAATAATAATAATAATAATAATATGATGATGATTATAATAATAATAATAATAATAATAATAATATGATGATGATTATAATAATAATAATAATAATAATAATATGATGATGATTATAATAATAATAATACACATCTATGTTTGAAACTCTGGAAACTTCTATTTGAGAATAAGGTTGCAGCTTTACTACTATAGTTTCTGTCGTAAGCAGGTTTTTAAGGGTTGGAATTGCTAGCCCCACATTTAACCGGGATGAGATTCAGTGTAGTCATTCTCCTAGACTGGCTGCCAACCAAAGTTATAGAGCCTAATCAAGTCTGCTATTAATCTTTATGTAGGCTAATCCATGTTGAACTCAGCCACACCTGCATATTTGGGTTTCTTTAGCACCCCCCCCCCCAGACCAGTGATTCCTAATGTACCGCGACATATTGCCTGCGTGGAAGTAGTAAAGGTACAGCGTTAGTATTTGAATAAGTATTAAACTTTTTTTTCAAGTAATTATTTTCATTATTCTTCGATTATGTTATTTTAAATACTTTGTTATTCAGTTTTTTAAAGTATTATTTAAAAAAAAAAATAACTTATTGTCATTGATACTTTTTGGATTTCAATACAAAAGGAATACCTCACATTAGCTAAAAAGGCTTTAAAAGTTTTGTTGCAATTTTCTACTTATTTATATGAAATTATGCTTCTCAACACTAAATAACAAAAAATAAGCGAGAAAGTCTACGTTCAAATGAAGAAATAAGGGTTTGCTTATTGAAGAATTCAATGACAAGTTTCAAACTAATTAAGCTGCACAAACAGTTTATTTCAACGTTTCTATTCAACTAAGTTCATATTTGTGCGTGTATTTTTAAAAAATACATGGTTCTATTTCTTAACATTTAAATGTATACACATTAAAGATTTGCTAAGTGTACCATGATATTTTCATTTGCTCCTAGGTGTGCCGGTGTGTAAAAGAAGTTGAGAAACACTGTCCCAGAATCAACCAGTGGTTTATATCGGTGCCTAGTTTCGGTTTCTGGGAGCGCACGCATAATCTGGTGTGATTCCAATCGCGCCGCAGACTGATTGTTTCTACAGGCTAATTTTATCATGAAGTCACTTCCATGACGAATTGACCATTATTTACAATAAATCGTTGCCCCTTTCTAGTAAAATTCAGCAGGTTTTGATCAGAAAAAGTTTCCGACGAACTCTTTACATTAGAGAAAATATCCCCGCCAAATTGCTTTACCGTGATCTAAAACAGTTTATACTCGCTTGATGTAAAGTCAGGTGAACATGACTGGTGGTGTAGAACAGACTAACCGAATTAAAAAAAAAATGTCCTGTGTTGTATGTTCCTTAATCCATTCGAACCTAATGGGGGAGATATATATATATATATATATATATATATATATATATATAAATATATATATATATATCAAATAATTCTACTTGATATACTTGTAACATTTTCTCTCATTGCTACAGATTGGATCTAAAAAAAAGCTTTTATTGAAGGTCTGAAAGAAAACATACTAAAAATTTTTATTCAATAGTCAGATCGATTGATCGAAGGCTATAATTGCTGAGTACTTAGTGTTATAAACACGCATCTGGTAGCTTGCAAGGACAAATGAATAAATTAGGACCACCGTTGAGGCGAAATGAAAATACAAGAATTTTAAATTCTTTTACATTTGCCGATACACCAGCGGAATATCTATGTGGGAAAGGTGTAGTGACTTTGAAGGAAGAGTAGAATTGGTAAAGCCTGGAGTTGTCGGATTTGTTTGGTCTGTTGACCGAGGACGCGTTGGTGACGTCAAGAGAGGATTAGTGAACTCGCTAATCTACCTGTCGATACAGAGCATGCGCGGGGAATGTCTGTATATGAACATGAGAGTGTTGGAGGAGAGTGGGATTCGAGCGGATGTGTGTAGTATCGGTTGACTGAGGCGTCGAGAGCCTGCCGAGGGGAATAATAGCTGGCCTGTTGGCCGCATTCCGCGCCAGTTGTTTTGGAGTGACTTGAGAAAATCTAGTTGAACCTGAGCTAATCTTTTTTTTTTCCTTTGTGCATCAACGCTCGTGATTTGCTTCTTTTATGTTGTATTTTATTTTGTGTGGGGATTTTGGTCCTGATGCGATGCTCGGAGTACTTGCGCAGAAGACTTTTTTTTATTTATTTTGGGTTTTACTTTCTCGCCGCTATCATCCAGTCGACATTTGCTGCTCAAGTAGTGAAGATCAATGTCACTTCATTTGTCACGATCAGAGAGATTAGGAACTTGTTAAAACAAACTTGTCCTACTTAGGCGATTCCAAGATCAAAAGGGCAAGCAAATTTGACTATCTCTAACTGAATTAGAAAATAAATTCTATCTGTTTGCATAGACTCTTCATACACTAATTGCAGCAATTATTATTGGACAGATGAACTTAAAAAAAAAAAAAAAGAGAGAGACAAGAAAGAATGGGGAATTAATATCTCGCCCATTATTTTAAAACTATTCATCTTTAGACAAAATATAATCACCTCACCTTCACTTTCCAGATATTACAGAATTCAAAAGCGTTTACAAAGCCTTGTGAGTGACGAAGTATTTCCAACACTACAGCCCTTTTCCTCACCGATAAACAGGTAGCAACTTTATTTCTACTCTATCGTTATTTCCATAGCGAATGTTCAGCTGATTTTTAGTTCCACCAGTTCAGACTTTTATAGCTAGGACGTGCCATACCACGAAGACATTGTCTTATCTCCATTCGTTTCGTATTCCATTTATAAGAAATAAGTTCAAAGTAACTTTTTCACCTTCAACTGTTACATTGTGGAAGAGTCTCCCGAAAGGATTTCTTCTCAATCACTACACTTTTAACCTCTTCAAATCTAGGGCCAACAGTTAACTATCCTCAGATTCGGCACTTATATTTTTATTATACAAAAAAATCAGTAACCTTCTACCTTGAGTGGCTCTTGCGTCTTGTATTGGATGAAAATTTAGTAAATGATCATGTGCTTGAGAATTATTCTTGGAAGTAATACATAGTTCGCTATTCACAATGTATATTTTAAAGCGATAGTTATACTTTTCTATGCTATAAACCAGAATGGGAATAATTCTCTATCGCTCGGTTCATGGTCCTTCTCCTGTATGCTGAACAGGAGACGAGTTTCATTGTTTTCTATTTAGGCTTAGGTTCCCGCCGTTTTTTCTTTTACTCCTAGTAACGCATTGTGTCTTAGTGATATCGTCACCTTACTTGGTGTGGGATGATTTAAAAAAAAAAAAAAAAAAAAAAAAAGAATCAAGAATTAGGAGGTTGAGTCAGACGCAATTTCATTTTTGAGGAACTAATTGTAAAGACGAATATTTTATCCTAGTTACTAATCATGCGTGGCAGTTAAGAATCATTTTGAAGTTCTCATGAAGTAACATACGATACTATTCAAGCGCAAAAGTCAGTAGATTGATCTGGACAATTCTTTACAAGCGACCACAAAATCAGAGTTTCATGGAAGAAAGGTAATGTGGTGGACTCGTGGAAGTATTATTAGTGTAGAAATATTAAAATACAATAAAACAAATGAAGATTCATACGACCAACAACCGTGTCCACAAAGTTTGGTCGAAAAGCGCCCTGTGTCCTCGTCAATAGGAAAATATTGTTCTCTTCTATAACAATGTAAAGTTGCATCCACTGAAACAACACAAGAAAAAGTTTGGAATTCGGTTGGTCTGCTCTAGATCTACCAGCCATATTCAGCTGAACTTATATTAAGCGATGTTTTGTTCGTTGCAAAACGCTTTGACGGGAAAGACCTCTAACGAAAAGCAGATTTAAATGTTCGTCGAAATCTTTTCATATCGAAATTTGCAGATTTTTACTCAAAAGGTATCGAAATGCTGCCTGGTAAGTGCCAACATGGCATTGCATATAATGATGAATATATAATTGAATGAAATCCATAAATATGCTAAGTCATGATTCTCAGACTGTTTTTTTTATTTATTTCATTTAGGCTTTTTTTGTAATGATTAAAAAATCAGAATTGACATGTGACAATAGACTTAAATGCCGAGTGTTATAAACACGCATCTCGTAAGGACAAATGAAAAAATAGGACCGTCATTGTGGCGAAATAAAAACAAGAAATTTAAATACAAAGTTATTTTACATTTGCCGATATAACGGACATGAGCGGAATATCTATGTGGGATAGGTGTAATGTATTTTGTGTATGAATAGTCATTGATAAAAATCAATGACTATTCACAGACAAAATATCACCAATGCAAGAGCAACATTACTTAAATATTAGATTCATTCTTTTTACGATATAGGTAACTTAGTAATTAGTCAGTTCGGTATTAACAAGATGCTTTATTATTGTTTCAAGCTAACCGGAATCGGTTAGGCGGAGTAATTTCTTGAAAAATTTCGTTGTTCTTGTTATCGATCAATTTTTTTTTCAAAATGACATCTTAAAGTTTGATGAATTCTTCTCAGAGGTTTTACATAAATCCAAAATAAATATACACATCACTAGAGCGTCAATGGATTTGGATTTAAAGAAGTTCCGACAATCAAATTAGGATTTCATCAAAAGATCGAAATCTATGAAATTAAAATTTGAATAATGTTGCAGATTTATCTACGGAGACTTACATGTAAAATGTTATCTACATAAAATGTAAAGGCCTATATCCCCTAAAGTAGGTTATATTGCAGACAATCTAATAAGCGATCAGAGTTCAAATTCCGGTTCAGACAGTTTGTCGACATTGCTCGATATCCCTTTGAGCTATGGGTTAAAGAGAAAGAAAAAAAAATCTTTCTTTGCATCCAGCTAAGGAGGAGAATAACTTTCATTTCTAACTTCCGTTGTCTTGAGGTTATAACGACTCTCAGAAAGTTTTCTGGAATCAACGCTGACGATAAATCCGGAGATAGCGTCTCTGAGGCAGTCCGACGTTGCCCTCAACTTCATTGTTGCGTATCTTGCGACGACATAAGCTGTGTGAACCTACGACCTTACCTTGGACACTATCGGTGGCCTGGGGAGAAAAGAAATTTGTTGCATGGACTAATTCCAATCTTCTATAAAACCCTGCCCTGGAGGAGAAGCAAGACTTTCCAGGCCGTAGATACATGGTCTCGTGTAACGGATGACTGATATAAAATTTTAAACAATTTTTATACTCAGTAAAATGTTATTTCCTATTAGTTGACTCGTGAGAAACAGAAAGATAAACAATAATTTGAAAAACGTGAAGATTACAAGAATAATCGATGCTATTATAGTATGATATTTACCGTCCATTTTCTACTATAGCATGACATCTATTCATTTTCAACTGTTATGATATTTATCAACTGTTGGAAGTATGAAATATACTAGGGTTAAAGGCAGTGAAGAGTAAACTGGTTATGTATTAAAATTATTAATTTTTTATACAAAAAAATTAATCATCAAATAGTGATTTTAAATGTTTGTATACTGATTTGATATCATTGGAAAAAAAAAAAAAAAAAAAGACAGTAAAGAGGTCATCATTTTTCCTGATCATTTTCCAGAATAATTAGGAAATATTCTATAGTAGCACCAAATAAACTATGTTCAGAAAAATTAAATTTAAATCTGCAATTACTTATGTCTTCTTTTGGAAGTGAACGGTCATGACACTTCACAACTTCCTATCCTTTGTTATTCTTGGTAATGTATGTGTTTTCACCATCTCCCCCAGACCCTCTTCTGACATTTACTCATATAATCTCGTCACATCAGTGGCTCACTGCCTATTCCTATCCATTATGCTTTCGATATGCCCAGTGGGTAATATTTTCTAAGTATTCTTTCCTCATGTTCTAAAATCTTTTACTGTCTCTGATTGTAAGTAAATATTTTTTGTTTCTATTTTCCTTAAAACTTCTCCCTTACTCGTATTTCCAGTTCATAGTATCCTCAGCATCCTTCTATAGTTCCACATTTGTTATTTCAAATGATGAAATTGTCGAGCATCCACTGTCATATAGGAGGATTGATATTACATAACAGTTCAGTATACTTTCCATTATTTTTAACGATATTTTAATGTTCCTTAGGATGCTTAGTTTTTGCAATGCACCTTTCGTTATATCAACGTGCCTTCGTAATTCGATGTCATATTATACATTCTATGTTAAAGCATTTCCTACATAGTTAACTTCCGAAAATATACGGTACAAAATATATTAAACTTGTGTGCATAAATGAATGAAATAAATACGAAAAAGAGCAATCTATATTGCTAACATAAATAATCCTGATGTGAATTGGAGTCGCAATAGATATCCAAAGCCTAGCGGAATTTAACATTTGAACACCCCCCCGCTGACTAGGTGAAATCTCCGCTAAAGTCAGTGTTGGAACAGATAAGTGAACATAGATTATTTATGCTACAATTCATGTTTTAGATTTTGACCCTGAGAACAAATTCTAAGACTGCAGAACTTAAAAGTATTCTGATAGGATATGATTAAAAAAAAAAAGACTGTTATAATATTTTCAATTCAAATATTTAAACAATAGATAAAACTTCTGTTTTTATACAGTGCTCAGCATTTGGATAGAGCCACTGTAAATCAAAAGTAGATCAATTATTAATATCACTTAAAAAATAAAGAAGTTTTAAATTCCTGTCTTCCTGAACTCTCTGGCATTTTCACAATGTAGATCGATCTTCAGATAATCTAACCGACAGGAATATTTTCAGTTTTGGAGATAGCAACTGTGATCATCAACGCTTCCTTCAAACTAATGCTGTAACAATTACGATATTTTCGAGTATCTGAGGATCTATTTGCATCGAGAAACTGTCAGTAATACGAAAGAAGTTATGAAGAGAGCAATTTTGTTTTTAAGGTTTTCGTACTGTTGGACACTGTCGATGCTTAGAGCTTAATGAACAATTTGGTCATCTGAGGATCGATTTCCATTGAAGATCTGAGTAATGACAAAGATATTGTGATGATCGGGATTTTAAATGAAGTTTTAGTTTCTCGAACTAGTGCTTGCGGAAGGCACTTGGAAATTAGTTAATAAAAAAATAGCTAGTTGAAGATCGATTTATATCAAGAAACTGAATAATGCCAAAGAGCTTATAAAGATTTTGATTTTCTGTTTCCTGAAGATATTTAAAGGCGAATTTAAACATCGGTTTATTCTGACTATATATATATATATATTATAGTCTTAAATAAAAACAGTTTTGTGTTTTTTTTTGTTTTTTTTTTAAGGACATAGGTAACTTTTCGGCGAACACTTCCTCAGAGACCGATCGTTGGCAAAATTAAATTAACGGATGGGATAAGCAGATACGCGGGAATAGGAGATGAAGTTGGAACACGTCTAAAACAATTTACGATTAAAATAAATACGTAAAATTAGGTACCTCCACGAGACCGCTAAAAAAAGAGCATAGCATGATGAAAAAGACGCCAAACTTGACGAAAACAAAATTTTATCGTCTAAATGTTTGTTATTATTAAGAGGAAAGGTCAAAGTATTTTGGGGGTATTTTTTTCCATTTTTTAATCGTTCCTAGCACGTCCGAAATTTTCGTTAAAAATGTAGTTTTTTTTGAGTCAGCAAAATTGACCATTTTTTTTTCATTTTAAAAAAAAATTTGAAATCTGACTTTGAAATTTTTTTAAATATCAATTATCATTTTTTCAAAACTTATTTTAAGAAAATCAGAAATTATGTTTATTTAAAATATTTTGAACCAAACTTAACTTAGCTTTTGTGCCAAAAAGATGTAATTTGAAAATAAAACAAAGCAGGTCATAAACTTTCGCGTCTCTTGACATGTGATGAATGATATATTTACGAATTCCATGAGGCTAATTTGTTCTACGGAAGGAGAAAAGTGAAATAATTTACATTTACGTGAACAAATTATTTACCCCGTTATTTTTAACGAAAACTTTCAGCGGTCTCATTTTTTTTTTTTTTTTGTACTTAGCTTTCACCTTTACGTTTATGATGCTTTATGGAAAATATATTGTAAAGAAATTAAAATAAAACTGTTAAGAGTGACATTAAATTTCATATTTCTTAAGAAAGGTATCTAATTAATTTATAGGTACCTTTCTTATGAAATTTTATCAGAATTGTACATAAAATACTATAATTTTATGTACATTTATTACATTCTACTGTTATTTGTATTTGCATTCATTTTATTATTAATTTTGATATTTCATTTATGGAAAAATGTCGTAACTGAGATTAATATAAAAATAAGATCATATAAATTTCATAAGATGATACTGATACTTGTAGGTAACCTTCTCAGTTGAAATTGAAAAATCAAATTAACTTCTCCACACGTGTTTCGCAAAAAGTAAAGGCCTTAACTGCGGAGAACAATGCTTAACTCAAATAACGCAACTTAATTATATTCTGGTTGGTCTTCCGTATTTTATAATTACAGCTCGATTATAAGCACAAAATTACATTTCTTAATTACTGGGGATCTTCTGATTAGTCAAAATGATACAATTTACAAAGCGTTAAAAAAAAAATCTATCTCATAAGGACACTTATGAAAGCCGATGCGGCTTTTAACTAATTTTATAATATTTTAACAACTAAATGTAAAATCTATTTTAATTAATGAAATAACAAATAATTGTATTAAAAATTCATTTTTCATCGAAAAATTTTTTTGCTTTCAGAAAATATTGTCCATATTCATAAAAAGCAAATAAAAGCATTTGAAATTAAATAATATATTTGTTTTATTGAGTTTTGTATGTTACAATTCAGAGCTGATTTTCAGGTACTGCGTATCCAATTAAAAACAAAAAAAAAACATGATTTGCATTCCTCAAAGCCCTGTGCTTTTAATTATTGTAATCACTAAAACCGATGCGATCAATTTCTAGCGTTTTCATAAAATTAGTTATGGGGGGTAATAAATATTTTAAAAATATTTCTACCATGACTTTCATAAAAAAACATATTTATAATAATTTCGATCATCTGTGAATAGTTCCTGAAAGTTTCATTAACATCCGATAATTATTTCTATTTTTGCACGATTTTTCAAATTAATGTGTGTCATACCAAAAAAAAACGCTAAAAATTGTCTATGTTATTTACTAGTTCCGCTGATACAAATAGAAAAAAGGTTTTTTTAATCAAAATTTAGAATGTTCTAAAAAAAGGAAAATTTTTTTAAAAATAATTAAAAAAAACTTTGGTCTTTCCTCTTAATAATAACATACGCATTTAGACAATAAAATTTAGTTTTCGGCAAGGTTGGCGTCTTTTTCATCAAGCTATGCTCTTTTTTTAGCGATTTCGTGGAGGTACCTACGTAAAATTAAGGACAAATGGTAAATGAACCAACAGAGGAGCGTAAAATGGAAAAAAAAATAACGAGTTGATCACTGACCTCCAAATAAGTAAAGAGAGCAAAATGTTTCTTTTTTGCTTGCAAAGATATGACCGCTGCAGTTTGAGACAAACGGCTTCTAATATTTGTGGATGGTGCTTAGATCTTCCCATATACAAAATAGAGAATGAATCCGTCGTGAGACACGCCGAGCAATTCTCATTCTCTTGTAGGTGCTGCCTAATTGCCGAATCCTGGACAGACTGTGATATATGTGTATGATTATTTGAATGTAATTTCACAGTCTTTGGAATGTGCTGATCCAATCTTGTTGCCAATCTCAGACTAGTCCGTCTTATGTACCCCCAGCTTCGCACTTCCTGATCAACTTTTTATTTTACGCTCTTCTGTTGGTTCATTTACAATTTATCCTTTTATGCATTTATTTTAATCGTAAATTGTTTTAGACGTGTTCCAACTTTTTCTCCAATTTTCGCATGTCTTCTGATCACATCGATCGGTAACTGGGGAAGCGTTGGCCAAAAGGTTACATAGGCTCTTAAAAAAACAAACAAGAAAAACACAAAAAAAATTGTGTTTAAGTCGATCTATTTATTCTGTAGTATCTATATATATATATATATATATGCGTGAGACATCGATGTATTAATACATATTGTAAATAGTACTATTATTCGACTTGTAGATAAACATAAATGTTAAATGATATTTTAAAAAAGCAGTCTGCAAATCTATGCATTAATAGAAACGCGATTCCATATAAAGATTATAAATTACTGAATTGTCAACACGATATATTTTTCGTATATAATCTAATGATTCTAATCTGTATTTCGAAAGCATAAAGTATATGATATATAAGTGTTTGTAAGTCTATATAAACATGCATGTTTGAACAGCTAAGTCAAGACGTCATAACGTTCACACATATATCAGTCTACAGATATGCATGCGGGTGTATGTGTTTTATATTTACGCATGTAAGTATACACATATATATGTATATACATACAGACATAGATACATAATATTTATAGTGATGTGTGCGTATATGAAGTGTAATAATGATCAGTTGATTTATTGTTTACTGGACAACAAATGAAAACATCCAAAACCTAAAACAACGATTATACAGATCGAAACCCGAAATCCCGAAGAAGAAATGATTAATAATGATGACCAGTACTAACGAAAAGAAAGGAAGTCCTAACTTACCTTAGTTGTCACAGACATGGTGTAGTCTCCACATTCATCGCAAGTGATTTCTTCACAATCCTTGCAGACATTTTGGTTGGTCCTGGTGCCATCCGAATTGAGTTTTAGTTCCGTTGTATGGCAGATCGGACACATGATCTTGCCTTCATGTTCAATTTCTGACCACGAAGACTTTCGGACAATGTCCGCAGCGTAAGTTGTGTAATCTTCTTCGATTTGTCTGCAAAAGGAAAAAAAATCGAATTTACAAAACAGTAACAAGAGACTGTAATTGATTTTAGACTCACATGTACGCAAAAGACAAAGAGATCCGGGTTCGAATCTTTCTGGTCGATTTGTGACGGGAAATTAATATCAGTAGTCTTGATAAAATTCCCAGAGGGAAGCGCGCCGTTGGAAGTAGCCTGAAAATCAGAGCCCTCAATCTAGCATAAAGTCAAAATATAAGCAAGGTCTTTTCAGCCACACGCACACATGTATTAGTTCACTTCAAGCAAGACAATAATGCCACTAAGATGCAAGTGATTACTGTCAGTGAATTAGAGAATTAGAAAAAAACGTAAGAAATGAGAAATCTAACCCTCAAAATGACAGAAAGAATAAATCTCTACAACAGATGGGGAGGGAGTGTGAACCGGGCGATAGGCGAATCTATATACTGATTGACCGACATCAACTGTCAAGTGAAAACCTTAATTTTTAGAGTACAGACCCAGTTCATTTATGGCGGACAGCACGCCATCCACTTCAATATTTTCTAATAGGTCTAATGCTGCTCGCGCTATATACAATATCAGTCCTCCTATATGACACTGAACGCTAGAAAATATCCTCACAGATGAAGAAGAGTGATTTAATGAATATGCATACACCTGGGTTCCCCCTCACAGTAATATGATTGGCTGGTGTCAGCCATAAATACAGACTGATACATGCCTACGCCTATTGCCTACCACTACGACGAGGATCAGTCCATTACGGTTAACCTAGTCAACGACCACTTTGCTACTTCGAACAAATATATCCCTTTCCGAGACATATCAAAGAGGCTTAGAACAACAGAAATATGATTGTACAGAAAGAATCTGAGAATATCATGGACTGAACATGTGAGTAACGAGAAAACTATGTGGAAAACGGAAACAAAAATGCATTTATATTTAGAATGAAAAATGGCTTTGAATATTTGAAAGTCACGGCACAGGAAATGCTCGAGGAATAGAGCGTAACGGAGAGTAACGAACCTAAGGAAATTCTGTAAACTTATCACAAAACAGAGATTGGGAAGAATGGTTGCAAGGAAAACCTAAGCGCTACATAGAGAGAATGTTCCTCAGAATCATGATCACCCACGTGACAAGGCACATAGAACAGGACTCGTGAGAATGAGATCATCACATTTGAGCGGGAAATGTTTCACCGTATATACTGCCTGCACATTCCGACTACACATACTATATAATTATAAAATAAGGTTATTTTGGTATAGTGGATACATTGTTGAGATAAGGTGACTTGTTCTTTTCAGGTCTTCCAGAGTTCTCGTTTCCCCATCTCTGGGATGGATGCAAAGTCTTTGTTAGGTGACAAAGTCAAGACTCAATGTAAGAAATTACAATCGTCATGGGAGACCAGAATGCCAAAATAGAGAAGGAGAGAGATGGTGTCGGCAAATTCGAACTAAGAACTTGTAACGAACGCAGAGAAAGATGGGTCCAGTGGTGCAGGACGAATGATCAGATAGGTCTTGAAATTAGGTATTACCTGCTATGTATGACGTATATGGACATGGAAGATTCCAGGAAAACGAAGAGCCATATCAGCTACATATCAATCAATAAGGGATTCGGGAATGCAGTTTTATACTGTAAAACATAACCAAGTGCCCGCTTCGGGAATGGACACTTTCTGTTGCCTTGAGATCATAAAAATTCTCAGGTTTTCTGACCAGGCTCGATGTTGCCTGAGTTCGGTGACCGTACGGGAACATGTATTTCAACGTGATACGGCCATAAGCCAACGATGTGGATAGATATTATCCTGGCTGAATAAGAGTAAAATGGGTTAAATAATGTTTTGGACATAGATAACGTTTACTCCAAAAACACTTAAATCGAATGAGAATTCTGTTCTAACTTGATTGGGTCCGGGTGTCATAAAGGAATTAAGTGTGGAAGGTTCGCACAATACCGTATATGCAAACAAAAATCATTTACATGAAGTCAGAACCTGCTCTTATCAGAGATTAATTCAACGTACCATGTCACCCTCTCGAAACACTAGTAGAGACGGACAGGAGAGTGTTGTAGCGTAAATTGACATCACACTAGATGTACGCGCGACCTAATTCTGTTAGTCTAGCCATTTTTTCTTACCAGAAAATCCTCTTGGGGGAATCGGTTTAGTCACTAATGTACCGATTATGCGTCAGGTCGTACTGCGTCACATGGTACTAGTAACGCACGTGGATAGATCAGAGTTATTGCATGCTGTACTCAAGTCAACATTAATACCGTCGCGTTGTGCGCTGCAGTTTTATTTTCCGTCAATGTACATTTGTAGAGACGGGATGATCTCGAACGTAATTTATTTTCTTATCACTTCAGTACTTATCTTCCAATCTTCGAGAACTTACGGCGAAAGACGCTGCGCTTTCTATTCGGAACTTTCCTTTTATGGACCTGTGTCCTTAATGTTAACCAAGGTGTCCAATGGGTCGAGCCACCCGTATTGGAGACACTTGATCAATAAAAATATTCTGAAAGAGGGTCCAAAACTGCGTTCCAATCAGTGAGTCAACAACTGTTTGGTGTCTTCTGTATTCAAGGACCTATTTACACAGACGCAAGTATAGAGAGTTCGATTTTCATTCAGTTCCCCGGTATTTTTGCCGTATGATACAGTTCTGTCATATAATTTTAACACCTTCAGTGTCAACCTTTTTCCACAAACGGTGTTTATTGGCCAGGAAAAGAACAATATGAATTAACCAGAGACTAAATCGCATCGCTGGTAAACAAGTATGACTTACAACAGAAAGTGGAGGACCGAATGAAGCCAAGGCGGGATTTTCTATGAAGTGGATATTATATACTTAATGCCCTTGTCACTGAATATACTAAACGTACAAGAACTTAAACATTTTAAAATAACGTGCGTGTAACTACAGTTGAATAAATAATCCTAAGGAATCCATTATCTCCAGATTAAAAAACAATGGCTAATTCAAAGCATTGTTATTTAATAAAAAAAAATATTACCCTTCGATTTCTCTCAACTCATCATCTTTCACTATATTTTATCATAAGAGGAGGACTCCACTTTTGGGTTACCGAAAGTTTTAATTTATCAGATTTTAAATTTATTGAAACCATTATGAGAACAAAACTATTTACAATGTTCTGACTGTTGGCCTCATTATTGTTATGCCTCTTCAGGATACCTCAGTTTTAGTTATTTCCCTTTAACTCAACTCCAAGTTTTTGTTCACCTCCTGTATGGCCAGGCATTGAATTCATAACATTTGGGGTCAAGTCACAGGATTACTACAACCAACAGGGACACATGTCCCGTGGGACAAAGGCGTTGGTTGAAGTAATCCAGTGAATTGACCCAAAGAGTTGTGAGTTCAATACCTGGTCATAGAGGTAAAAAAAAAAAAAAAAAGTGGCGAGTTGAATTAAAGGGAAATAACTTAAACGGGGATATCTGGAAGTGGCATGGCACGTGGAAGTACAAGGTGGACGAAATAAAGGGTTCGTTCGAAATTCCAATCACCCGAAGAAGGCCGGAGTATACAACGACCAAAACGTTGTGAAGATGACAAAAAAGATGAAAACAGTCCGAACATTGTAAACTCATCCTGGAAATATAGAGAGATAGGATAAAATCTGTTTCATTGGGCAAATTATGTTAAAGTCTAAAAAGGTATCATCTTTTTATACTTTTACTAGAGGCAACATTCTCTGCAGAAGAACTTCCCTCACAGCTCAATAATATGTTGCATAGCATTTGGAGAACAGATGCTGCTATACAGCAAATTGCCCGTCGACTAAACTGTCTTCAAATTTACTACCAGTGACTACCTTGTTCAGAAATGTGATTAACAAAAAAAAAAAAAAAAAAAAAACCAAAACAAACAAGTATTTAAACTGATCGAATGTTACTTTACACATGATCATGAATAAGCTATTTTCCTTGAGTCTGTATCTTAACGGTTGTAAACAATATACAGTTTATGAAACACGTTTAAAAAGCAACTCTGGATTTTGACCAGTACTCGGGTTGTTTACTTTTTTTTCTAATAAATAGAAAAGAAAAAACATTTAAATATAGATAAACCAGTCGAATTAGAATTCTTTAATGCAGTATAAAAACTCCTTTAACAAAACTTTATTTAGCATTTTTCTTTTTGGGTTGGTGAAGTTGCTTTACTTAAATTTAATCTGTTAGTGACCGTTATATTCACTTTCGCATACTGTTGGGAAAAGTATGAATTCATTTATTATCGAGCTAGGAGTTAAATAGTAAGGCAGACTGTACTCTCTAACTGTGGTCGGCAATCAGCATGGGACAACTATGAATTTTAAAGTGAATGTGTCCCTAGTTGTGGTGAAATAGGATCAAGGAATTCCAATCTGCCTGTGGCTAAGACACGATGTCCCGCCTGCCCGGTTGGAGTCACCATTTGCAATTTAGGTAAAGCGCATGCGTGGTTCTAGTGCTTTTGAAACTATCGCTAATTTGCATGTGTAGTAAAAAACCTGAATAAGAGGCGATCTGCGGAGACAACGATCCACAGAGCTTGTACTAGTTGCGGCTATAACTACACTAGTGAGGCGCGTATTTGAACTGAAGGTCCACTCATTATAAACCAATTTGGCTCTGTGGGTGTTGACGAAAGAGAAATGGGCATAAGGTAATTGGAATATATGGAAATGAGCAGGCATGCTGAAAATGAGAAATTACACTGATTTAAACTAGTGTGTGTAAGGCGAATCAGATCTGACTATGTAGAGAGCGGACATATTTCATTATTATTTATTTATTTATTTTTTTTTAAGAAGCACGCAATTAGATATCTCCAGGAAATTAATAAACAAGACATAACGTTAATTAGTAATTTTTATTGAAACAAAAGAGAAAAAAAAAATACAAAACTAGCGACAACGCATACAAAAAGCATAAAACATACTGGATATTGAAGACTAGAACTGTTGGGAAGAGGAATTAAAATAAATTAGTAAAAAGCAATAATCTAAATTTTTAACTCTGTAAATTCTATACGAGAGTGGAAATATGGCTTTTATATAATTGCGTCGTAACCTGACTTTTTTTCTATCCCTCTCATTTTATATATATATATATATATATATATATATATATATATATATATATATAACACATTCCTGAAAAACCAAATATATTTGTTCTCTTTCCGCTGTTGAGTCGTTTTATTTACGTTCGTGCGTTCTTCACGCGATCCTCAGAATATTATCCACCTTATCACGAAATAAAATTGATTCGTAAACCAAGAAAGCTGACATTGGCTTGCTGACAGGACAAAAAAAAAAATCTAAATATTCAGTCATTTAAAACAGTTGCGTGTGTAACTGATAAAGAAAATACAATGATCTCCAATAGAAAAAAAAAAGTAAGGGGGGGGAAAAAAAAAAAAAAATCAATTTTTCTATAATAGTACGAGTCATAATATACCTGGTGACAGGGTTGTATCACGACCATTCTCTTAGTAATTTTTTTTTTTTTGGAAGACGGGTGTCCCTCTCTAAAAAATTCTTAAGAACTGCTACTTTGTAAAATACTACAAAGCGGATACTTTCCAGAAAACTACAACCTTAACGTCTTCAAGTCTGGGGTCAATAGCTATCCGCCTTATCCTCGTAATATTAACTTCATATTCTTATGTTTATATCAAACATTTCATTTATTAACCCTTGAGTGACTCTAGGGTGACCATCAATAATTGGAAAAAAAAAAAAAAAAAAAAAAAATCAAGATTAAATAATGTGCGTTCTCTAGTGTTTTGGGCCAAATGATCTGTGCTTAATACTTGCTACTGTACGAAGAATTTAATTTATTTTATATATATATATATATATATATATATATATATATATATATATATATAAAGGCATTTTTTATGTTTATACATTCTTTTTTTATAGATAGAAATATTTAAGTAAATGCTCTGTTTATAATAAACAGTATTAACAACATTTACCGGCCTGAATGTCCGAGAAATTGTCATAGAAAATATACGTCCTCCAATATATTTTTATTATAAACACAAAAAATGTCTTAAAATAATTGTCAGACTTTCATTACATATATCATTATATATATATATATATATATATATATATATATATATATATATATATATATATATATATTCAACCTAACCTATAACCATCGGAGTACCAAGTTGATTAATTAATTTGTCTCGAATATCTAATGACAATACGATTCACTTGGCAGCGTCCATCTCCTATCCAAGCAACACGCGATCTATGGCATATTGAATTGGTTTACACTGCATAAACAACGTGCAGTGTTTGACTAAATCTATTCTTGAGGAAAGAAGCGTTGAGCCTCGCACTTGAGGAGTCTCTCCTTGAGTGGGCCCCGCACAAGGCTGGAGAGCCGTATCTATCCTGCAATTTAACACAGCTGGTTAGTGGAGAAAAAGAAACGGATTCATACTTTTATCAAGAAGATTAGCGCGAATATGGACATAATGTCAGAAATCAGCTCACCGATCTGACTTTCTGCGCCAATAACCAATTATCTTTCCTATAGCGTTGAAAAAAGCCCCCCCCCAAAGGTTAACATACCTACTATTAACAGAAATAAGTTTCTTACGGATACTTACAACTGTTCATGTTTCGCCCATTCTATTCTCCTGTCCTCTTCGAGTGTACTTAGTGAAATAAAAAAAATAAAAAAATGCGACTGAAAAAAAATTGTCAGTAAGATCCCAACTGGCACAATCACTTTTCAATGTCGATTGGCACAGCAAGTACTCAGAAGACATTTACTTTAAATGTATTCCTCTATTTGCCGTGTCCTTTCAGGAAATGGCTCTCCAACTTCCTAACCCCCGTGGCTCTTAGTAAGAGCTTCTTTTCGCTATCCCTCCAACTTGTTCCGTAATCCATGTACAGAGGTTGTTACGTAGATTACTCGCTGTTTCCATTGATCTCTCTTTCCTTCAGTATATGCTGTGAAGGACACATTCTCAAAGCCCTCTTTCCTCAGTGTGTTCTATAAATTTAAGCTGTATCTTTCTAATTTCAAGTGTCCGTTTTGTTGCTTACATATTCAGTCCATCGTATTCTCAGCATCCTTTTGTAGAATCTCATTTCAGCCATTTTCATCTGATTAAATTGTCCATTATTCGCTGCCATATAAGAGGATAGATATTACATAGAAGTGCAGCACTTTGTTGCTAACGAAATTATCCTCTTAATACTTCAGGTTTTGGATGAGATTTTTGCTATTTCGATTCCAGTATTGCGTTTTTTATCCATATTTCCAGACATTTAAAATTTCGTGCTATTTTTTTTTAGATTCTGGTATTTACATCAATTCATTCCTTATACTGCCTTTACTAAGCAAAAATAAAAGAAATATATAATATTAAGGTAAGGCTGCTAACCTTATTGAAATCAGTGTAGAAGTTGACGATATCTGCATTTTATTTTTCTAACAATCTCTAGTAATGAGTTACCTTTCGTGATCGTTCGCCAATTGTATTCATGAACCAGACTTGGTCACGATAGAACAACAAATATCTGGTAATTTCCACATGAAGAACGCAAACCTCATCTGACTTCATTGCTGGATAGATTAGCTTTTAGTTTACAAAAAGATATCGCCTGATTCCATGCAGAGCGAAGATATAACGATTAGATAGTTCTTTGAAGCGGCCAAAATCTTCTAGAAGATAGTAAGTATGGAATTTCCGTAAGCCTTTCCTGTCTTCTTAGATGAGAAGACCGGAATAAGTTTCGGTACGAATCGATTATTTTCAAAGATTCAAAACTCTTTCATATTTTCTTAGAACTGATAACATCAATGATCTTTCTTATCGAGCACTATAGAGCTACCTTAGCACATTTCCATGTAATAGAAGATCGAGCAGTCGTGTGATTTCCATGGCTAGCAACAATTCAAAGTACGAATAAGTTTCAACAATATGATTAAATATTAGAATTTATCGTAGTATACGATGAAATGTATACCTTAATAAAAACAATTGTGAAAGTAGGTGCCAAAATATGAAATTCAGGCAAGACAATTTTTAATTTCTGGGATGAGGAATTATCATTTACAGTATTTACATGCGTACTACTACATAGTCAAATGAATTAAAACCATGCCGTCGGGAGTTCTAAACTCCTGGTAGGGTCACCTTTGGCGGTAAGGTCGAAGCCGAGAACCCAGACTAAACGCGAGCAACCCCAGAGACTCCAATGGTGGAACAATCAGATAACAGATCTTAATGATAGGGCTACACATGGACATGCTACAAAAGTCACCCCTCGAAGTTATGAGAGTCAGTCCGTTGAAGTTTCACTACTGGATTCTGCATGAAATCAAGTGTATAAGTCACTTCCTGGCAAGTGGAGGTCCACCTTAAATTCACACCATCGACACTTTCTTCAACACCTCCAACCAACTCTCAACGAAGTCAAAAGGCGACAGAGAATGGATGACGGGAGCAGGTTTTCTTGAAATTGGACAGCAGAGGAGAATTCAGTCATCAACGTCATCATAAAGGAAGCGATCAGCAAAAAAGACATTAAATTCTTGGATACGTGATAAAGCCGGCGATGATGACTGTCCTCATCACACCGTTTCGACCGTTGTGAACGCCGGCTTTCATTAGGTGTATGTCGATCCGGGTAACCTACAGGTAATTTCAAACTGAACCCTTTATCTAATCTATTTAATGATCACGGTACAATAGCATTTCTCTCTGAATAACATGAATGAAATATAAGCAACGAGAAAAGTTTGTAGAAAATGGAAGTAAAAGAAGATTTTTGCTAGCGACATGTGAAACTCTTAGGTCATACTAAAAAACGGTTTGGATAATTTGACACTGACAGGGCATAAAGCAGAGAAAATAGACAAATGAAAACAGCAAGAACTTTACATTAACATCGCTAACGAGCTTATGTAAATAGGTTAAAAACAGGGAATGGTAAGGACAGTCAAGGAAAACAGAACTATAAAGCACAGGAAGTTGTAGAAAGCCGTCATACGGTGAATGAAAAAAAGCCTCTTAGTGAAGAAAGGTGTTACTGGACATGTGATATCAATCTTGAAAAAAAGCTTATTTCGTAATTTCGTATGCATATACAAGATAGATATAGGGGTCTTGTTTACAAAGTTAAAGTAGAACCTTTAAAGAGCCAAGATAAATGGGCATTCGTTCCACAGGATGAACCTTTAAAACTAGATACTATACACAAATCTTCCTTTAAGCTAGCAAGGTACAGAAACAGCACAAAACTTGCTATTTATGTATGGTAAGTAACGGAAAGAAATTGACAAAAGTCCGATTGGGAAATGGGATGTACTGAGAAAAACTCGGTCATTTAAAATCAGAAAGATGTATAAATAATGCCAAGGGTAAAAACTGGCTATTCTGCTATACCATAGAGTCAGGTGCTTAACGAAAGATCGGACATCATGAAAGGAAATTCGTAGTAGCAAACTATTAACCTGGGTAGGATTATTTATATAAGAATTTTCACACTTCTTTCTTTATCCCCTTAACTATCGACATAATTATGTCGATAAGAATACCTGGGAATGGAATATCTGCCTGACGATACCCGATTTGTAGAAATCACATCAGCAGGAAGGTTGCTTTTTAAATATTTTATGCTTATATATATATATATATATATATATATATATAACAACAAGGGGATAATGTCAGTAAGGCGCAAAGTATTACTTACTGGGAGCGAAAACTTTGGAAGGAATAGGAAACCCAATCCTAAATTGGGAAAAAAAGTGATAAACCTCTACTCATGTTAAAAAGACCGGAAAGGAGTGTGAACCGGTCGATAGGCAAACTTATCTGCTCTTATTGAGGGGAGAAAATTTCAAAAAGTAAACAAAATTTCAGAGTTCATACTTCTAACGTGTGTCTAAAAGGTGAAAATTTTAGGAGGAACCGGCAACACAATCCTAAACAGGAAAGAAGTGATAAAACCGTACCCGTTTCACAGGCCGGGGAAGAGTGTGATTATATATTCGGACTGTTCAAACTCTTCAAGCTTTTGGGAAGTATGTCAGATCAAATTCACATCGGAGAAAGAATCACTGAAAAAGGTGGATGTGGTGTACAAAGTTCGAAATACAGGAGATTTCTTTCCTTATAATTGCATTCATGAAAAGTCGTTTGTTTTCATAAAAGAAGAAAAGATCTGTCAGCATTTCGATTCAAGAATTTAAAAATAAAATATTAGCTTAATACAACAGTTTTATATTGTCATATGCCTTACTATATGCGTGACTTACAGTAATATCGCGTGGAAACACCGGCTCTCGTCCGATAATCAAAGTTAAGCAATGTCGAGCCTGGTCAGAAACTAGATTGGTAACCGCTTCGGAATACTCGGTGCTGTAAGCTTGGAATTGCGGCTGGTATAAAGGCATACAAGTCTCAATTGGAAATCGGAGAACTGAGTTCCAATTCCAGTCGGTTTCGTTATATTGACTTATGCCGAAATACCATTTAAAAATGTATGGATCCACCTCTTCTCCCCAGCTATAGGTTAATTAGTAAATCATTTTTATCTCTAAAATTTCTTACAATATAAGAAAAAACATCTGGCTTTAAATAATCTTCAGAAGGTTAATAAGTGGTATAAAATATCAATCTGAAATCTTACTATATGCGAATTAGAACCACACAATGATATTACCGATAGTATAGAGCGATATGTAATTCTGCGTCTTTAAAATATCACATTAAAAAGTCGAATTCTACAAAAATATATACAGTATTTTTTAAATATCTAACATGGTGGGGTGTTTAGAAGACTCGTTACAAGTTACCAGTTCGCGAGTGTAGTTTTTACTAATCTCTTTGCTAACTGCATATCTGCGATTGTTCAGAATGTAAGACACCTGAATCCAAAAATCAATCAATCCACTAGTACAAGTCAAGCGAATGAATGGATTCTATTTGAAATCTCACGTACATGAAATACTTTGATTTTACTTTAAAAAAAATGCGAATAGGTGAAGGAAAAATTGATCCGGCTTTATTATGAACTAGGTCTTTCATTTGATATGTCAAAGTGATAGTAATCTGGATATATTGTGACCCGAGGCAAAATTAAAAAAGGTACAAAAAATGCATCATATTGAATCGATTCGTGTATAATGATAATTTTAAACGTAGTTCGTTAGAAACAAAGGAAAGAGTACGAAACTAATGTAATATCAGTCCTTCGGTATGACAGTGAATGTTTTCCTCGCAGATGAAAAAGATACTTTAAGCAATAGAAATATAATTCTGCAAAAGGATGCTGAGAATACCATGAACTGAACATGCGAACAATGATGAAAGTTTCCAGAAAATGGAAAAAGGATACTTATAGTTAAGACCAGTAAAAGTTGAAATCTCTAGAATACATAAGGAAAGAGTCCTTGGAAAATTTAACACAGGATATATTGAAGAC
Organism: Acanthosepion pharaonis; assembly: GCA_903632075.3. NCBI lineage: Eukaryota > Metazoa > Mollusca > Cephalopoda > Sepiida > Sepiidae > Acanthosepion > Acanthosepion pharaonis. The sequence continues at coordinate 431,656 of CAHIKZ030001363.1, read as the reverse complement.
AAGACGGACAGAGGGAAGCGACTCATAACCGATATAGCGAGATTGAGTAAATGTATATTGGAACAGGAGAGAACAGAAGACAAAATTTATTAAGAGCTACAAAGGATAATAAATTGTGGAGAGCCATAATCATCCACAATTTGAAGTAGCACATAAGAATTTTAATAAACCTCGAAGAAGAAATTATCAGATAATATGAGACGAGTAGGAGGATTGATTGAATAATATTGTTGCTAAATCGGCAGTCTTGGAATTTGCAAGCAAGTAGCCACAATAGAATAAAATAAGATCATGAGACACTTCCATCACGTACGATTAGTAAACATAGGAATACCTATTTTTATACATATCCCTTCATGATTCTGGGAAACATGGCTCTCCTATTCTCCTTTTTTGATCTAATTAACTTGACACATTAACATAACTTTTTGTTCGTTTTGCAATTCATTTACACAAACCCGTTAAGTAGGTCAGATCATATTCTGCAAATAGACAATTGTTTTTTCCTGAAGAGACAGGTAACCTGATAACCCATAAGAGAATATGACAAGATGGTTAAAAAATGGCGACAATTAAGGTTTATCGGTAGTTTTATTCTATTTTTGCATTCACTATATCATTTAGATCTTAAGTTCTCTCGGGCTTCTTTGTGTCCCAGACATTTCATCTCTTTCCAACTTTGTGATATTTCAGTTTCTTTTAAAATTTCTTTGTTGCTAAAACGTACATCTTATTATTCTCAACATCCTTCTGTAGAACCAGGTCTGTCGCTTCAAATCTCTTCGTATGTGAAGAGTGTCTATTGCATAGAAAATTAGATCTTTGTTTCTCACAAAATCTTGCAGATTTTAATACTTCGCTTAGTTTTGGGAATTCTTAATTCGGATTTATCTTCTGTCATATACCCTACTCAGATTGTTTTTTTTTTTTAGCCTTCCTGAACCAGGTGCAGAAAATGAACTTACAAAACCTACGGATGATATGAAAGATACCAACAGTCGAAAAGTAATGGATATTCTAACGCAAAATACACCTAGAAAAGGTAAACAGAATCTCGTAAAGTTAGATATTTGAATTAATGTACAAGAACCAATCATATTCTGCAAATCAAAAGTTATAGAAAATACGGAAAAGGCAGCAAATGTGGTCTTTGGGATGAGACAGTGAACCTGGGAATACGTCAGTGAATATGGAAAATTGGCTAAAAATAGGTAGGTCAAAAGAGGTTGAACAAAATATTGGTGGCGATAAACTGGAAATAGTGTAGACGACATTGGTCCAACCATATAGAACAAATATCAGTACGAAAAGGTAACGTGCTGGGAAACAAAAATCATATAGCATGGAATATGGAGTCAGATCAACCACCAATATAAAAGCAATAAAACGGGATCTATCAGTTGTTAATAACAACATACCTGCCAGATCTGAGATATCTGTGACAATGAAACAAAAGTAAAAAAAAAAAAAAAAATGCAATAACATTTCTCTGCAAAGTGAAAATATACTTAAGAGAACACTCACAATTCGAACAGTGAAAACCTAAAAGCAATACTGGGAGATTCTGCATCTTGAATTCGTACAGAAGATTTGAAGAGTCTTGCTACTATATATATATATATATATATATATATATATATATATATATATATATATATATATATATATATATATATGATATGTGTGTGTGTGTGTGTGTATATATATAGGGTGACCCCAAAAAACAGGAACTTTTAACAATCCAATAAAAGCAAGAGTGATGGAAGAAAAATATTTTATTCATAGTAATTGAAACCTTAAAACATGCCATTTAAGAAACAATGAGGGAATTTATTTTTTTAAAATTATGGCGTCCTCCTGTACGAATGCATTCTTGAAATCTGCTGTTGAGATTCCTCATTGACTGCTGCAACATCTCAGCTGGGATACTGGGAATTTCATCTTGAATTCTAAATGGCGAAATGTGTACTTGCTCAAGGTCACTGTCTTGCAGTGTTGCCACTTGCTCATGTCTGGCAATACGCACTTCAAAAATTTCCGTTTTTTTGGGGGGTCACCCTGTATATATAAAATTAATTATATATATATATATATATATATATATATATATATATATATATACACACACAGACAGACGATGTCTGTGTGTGAGTGTATGCTATTTATCCACGTCCATATTTCTCGACTGATTTCGATGAAATTGCACACACATGTTGCAAATTTACCAAGGTAGGTCACGACCAATCTTTCAATCTGCAGGCACCCTGGGTTTGGCAGAAAAACATAAAACTGAAGGTGGGTACGGCATCTTTCAAAACCAAGGCATAGTTACACTCGAAAAAACTTTACTGGATTTTTACTGATTTCCTTTACACTTAATGCAAAACATATCTCATGTTACGAGGTTTATGTAGAGTGCTTGATTTTTTCCTGCGACATTGGTTCACACAAAACATTGCGAAACACTGAGGGGGGGGAAAAAAAAAGAAGGGTTTTTCGTACTACTTGAAATACAAACTTGAATAACTTCATTTTTTATCCAGTTTTCTTCAAAGATATCGCAAAATTATTATCTTGCTATCCATGCTATCTTATTTCGTACATGATTACCATCATGTACGAAATAAGATAGCATGGTTTTAGTTCTGCTCAGTTTCCCGCGTATAACGAAAAAAAAAAAAAAAAAAATACACGAAAAACGGAAAAAAAAGAAGCCCGTTTTTCGACCATAACTCCTTGATTTTTCATCCGATGCTTTCCAAATTTGCCATGTAAATTACATAGGACACCAGTTGTACGCCGTGATTGTTTGGTTTAGATTATTTCAGTTCAGTGGACGAAATCTGCGACAAACTTGGTCCAAAATCGGCATTCAAACAACCTTTGATGCAAACATTGTATGAGAAGGATTGTTGAGGCGTTAAAAGGGTAAATTTCCCGAAGAACCTCCTATTACCTCCAGCTTTACAATAAATGTGTGAAGAGGGGGCGTACATGCGTATGCACTTGCAGTAGAATCAAACTATCTCTTCATACCCATTTTTGTCTGTTTATTAGATTTGTGAAAAATGCCATATTTGAAAGTTGTTACGGTCATAGGAAATTTGCTGAATATCTAAAACATTTAAACAATTTAACTCCGAGGAACGACCACACAAGGTTTTATCGATGGAATTCCTTTATTAAGAACAATTACACTCTTGCGAAGGACATATTGTAAGGAAGATGAGGGGGAGTAGCTTAGCATACCAACGGATGATGCATGCAAGCAGCGGCGCAGGCAGATATTTCTAGATAGAAGGGGTGCGGTTATACGATTGCAGTCATGTACACCCGGTCAACACCGGATACCTCGGCTAATATTTCTCCCAGGTACGATGAGAAGGAATAGAGTACAATTCCAACGTTCGTAACATTTAATTTAAAAGAGGGCTCAATACAGAGTAGAGCAATATAATTTTCTTAAATTGCCTCCCTAAACCCCCACCTCCCCAAATTTTGCGAAACTGCATTGTCTGGTTTGTATATTTTATGTAACCATATGTATCCACTTTAAGTTGATGTCTAGCTGCCGTTAGCTGCCAATCTACGTGTCATGACCAATTTGTAAAAAATATATTTTAATTTTTTCTTCTTCGCCTAGTTTAAATTTAACGTAGTTCATATTTGATTGGTTAATCAGAGTAAAGCTAAAAAAATCCTTATAAACCATCCCCCCCCATCGAAAAAGAGGTAGTAATTTGCTTTTAAATCTAAATAAATCGTTCGCTCGCCAGTAATTTACAATCGCCTGATGAGATACATTGAAACACGACTGCAATTGTGTAGCGATTTTTTTTTCTTACATGTTTTCACTGTAATAAATATATATAATTAATGCGAATTAATTATTACACCTAGAGGCCCAGTATACTTTTGGCTGACTCCATGAAAAAATTCAAATCATTTCTTGATGAATCCGGACACGCAACCCTGGAATCTTGTGTTCCTAAGTTTTCATTACTGCGATTGTTTTCTGATTTTTTTTGCGACGAATTTTTTCTATGATATCAATTTTTATAACTTTGGGAATAATCAAAATTAATTGCCAAAGTCACCCATGAAATAAAAATTTGTACGGAAAATAAGGACCGCGTACATCAAATTGCCTTTAAATTAAGTGGCGGCAGAAAAAAATTATTATTGTTGAACTTTAAAAGGTAAGCATAAATATTAATGTAATATTTAAATGCAGCGATCAATTTTGAGTTCTGTATTGTATTGTTGCCGATCGCATCTACTCCTATCTGTTGTGGTGAAAGCTCAATCAAGAGCCCTCCGCGGGAGCTAGCTTCAATGCCACCTGATGTGCGTATACGTAAATTTAAGCATGCTTTCACTTATATCTTAGGTAAAGTAAATACACAGCATGATATCTTTTTGCGTTACAAAGTCAAACTAATTTTGGCCTCGCTGGCTTTTTACTGTATTTGTATTAATGCGTGGTTTGTTCAGTCTCCTGGTGAGGCTGTTCATAAAACCTCGTTTATTTAGAGAGAGAATTAGAGAACAAGTGACCTCGTACAACGAAGGTTTTCGCTCTAAATTAACGTTCGATAAAATGTCAATAGGTAACTTGTTGAACATTTCGAATAAACAGCTCTACAACGAATCTTGTCTTCTGCTACATTCTCTTCATACACCGCACTTAGTAAGAGGTTAAACAGCATCAATTTGAATATCTGACTTCTGTTGCTTTTTTCAGTTTTGCAATGCAGAAATTTGACCACAACAGTAAATTAGATCTTATACTATATTCTACTTTCTGCGGTAATAGATATTAAAGACAAGGGGAATTACCATCATAAAATTATCTTTCCTTGAAGACAGTCATGATATTTTGGCGTCTTATTAGCTGAAGCTTCGGAAGTTACCATTTCAAACGAGAAACATTTATGACCAATCTTTGACAACGTTGAATTTTATAACTTTAAACAAGGAGGGCAAAATGAGATTTTCCTGCATTCTATAAAACATGAGATCTCACGCAGAAAGAGCATTTTGTGTTAATCGGATCTGTTAGATATTGGCACAAGACTGGCACAAATATATAATTAATAGAATGGAATGATAAAAAGATTGAATAGGTATTAAAAAAGGGGAAGATATACGACAAAGCCCCACGAAAGAGGAAAAACGTAAAAATAAGTAAAAATACTTCTTTGAACGACCAAAAACCTCTTTATCACTATGTTAATCACTTTATTTTATAGTAACTTAAATACATGGAGATAAATACATATTGCTTGCGTTCTATTTTCACTACCACCATGGCAATAGAAATTTACGGTACACAACAATTATCGCTCTCAAGCAGATTTCATTGTGATTAAGGTTTTTATTTTTATTAAAATTATACAACAGTACACCCTGACTATGACGATAAACTATATCCGGCAATAAGGCTTCTGATGGGGAGATTTTGATGAGCGTGAAACTACCTCTTAATTGTTGTTCCCAGTTCCACCCTGACTCGAGGTTGTAGCACCTGCTAGTGTTCTAGCTATGGTGAAATAGTTAAACCACAAACTGGGGTCAAAACACTATGAAAGTATAAAGAAATTTATATTAAAAACACCAGCGATACATTGTTATAGTAATATATAGAAGTAATACATTTCTGTAAGGAAAAGACTTTCGTAAAAGAAATTAGTAATGCTCCCAAAATATTAAATTTTGGCATTAAATTACCCATAAAGAGTTGATACGCCGCTTAAACAAATAAACATAACGATCTTAAACGCATTTGTTAAAATGCGTATTTGAAATTATGCGAACATATCCTAATCTAACCAATTGTATTCCTACTGCTTTGTGAAATTGTATACATTTTAGGATATGTTTATAATACAGACTAGCAACTTAGCTAAGTAAAACTATACATTTCATAAGGCCTGATAAAATAGACTTAATCCATGACGCAAGGCCAGGTATTTGTTTGGTTAACGGCATATCATCTTCTTAGAGTTTATTTTATGCTGAAACCCGATTCACTTGCAAATGTTTGATTAGAATATTAACTATTCATACAGCCCAACCATCAAAGACTTCGAAAAGTTTCGACAACACAATTTCACTCACAAGTGGTATCGTTTTCCGACACTTCTCACGGATGGCGCATGTTGCGAATAAAGCTATGTAAATGCAAAGATATGTTTTATATCCACATAAGCAGTTTATATAACACGTGATATCGGGGGGTACGGAACTTATTGAACAAATTCATCAGCACGTCATTCACCCTGCATACGAATATACAGCAATTTTAAATGACAAGAAAAACAAAAAGCTAATAAAACACAGTTGTATTTTACTGCCAACTGTTTTTGAATCCATTATAGATAGGAAAGCTTTAATGAAATATAAGAATAAAATAAAATATACAGAATTCTACATAAAAAAAAAAAAAAAAAAAAATAATAAATAAATAAATAACTTTTGTTTCCATTATATTTTTCATAGGCGTTTGGGTACAACACATCGAAATGGAATCGATCGTCCACCCACGCGTATAGCAAAGATTCTGTTGACCATTTCACAACAAAAGAACGCTTGCCTGTTGTCTTCTTCCATTATCGTTTTTCTCCATGTTCAGTCAATACAATATTGACGTCATTCAGTGATAGCTCTTGTGGATCCTTTATATTTCAAACTCAAGTCACATTATTTCTTTGCGTTGTTATGGACTCAGTTGCTTTGATAATTATAAAAATAAACATATATAAATCGCACAATAACAATAACTTCTAATTCTGCAAAAAGATAGATCTCCGACGATGCTGAAAGTCAACGAAAGGTTGTCTATGCATTATTAAATGGCAATTATCTCCCTTTGTGTGCTACGTTAAATTTAGCTGTAACCAACCGTTATCATTTAAGGAAAGAATAGTTATACGAAAGAGTATTTTCGTTACAGACACTTTATCTCTATTAGACTATTGAGCATTTTAAAATTGTGCTTATTGTTCGTACTGTGTAAAACAGCTAGAATTATAAAATTTTATTAAGACTAATTATGTGATCAAAGTAAACGAAAAATTAAGTTTTGTGTTGAAATGTTTTTTTTTTCATATAAAATGTATATTCTTTTGTGATTATATATATATATATATATTCAGACGTTCTATTTAATGGATCCACTTGCTCGAGTGCATGTATCTGTTTTTTTTTTTTTTTTTTTAAACCGTGCGCATCTGCTGGCCTGGGTATTTTGGGGGAAGTCTTAAGAAAATGAGTTTTCTGAAATTTACAATAAAACTGATATTTGCTCAAACGTAGTAAATATAAACTAAAAGTATTGTATTAATAAATAAATATCGAATTATCAATTAAAATCATTAAAGTCATAATAATGAATAATAGTGCATTTGTCGGAAAGGTAAAAAAGATCAAAACGGAGATGAGGAGAGATAGAGACAGACAGAAACAGAAAGGCAGAATGAGTGTGACAAAGAAATGACACCATTTGAGGACATTCAAAACTTTACATAGCATATATAACTTTAAGAAAAAAAAAACATAGTAGCATAATGAAGAGGTTGTCATCCTACACTACAAACAAAAGATTAGAAATAAAATCCAATACTGGAAAGGGGAATAACCGGTACTGGACTTTAGAAAAAGTCTTGTAAAAAAACAGGTGATTAACATAGCGCGATAGTCAGAATTTTTTTCTGGCATATGTTCGTTAATGTAATAGGTTTGATCCCAAAGTCGGAAGGATATGTGCCAGATTTAACCCCCAACTTAGTAACAGTTGAGATTTGTGCCTGAAGTAATTTCTATTCCTCACCAAAGCCTGTAAGCAGTCCGAGTCTATCAGAAATTAGGATTTCGAATACATAAGAAAAGAGACCACCCAAGCAAAAACAAAACAAAAACAAAGCAAAAAACAAAACAAAACAAAAAACAAAACACAAACAAAAGCGAAACCAAAAACAAGTCATCCCTCCTGACTTTGGTGCAAGTTTTTTTTTTTCTATGTTATACTTAGTTTAATTGAGTACATATTTATAACAGCTAAATAAACCGACGAAATAAAGAAATAGGAAAATTTTGTAAGATACAAAGAGTGTTGAATTACTATGTAATTTCAATCCTCTAATATGACAGAGGATAAGGGACTATTTCTATATAGATTAAGAGAATTCAGGCAACAGAGATATGGCTCAACAGGATGATGTTGCGAATACCAAGTACAGATCATGTCAAGAAGGAAGTTTTAAGAAAAATGGTAGCAAAAAAGACGATTGTTCTTCTAATCACAATGAAATTGTTGGAATTTCTGGAACACACAAGGAAAGAGTTTGGGCCATTTTCCTTATACGGCTTTTAAACCATTTGTGGGTTATTTAAAATGTGTGGATTATAGTACTAGAGTTTCCCAAACGGTACCCAATCTAAGTACTCACACGGCCTAACAATGTTTTTGGAGATCGAAACAGAACCGGTGTTTTCAGCGTGATTTGACCGTAAGCAATGAGGAAAAACTACTTCAAGAATTTCACACTCACAAGACTTTGAAGATGAAAGGGAAACAGCAAGTAACCTACCTAACGAGTGTGTTTAACATGAACGGCAAAACAGAGAGAGTGAGAAAGATAGTTTAAAAAACAAAAACAAAAAAACATTGCAATGGTTTGTAAAGGATAGGAAATTGTTGAGCGCCATGATTACCTACATTCACGGACAATTCCTGTCAACACTATCTTCTCACCTATATTGACTTATAAGGAACCAAGGACGTTTATACTATTTACATTGTTCGGACTGTTGCCATATCCACAACGTTTCAGTCCTTGTACGCCCTGGTGATTCGAAATTCCAAACACCTGAAGAACGCCGGAGCGTACGACGGTCGAAACATCGTGGATATTGTAACGAAGATAAGGTCAACAATCCGAACAATGTAAATAATTTAAATAATTATAATACCTCATCTCACAAATATAGACAGTTATGAAAACCAGATACTTAAACTCCTGCAAGGAACAAAGAGGAGATTTTATGAATTCATGTGGTTGGGAAGGAGTTACGGGTTCATTTTATGGCCTTAATATTTATTAATCTTTGTGAGTGTCACGTGTTTACCCCATGCAATAAATAGTGATCGATAGTTTTTTGAAGGTTTATCAGCTTTTGTAAATTATTTAAAATTGGAATTATATTTTTAAGACTGTAATAATATTTTGAAATTAACAAGGATTTTTCAAGGTTAAAAACCTATAGTCGAGGTGGATTGAAGTGATGCATTCATCCCAACGGTATTTGGTAGTGGAACGAACCCAAATAGAATTCAAAATCGTCACCTCGATTTCTCATTCCTAGCTACTCTCCATTACAACACACGCACATCCACTCATAATCAATACACATACTTTTCAATAAAAACTTAAATTACGATAACATTTAAATAATTAGAAACACGGATGAGAAACTTGTGACGTCCACAAAATTGATATAAACCAACCAACGTCATCAAATCAAAAAGTGACATATGCTCACCCAATGAAAACCATAAATAGAATTTAACCATTTTTAAAAGTCCCACATTTCCCCCAAAATTCTGATGAAGCTAAATAAACCGCGAAACATGTTAAATGCACAAAAATTCCAACTTATTTTATATTTGATCATTTTTATATATATATATATATATATATATATATATATATATATATATATCTTGTTCTTCTCTTCTTGTAACGGCATTCATCCGAGGTGGGTTGAGCCGGCTCCAATATTGAAGTTTCATGGGAATTTGGAATTCACAAGCGGTCCCCAACCCACATGTATAGCACATGGGATTTGATTATAGTGGTGAAGGTTTCGTGCAGGACCTTCCACACATTTTGAAGAGCCGATTACAGAGATCTGGTGCACTACGTTCCACATGGTCCCCCAAACGACCCTCCGCAGGTTTTGAATTCAGAATTTCCTTCTCCTTGACCAGTTGCCATCCAGTCTGTCTTGCGAATCCTTTTCTCCCACCAGCTATGGGTAAATACCCATAGCTGGAGGGAGAAGAGGATCCACACCAAGGGTATTAACACGTAAGTGAATGTAATGGATTCGAGACTCCGATTCCTCAATCCAAGCCGCTATCCATTACTCCACCGTGCCTCCTACATACATATATACACACGTCTCTCTCTCTCTCTCTCATATATATATATATATATATATATATATATATATATATATATATATATATATATATATATATATATATACTAGGCCATCAATGTTTGTCGGGTTCATTACAGTCTTTAACAAAATGTACTATTAATATAACTTAGAGGAAAGAAATCATTTTAGCATCTGATTATAATATACAATTTAATAAAATCTTTGCATGAAATTAAAAAAAAATACACATTTTGGTATTTTAATAATAATTCTATAAAAATAAACACTTATTTACAATTTAAAATTTAAGAAAGCCTGATTTAAGAAAAACAAAACAAAAAAAAACGTGTATATAAAATTGTTTATATATATATATATATATATATATATATATATATATATATATATATATGTCTGTCTATGCATTAGTGTGTTTATGTATTTCTGTGTGTGTTTATTTATCTGTGAATGTTATTCTACTTTTATGATCAGTACTATTGACTGATATCATTTCATCAACACTACCTCAGTCACATCTCTACAGTCGTGGAGTTAAAGCTGCCACTTTCTTTAATTTTCACCGAATTTAAGGTTGGGCTAAATTTAATGTGCCCTATATCAAAAGATAGATTCCGCTAAAAACCTTATAATGTACAGAATTATTTAAAAATGGACATTTAAAAACAGTAAGTTGAAATAAAAATGTGTTCTTTGAAAAAGAGGGCATATAAGTTATTAAAGATTTTTACAAAATTATTTACATTGCCTCCAGTATGTCTTCAGCTTCGACCTGGCTCAGCCCGACTAACCACAATAATTTTATTTCATTTTTTTTTTTCATTATTATGCACAATATGAACGAAATGTATTTAGGTTAATATTTTGAGTCACGGAGTTAAAACAATTCATTTTAGATCAAGAATGATGCATTACGAAAAATCTTTGTTGCTTTGAAGTAGATATACTTGAATGTTGAGTCACTAAGCCCGACCCCGGAATCGCCACTGATTCTCTCTCATATATATATATATATATATATATATATATATATATATATATTCAACCAAACCGCTACCATCAAATGGCCTCAAGGTTGCGTTAAAAGCATGAAACGGACTGTCACCGGTTTGTTGAACTCAGTGTCCATATTTACATATGGTCTATATGATATTGAAGACTTTTACCCATAAATATAACATCTTGAAAACACACACATATATATATATATATATATTATGTGTGTGTGTGGTGTAGGAAAAAAAAACAATAGTTTTAAGCAAGCAGCACAAATCTAAAATTATCAGCATCTGGAAAAGGGACTAATGTGACCTATAAGACTGAAAAGCAAGCGTTAATAAATTTTTGACTGTCAAAGTTAACCCCGCAATCTGAAATATTTAAGCGCTTAATGGATTTAAAATAATAAATAAACGCACTGAAAATGACAAGAGGAAAACGGATTTCCGGATTTTACAATGGAGAAACAGACAAAGATTTTTTTTAAAAAATAGGTGGGTGGAAATAAACGACAGTAAAAGAATGAAGTTGGAATTGAATTGTGGCAACGAAGAGAAAAAAAAAAAATCCATTTTGCTGTAAGCTACCGGCAACGCTTTTTCGGTAGACTAGTTTTCCCACTGTTCAAATCTGTCAGATTGTTGAATACCAGGACAAGCGAACTTGCAAAAGCGTTCCAATCTTCAACTACAGAAGCAAAAAATAGTTATAAAAACAGATAAAAAAGGTAAGAAAATAAAAGTGGCCGGTTTCGTGGCTGAAATAGTTACATATTTTCTATTGGTACCAGAAAGTAAGACATCGACGGTTAATGCAGCACTATCTTTCTCCTTTCATTTAATATTGGAATAATCTTAGTGATGAAAAAAAATAGTTTGAATTAGGAACTTTAAATTTAAAACATGGTTAACTTTCTTCATAATTGTTTGTTTTACGTTAAATATATAAACCTCAAAGGTCAAATACGTCCTGAATATTAACTTTATGTAAAGTTGGTTGTCCTTGTGTAAGTATGGTTGCAAAAATTAGCTAAAACTGACATCAAATGGTGCACCAGGTTTCTTGCATTGCCAATCTAACAATTCTTACTTAAAAAGGACAAATATTTTGCATATTAAGCTTTAAAAAAAAAAAAAAAAAAAAAAAAAAATCAAATTTTAGAAAGAGCAAAATTTCCAATTTGGATATTTCTGAACATTATTATATCAGCGATTGTTATGTTGGAAAGTTTTTATAATAAAATTTAGTTATTCAAATAGAACCGTGAAAGTATTGACGACCTCCGCATTTCGATCGTAACTTGGAAATAAAGGGAAATTAATATTTTTGTCATTTTTAACAGCTATATTTGAAAAAAAAAACATCTATTTTTTTTTTATAATTAGAACCTGCAATAAAAGTTTACTTTAGAGTCTGAAATGTTTACGGTACTTTATACTAGGTTCTGGACTAATACAGCATTTAGGCGTTATGACTCATCGAACAGTTGTGAATTAGAGTCCTAGAGAAAGATTAAATAGATAGACAAGCTGCGGACAACAAAAGGTGGTTCTTATTTCTTTAAGCGTGCAATGTCTTCGTTAGTCCCATGAAATGTTATTTATCTACGTGTACGTTTCTGCGGCTAATGACATATTAGGTAAGCTGCTGCTCCCAGGATTGGAATCCTCATGTCCAGGCTAACTTTATTTATGCAGTGTCATCTAAAACTAAACGAGACCGATCCCAACCAAAAGACTAGTAAATAATAAAATCTATATAAAGATTGAGGTTACATTGCGTTACGCCAGTGTCCCTGTAAATAAATTTGAATATGTTATTTGCCTCTTTTAACATGAATACTAAATGTTTCCTCATTAATGTTCCATATATCATTAGAATTTAGCGAAAACTAAGGGAGTTATTTATTTTACTTGTCTCACACAAACTTTTCGCCGGATTGGGAATAAAGAGTGAGGAAATATATATATATATATTCATTTTTATGCAATCCGACGTTTTTGTTATCCAGTTTCATGTGCAAGTAATGTGGAGAGATATTGCCGACTTTCTAGGGTCAGTTAAAAAGAAATTAAAAAAATACTTGTGTGAAGATATCAGACGGAAAAAAAAAACAATGCTCGACACTTAATTTACTGCTCATATATAATTTTTCTGCCAAACAATTGTTTTGTTGACACATTGTTCTCGATAAATTGCCCCAGCTAAACCGAAAGTTTTTTTCGGTTAACGATTAATAATATAACGAAAAGCATTAGAAACTCTTACTACAAACATTTTCGAATTGAATACCATGTGTCTATCAAGATTCGTTGATTTAAATTCATAAGTTTGCAATTTGTGGACAATATATCGAGACAATACCTGTTCCCTCAATGCCATATAATTTCTATGACATCAAACCGTCTTTCATTTTGGCCTTTCCAAAGAACCAGCTGCATACATTCTAATTCTTGAATTTAAACCAAAATTTTATTTTCCCGTAATTATCTAAACAGAAAAATACGTAGTTTGCAATTCTGAAATGAAGTATACCTCATTATTCAAATGGCTGATTAAGTGTTGCTGATTAGTGTTCTGGCGTCTGAATCAATATTTTGGCTGATGGTGATAGTTGTCATTTACTAAACGAAACGTGTAACCGTCTTGTCTTCCATGATTAAAAAACAATTTTTACTCTACACAGTCTTCCTCTTGTTAGACATTTCTAATCCGCTCACTTCATATTCTGTCCTCTGAAAACTTTGCTATTTTCGCACTTAATTTGAACGGTCTTACGTCAAATCCTTTCTTTAAAATACTATTTTTATATGAAACGAACTATTCATTAGCCTCATCAATTCAAACATTTACGTCGCTCATTCTCTCCTTGTTAAATTTATAAGGAAGAAGTGCCACAGCTTTTCGCAAGAACTCCTGCTTAGTGGAAAAGACTTCTGTGTGGATGTTTCCACGAACGCTAAAATCTTAACTAAGTCAATGGCCAATCGTTAGTTATCATCCATATCTACATAATCTTCACTTCCTACACTTAAATATATATCACACCTCATTCAATAACCCTCTATCTTGAGTGGCTATTGAGTTTTATATTGAGTTAAAACAAGTAAATGTGCGCGCACATTCTGTCAATGTATATGAATAAACATTTTATTTATAGAGTGAGTCAACTATTCGAGAACTTACATTGAATCGTCCATCAATGGAAAACGACTTCACACGGCATGCGGATTTCGCAGATCACGACGAGTGAGTTCTATTTTGACTTGATGATCTATAGTTGTGACCGTATATATAAACTAGTACGTAAAATAGTTGAGTAATTATGCGCATTATATCTATATGCTGGCATCAAACGAAATCAGCCACAGCGAAGCCCTACGTAAGACTGTTACCGGAAACATTGATCGAGATCACTTCCGCTTTACTCGTCTTCCTGGCAGAAATGATTTGGCCCACTGAGCAATCTATTGATATTTTTGCATTTGTCGCCTCTTTTGATACGAACAGTACTAGGAGAGGTATTTCTGGAGCTACAACGTATGAATTCCTTTCTATCATGCATGGAAGCGCTGATTTCAAAGTGAAGTACTGTCATCAGTAATCTCCTTGTAATGTAAAAATCCTATCATTTCAGTTCTTTCTTCCGTTTAAGCGGAGGGTAAACACATACGATATATTTTTATGATATTAGCAAAACAAAAAGAAACAAAAAAAACTAAAAACAAAATAAAAATAAAAAACCAAAAAACACAAACAGCATTTCGAACGAGTAGCGACATCTGTCTCACAATTCTCAGTCCTGTTGTATTTTCAAACAAAGTTCTATATGACAAGAATCTGTTCTTGGGTTGCATTGTGATTAGTACATAAAATAATTAGAAAATTTTTGCGTATTTGTTCCTGTTAAGAAGTTGGGGTTATTTCAGACTGAACATCGATTCTGCAGTTTATCGAAGCGAACTAAAAGCTTACCAGTTAACATGCGGATAAACCGAAACTTTCTTTTAATAAGTCTCCAGGAAATTATTAAATATTCTTAGTAAATTACATTAAGACTCCTTGCAGATATTATAAAGAGTATAAAATATCAAGGGGTATTTTGTGGAGTTATTTTCTTTCTCTTTCCATAATCCTTTTTCAAATATGGTTGCCATAAAATAAACAGTTGTAATAGAAGTTCTGATTTTGGAAGGAGAACGTGCTGCAAGCATTGACAGGAGGTCAGTGAATGCTTATGGAAAGGCTGCACATGATGTAATCAGTCTAAGACGATAGTTCTGTCGGAGTTAACTCCTCCTTTAGTACATTAACCCTTTCACCAGGGGTCTCCCTTCCCTGGCTATAAATAGCCGCTGACCCTTCGCCTCTATCTCTTTTTCCTTCAGGCCTGTGCGCCGACACCTTGAGGTAAATCTCTCCTTTTCATCAGGCTTTCAGCTTACAACCTCGAAATGTAGGCGCTAACAAGGGATAGCGTGGAAACACGCTAAGCACAATACACGCACACGCAGGATATTCACACACGCACATACAGAATATTCCCATACACTTCATCCTTTGTACTGTTTCCATATATTGTAACTTATTAATATATATTTGTATATACATATATTATCGGTCTTGTGTTTTGTTTGCTTTCTTTGCCTTCTTCTTTGGACGTAATCAAAAGTTCAACCTTTTTATGTAGTTGGGCCCGGAGAGCAGGAGAATCTGAACCTTACATGCGTTTCTTCTACATCTGACTTCTATCAACAACATAACAGCCACGGTCCCTCTACAGTTCTTAGTCGAGTTAATGGCAATTCTAGAGGGAAAGGAGAAAATTATCTCAGCGACAATCACATTATTACTTCGTGTATTTCTCTTATTACATCCGTTGTTAGAGTTGGGTATATTACTAATAAAAAAATACGGAACCTCGTTTATGTACTAGAAAATCTCCCCCCCCCTCATCACCACATCTATACACAGTATCTCCACCTCCACACTAACACTTTTAGTGTATATCATGTAAAATTAAAAGTAAACCAAATGGAAAAAAAAAATGAAACAGGTTCAAGATTTGAAGCCTGGTTATTAGAATGGCGTATTAATAATAACAGTTGGCAAAAAATCTACCATACATCCTCACCAAAAAGAGATTTGGATTAATATTGATTAAGTTAATGACCACAGATGATTTGATACTAATACAGTATTATTACATCGTAATTTCTTACTTGATTTGTTCCCATTTATATTATACAGTTCGAATATTTTCTTCCGATTACCATGCTTTCCATACGATTATTCTAAATTCACAACCATATATTTGCGCTTTTGATGATATTTGGTTTAATGCAGGGAGGTGGAATTAAATGATTTTTATACACCGAGTTAAGGATTATGTTGATGATTTGATTGACGGGGAATTTTGTAAATAAAGTGACTCAAAATACCTTCGTTTGCTTGTATATATTTTAGAATTTGAAGGAATTCGGGAGTTGATTTGATGCTATAATTGTTAGGTAGAGATGGAGTAATTATATCATTAAGGAATTTTGACAGCTCGTCGATAGGTGTTGGGGTGTCTGTTGACGGATCTGTTTAGGGACTCCGTTGTGTTTTTATTTAATTTCGTAAATTCAGATCAATCGTCTATGATGTGTAATTTTTTATGGTAATCGGCTTTGTCCAAAATTAAGTGTTAGCTTTGTTGGATCATGTGATGACGATATTAAAATTGTTTATTTTAATTCTTTTACAGCATTTCTAGTTTTGTTGCTAGGATATTGTTGTGAGGATAACGGTCATCTAAGCCCCTTGCTTTGAGGAGTTCTTTCAGGTTTGAAGGCACTTTTTACTCCGCCAGCCCCAAGTTGGGATAATGACTGCTGCAAAATGTTAATCTTCTTTGTGAGGGAGATTAAATTACGTTTGGAGATGGCAATTTGGCCATAGACTTAAGAATTCCTCTTGGTATTTCTGTTAATTCCTGACTAGATAGGTTTAGATATTTACCGCTGCTATTGGTTAGTAAAACTTTACCTTGGTGTAGTTTACATAGTTTCTTGTAATTATTTGTCTGTGTGTAAGTAGGTAGATAGTGGGGAGAGAAAGACCTCCAAACAGACGGGAAAAGCGAAGACCTCCAAACAGACGGGAAAAGCGAAGACCTCCAAACAGACGGGAAAAGCGAAGACCTCCAAACAGACGGGAAAAGCGAAGACCTCCAAACAGACGGGAAAAGCGAAGACCTCCAAACAGACGGGAAAAGGAAGACCTCCAAACAGACAGGAAAAGGAAGACCTCAAACAGACGGGAAAAGGAAAACAGACGGAAAAGACCCTCCAAACAGACAGGAAAAAGGAAGACCTCCAAACAGACGGGGAAAAGGAAGACCTCCAAACAGACGGGAAAAGCGAAGACCTCCAAACAGACGGAAAAGCGAAGACCTCCAAACAGACGGGAAAAGCGAAGACCTCCAAACAGACGGGAAAAGCGAAGACCTCCAAACAGACGGGAAAAGCGAAGACCTCCAAACAGACGGGAAAAGCGAAGACAAGAGATGAAGAGAAATTATGAACAAATCTAACCAGTATAGTGAGGTGTCAAGTGGTTCAGATTTCACCAAATCGGGTTAAAAAGGTTAGTAGATACTTGAAATATCTTAGAAAGCCATATAAAAGATTTCACTTACACAACAATGATATTCTTGCTTCACTATTTTTATCCTGTGCAAAATATTTCAAGCTCAGGAAATATATGGTGAGAATGTGTGAATATATATATATATATATATATGCGCGCTACCTTTAGCACGTATGTTCTGTTTTGATCGGTACTAAAAAATTTATCCCCGTGTGCTTGTCCAAGACACTCAATATACAGCTATATGTAAAAGTTAACAGTATATTTTTTATTTATTTATAACTTTATTAATGTGTTTTATCATTAATCTATGTAACAGTTCGTTTAGTGGTAGTTAGAAGACTCACTGAAAATTATGATTATTTTTTTCTAACTTGCTAACTTCAGCATTTACTGTTAAGATCGACGTATATGCTGATCTAGCATGATACTTTGAAAATACCTTCGTAGATAAATGTGAAGCTAAGTAATTTTCCGATAAAAAAAATTAAAGCCGAATATTTTCTGGAAAGAAAGTCAGTTCAACTTCCATTTTTGTATTTGTCTTCTACATGCTATTCACATTTATATGCACATTTGATTGGAGTAACTCCGTGATATCCAAACGAAAGTCATTTAAAATACATTAATAAAAGAAATAAAATCAGAATAATGGGATATGGTCGGTGGGTAGGATGTAGACCGAGACCTACGGCAGTCGACAAGGGAAATTTTAGTAAAGTTTATCAGTTCATTTGTTTAGTTTGCATGTAAAGTTATACTTGTGTATATGAGATTTTATATATATATATATATATATATATATATATATATATATATATATATATATATTTTTTAGTGGGTACACATTTGAGTTGCTTTCCCACTTTTTTCATTTTCCTAAAGAGTGAAATTAATAACTGACCTAGATTGAGAAGTCCGCCTAAAGAAAGTTTGTGCCTCCGAGTGAAATCGAACCTGTATATAAAAAACTGTTTCTAAACGTATCAATTCGACTACAGAGGCTGCGTTGATACAGCAATGTTTAAGTTCCCTATTTAAGGAATACGTAATTTTTCACGTTACGACTTCTACGAATATGTATATCTGCTAGCCTCAGTTTCGTAGCCGAAAGATAACTAATTTATGAATAGTTTTTTAAAATAGATATTAGGACTTCTAAATTCAGGATAGTTACCAATGAAAATATGTGTACCCATTCAGAATAACTTTTTACAGTAATAAAGAAAGAAATTATTTGCTACAAACATTATCGTCTTTAAGATGTTCTCTAAAACAATTAAACCTAACAATTATTACTTTCGTTGGTACATAAATAAATTCTTTGAAAATTTTTAGGCTAAGGGAGAACAAAAGACACTCATCGTATTACTGGCCCTTAGAACCTGCTGATATTTTTTTAATGGACTGTGATTGGACGGTTCAATGGTGAATTGCACTCCTTTGAAAGGGAGAATTGGGATCGGACCGTAGAAGCAGTTGGAAACGAGATCGCTTAGAGAAGCGGTTCGTTTTTCTCTCTCCCTGCTGAAAAAGCAGGCAGCGTTTGCCCATAAGTAAAGGATGCATGGGTAACAAAGTTGCCGAGGGCAAGTTTCCCCTTCAGAAGAAGTTTTGAGAAGTCCTCTCGAAGAAGCCCGAGAAAAGAAAGTTTGAAAAGAAATCCATAAGTGGAATTTGGAGCTAAAGCCGTTTGAGAAGCAAACACGTGCGTTTTCAAAATGTGTTTTACCACGTGTTTAAAGTAAATTTTCACCTTTCAGCGACCGTAAAAGAACAATTTCCCAGCGGACGAGAGAAAAGTCAGTGAAGAAAGAAGGGAATTTGGTCACCAAGGAGGGAACTTTGTCTACACAAGAGAGAAAAGAAAAAGATAAAAAATTTTGAACCTTGAAAGGACTGAAAGTGTAACTGAAGAGCTAAGGCTCTTCCCCTTTTTTTATTATCATCATTGACACAGCAGATTTTTAAGTTTGTGTTACTCAGATAATAGGTTATTCTCAGCAAAAAGGGGTGAATTTTTGCAAAAACCCTTATTTAGCTGGTTAGAAATAAATCTTTTCTTTGTAATTGAATTCGATTTGCATTTTTTCTTTTTCGTTATTAATTCGGGCAATAGTGAAAATAATGTTGCAGAAGGTTTTATTTTCTGAAAGAAAATAAAATTTCCGTAAATTCTTACATTGATTAAAAGTAATTTTAAGCAAATATTCTTCAGCGTATTTTCTTTGTCAATGCATTTAATTCAGTGGTGAATATTCATTGCATCAACCAAATATCATACAGAGCCTAGATGAAATTCAGCGTGTGAAACGGTAAAAATGTTTAATTCACTTTCGTATTTACTTTAAACATCATTGTCGTCATCTTGTCTCCCCAAAGACCAAGCCCCTTTAATAATTTTAGGTATAAGCAAATATATATCCGCATTTATCTGTTTGGAATCTTCTGAATATGTTCACGATTACCTTTCAAACTTATTTCGTATAGACTCGGAATGAAATATAACTTTTTTTCTCTTAAGGATTTGAATATTAAAGAAGGAAATAATGAATATTTTTAACAGACGAAACACGTATTTTCTGGTGCGGATATTGGTAAGATATGTGTAAACTGCCTTATGATAAAATGTTTATGAAAGATCAGTAAATATTTTGAGAGAGCAAGTCGTCGTCGTCGAAACCGGCCACCGTCACTGTTCAAGATATGATTCGAAAGAAGTTTCAGTCTGATGAGATTGGACAGTAAGAAAATTGTGTAGCTGACGTTTCTCGACAGATCAATGTGAAGCCAGTAAGGAAGAGCGATGTGTTGGGATGAACAGATTTGATTCAAGATTACATCGCCGGTAACATTGGCTGATTTGCTTCAAAAGACAATATCGATAGAAACCCTTTGTATATGATTTGAGGAAATCAGACGACAACAGAGTATGAGATCTACTATAAAGAGAAATAGAGGGCAAGAGAAACAATAGGAAATAACGAATTGCGGTTGAGAGATAGAAAAACAAACTAATGCCATGCGACAGAGAATAAGAAAGATGGGAAAAAAAAAGTGAGGATATGAGAGAGAAGGCAATAAAAATCGGGGAAAGGTAATTAGAACAGAACGGCAGTAGAGAAAGTTTTTTTTTTTTTTAACTGTGTCTCTCTCTTTGCTACTATGGCATGCGACAAAGTGGAAAGATAGAAAAGTGTAAGGATTTGTGAGTGAGAAAATGCTCCCCCCCCAAAAAAAAAGAATGAAAAACAGTACGATCGAGAAAGAGCGGCAACGAATAATAAAAAAAAGAACGGTACAATCAAGAAAGAGTGGGAAATAAAAAAAATAAAAAAACCTGGCACGAATAAGAGAGGGAATTAACAAAAAACATCTCGACGAAGAAAGAGATAAAAGAGCGGCTGTCTTAATATCAATGGAATAGGGATGATATCAAAATATATTAGAAGATAGAAACAGAAAAATAGGATAATAGTGAGACGTGAACAACGGTTCAACGTTAAAGATGAAAGTAAAACAAAAACTAAAACAATTTTGGGGACCTTGAAAGGAAAAAGAGGATTTAAATGATAACGCGTTGACAAAAAGGGAATTCAAGAGAGGAACGGAAAAGTGAATAGGAGAAATTAACGAAGTAGTTTTAAGCGGAAAATGGATAACAAAACGCATAGAACAGGATTGTTTAATGGCATGTCAACAGAGTTAAATTTCCAGTGTTGATTATTGGATATTTGTACAGGTTCAAAGTGTTACTTGTAATGTTGTGAAACGGAAAGAGTTAAACAAGAAACAAAACACACACACAGAGAATGAAACACGAACAAAATAGTCCGCGAATAAATTTTGGATGTGATCCATGTTGATATTTTACAAGAATATTAGATGACGCATATTCTATGAGAACAGGCCCAATTTGTCTCCAAATAAAAGACTTTGGAACTGTTTGATGAAATTTTGTTGCCGTCGTCTGTCTGTAACTGATACTAGACAATATTTTAATAAACTATGCACAATAAAATTGAACTTGTAACAAAAACACAAAAAAAAAAGAAAAAAAAAAAAAGATTTAACTGAGAATTAAAAAAAAAAAAAAAAAAAAAAAATAAAAAAAAAAAAAAAAAAAAAAAAAAGAAAAAAAGAAAAGAATCACCTCCTTCCGCATTCTCCACATCCTATTCCTTTCGATTGCTACCTTCCGGAGTCTGCATGACCATTTGATGAATTTGTTTATAAGCATGCGAAAAGATGGAAACTTCTCTCTACATTGCTAACCTCCAAACCTTTGCATAAAAAAATCTAATCACAAAGCTTATGAACCGTTGTAATGCGGTTATCGAGAATGATAGAACTTATGGTATGGAAAAAATAGATTTAAACATCAATATTTAAATATTTTTTTCTGGTTTCAAATTCGGACATTACTTACGTGATCATATATGCAGAGAAAAACGAAAGAAAAACTGAAAAGGAAAAAGTACAAAGAAATAAAAAATGAACGAACTGCCAAGAAAAATACTCGAAGAGTAAAACAATGCGAAAGTAAAAATATAAAAAAAAAAGATGGAGAGCAGTAATTTAATGGAGCATCCATCAGTGAAGAGAAAGCGCGAAGTTCAGTCACTATGACGTCACAAGCTCGAACAGCCAATCAGATTTGAAGATCGCTTTAATCGTATCTCAGGTCGACAACGTTGAAACGATTTGAATGTTTTATGAGATCAACTCTAGTCAATCTAATTACATTGCTGTCTCATATACGGATGTGGAAATTATCGAGTTGTTGAAGGGCACGAAACATAACATTTCCTGGTTGATTTGTTGAGTTGAAACAAAAGAGACAACAAAAGGAGATCCGGAATGAAATACAGAAGTGGCAAATTTGATGAATTCAGCATATTGATGATAACCACATTGCAAGCTACTAAAAATTCCTGCATTTTTGTGTCTATAAAATGGTTGCTATAATTGCAATTTTTTTCTTCGAGCAATCAAAATGAAACATTTATTTTAGTCTTGGATAGGGAATAAACATAGAAACAAATTTTTATCGTGAAGAAAACGAAGTGTGAAATGAAAGTATCGATAAATATTTGTTTTAATTCATTCATTGCAAACTGCGTGAAACAACATCGATCTCTTTAACTTATTCCAAGCCCAGATTATTTGTATCAATTATTGCTGTTGATTAATTTAAAGTAATAATTCTTTTGTGCTCGAGTTGGGGTTAAAATATTGAAGCAAATAGATCTTTTTAGCTTCTACAGCAAGATACGAGGACTTTTAGAAGTGTTTGATAGTCGAATAAAGACAACAATTATTTTCCGGTAGGGCCAGCTCAATCTATGATACGCCCCCCCCCATTCTGCTACATCTCAATTTTTCATAAAGGTAGTATTCATACGAAAAATAAATTTTACTGTGATATTATGTATAATAGTAGATCATATGCAATATAGGTGAACAATTCAACTTGAAAAATGAAAAAACATACAATATATTTAAATATAAATTAAACCAGAGATATGTCAATTGATCATTCCATTTCAAATAAATCAGCAATTCTTACCATAAACTTGAAGATTTTCTTGTTTTAAATGTTGAAAAAGTTTAACAGATTCGACATTATGGATAAAAATACTGTATTATATATTGTTTTATCGAGACTTAGCATGAGCAAAGCAAATTCACGGATTTACGTCAAAATCCACGAATTTTTTTTTCCGTTAATAGTTGTGTTTAGTTTAATTTATAACGTATATAAATGTAGGTAGAGAAAAAAGCAAACGTTGGTAAGATAGCTAAGTTCAAAAAGCACTACTCGAGGCCTCCAATCAGATTTTCTCCTGTCAGTTGGTAGTGTGTGTGTGTGGGGGGGTAGTACGTACCACCCGTTTTCAGGTATCTCTTATTTCCGTTCGGTTGAGGTTCAGAATGCATGAATAGGTGACAATAAAAAAACTACATCCAATATGGTCGGTTAAATCGAAGTCGTGAATTTCATACTGAAAGATAGCGGTTTCAGTTCAAGAGAATACAAAGACGTTCGCAGGTGTCCCGTCTATACAGAGGATGTTTTATTACATTCTCTAAATAAATTCCCCCACCACAAAATAAATAAATAAAATGGGCGCTTATCTAAGAAAAAAAAATGAACATTCTGGATCAAATGAGCTAACCAATAAGTAAACTGAAACGCTCCAAGACAACATCTCCAAGGTATGAACGTTAATTCCGTTTCAAATAAATTGTATAGTTGTATTCTTGCAGCCTTAACATAGGATGTTTTTATTTAATTACTATTCAATTTTTCACTAGTATTTATTTCAGATCTTGTTTTTTTTATTATTGCAACTTATGATCGTTTTTCTACGGCCGTCAGCGGGCAGCGTATACCAGAAATTTGGCCAGATGAACGTACATCCCTTGTCGCCTAACACTTGCCCTACAAATAAGGCCACCAAAGAAACCGGCTACCCAGCTTTCATTACCAGATTCTCTCCCATCATTAATCACTAGTTGAATTCTGGCCGAGTTATATCCTTTATTTCCAATGTGCTAACGGTTGTAGAATGAACTTACGAACTTATAAAAACTTATTGAAACTAGGAAATAAATAACAGACAGACTCTCTAATAACAAATTCAAGTAATCAAATTCAACAAAATGAAATTTTAATATGACCACGCTGATTAATCACCCAGTCAGTTGACAAATAGTGTTTATTAAAAGGTTCTTTCAAATCATTTATTATTTATTAATTTCAAGTATTTATTAAACAAAAAGATTTCTTTCAAGACTGTAACGGATATAGCCACGAAAATGCTATCAGCTACTTACTTTGATCAATTTCACACTAACGCTCTTAAATTCGTCTTTTGAGTTATCTTAGTTGGCAACCAGCCTAATAGAATGAAAACTGAATTCCAAACCGTGAAGAAGTTAATGGAAAACTACTCCACTATCTTTCCACAGAAAGAGTGGCAATTTGCAGACAAAGAAAAGGAATCTCAAGAGACATGATCGACTGCATACAGCAAGGCGAGAGATATTTTTTTTTTAAAAAGCAGACACTGTAAGATTACTCAGTCGACAATGAGAACATTTAGTGAGCTTTTATATTTTGGCGAATAGAGAAACAACGTATTAAATGGCATATTTATATTTAAAATTACAGTGCGAGTACCTCTGTTCATTTGGTTGGTGATCTTCCAGAATTTACAGGATCCAATTTATTTCTTTTTAATCCTGTTCTGGACTGCTCGTGCGTAGCTGCACTTGGCATTTTCTAGAACTTTTTGGAACGATTGCGGGGAGTCCTGAATGCAGTGAGAACCGTACTACTCCGTTCTTTGCGATAGGATATTGAAGTCGTGGTTTCAATGACATGGCTGAAGCGCATTCGGGGGTGAACCAAGGTTGACCGATTTTTGATGGAATTTTCTTAGGGGTATAAAACCATTCTAGAAAGGATCCAATCAGTGACAAGGGCAGCGGTTTTTGAGGTCCGCGCGGGGGAGTTTCCATCATGTAGAATCGAAAGATTTCCCAGTCTGCCTTCACATATCGAAAGATCGTTCTGTGTAACAGCACGTCAGGAGATGCCTTAGGTTTAGCATCAATCTGGACAATGATTAAAAAATGAAGTGTCTCGGAGTTAAAACTTGATAAATATTTGCCAGGGCAGAGGTGAGGAAGCCCCGATATTATACACCTGCTAATAGGATAGCCTCCTTTGGAGTTACTCCAAGGTTCAGATACCCGACTATCAGGCTGAATTTATTTTCATGCTAGGCCTACTAAGATAGTCTTCATACAATAGCCTAGTATATGCGTCGATTCTTTCAGACATCCAACTCTCCACTGTCCAGTATTTTCACTTTATTCCACGGGGCGGATAAACTACCCCGCCCTTTCCTCTATACATGATCTGTCATGTCCGATACCTCACTATAGCTTTTTGATGTTCCTCCAGCCTTAGATGTAGAAAAAAAAAGCCTACCTCGCAGATTAAATAAAGGGTTCAGTTCAGAATTCCCCGTAGGTTAACCAGATCGATGTACAACTGAGGTAGACCCGAAGGCACAACGATCCAAACATTGTGTTGATAAACAAAAATGGTTTAGTTTGCGGCATATCAACTTCGATGGGTTATTTAATGCCGACAAGATTTTTATTGCTGGTAATACTTTTTCCTTCAAAAATGTATTGCAGGTATTAAAACCCATTTTTACACTTTCATAGGTCCTGGGGTGTTAACTATTTGCCCATATCTACCACCTCGTGAAAGGGTGGACTTAGAAACACCAGCAATTAAGGTGGTTTCACGCTCCTCAAAACCTACAGATCAGAAACCTTGCTGTCGGATGTAGTTTATCGTCAAACCTAGGACGGAAACAAAAATGAGGACAATCCGAATATAAATTCGGTAAATAATGTATTAAGTAATTCATTATTTTCGACATTATTTTTTTCTTGAATGTTAGCAATGTTTCATCGAATAAGATCTTAATCTGAAATTTATATATTTTTAATATTTAAAAAATAAAATTATGACTGATTAACTGAAATTTCAAACAGTTTGCATATTCTATTTTTGAACGAGCGACTGTAAACCAAATGAAAGTATTATTTTCTGCTTCTACTGAATTTTGTCGATGAAAATTTAAGCAGCAAAATTTTGCACAGCTATCGTTTCATTGTTGGTTTTCATTTTCAGTATACTCCGCTTAACACGGGTATCTTACTCATCTGTCTTCAGAGGAAGATTTGTGTCGAACTTCAGTTGGGATCAATAGTAATTTTCACCACTGGAAACGAGAATTCGCATATAGCTTAATAGCGTTAAAAGTAGATCGGCGAGCCTAGTCGAATTATGTTCGCAGTCTCACAAATTCCATTGGTAAAGCCATGAATCCATCTCTTCTCCACTCCAACAACTAAATAGTAGGGTAGACTGGGCTAGCTTGCCTTGAGTGGTAACTATTCTAAGGAAAGGGAAAAAATGTACTCCAAACCGTGGAGAATGCACCGAGAAACCGATTCGCTATCTCCCAAGAATAAATGCCAATTCACAGATAAAGAAAACATGGAGAGCTGTGATCGCCTAAATCCTGAAAGGTTATATTATTAGAAGAATTGGAACGAAGAAAAGAGCGCAAGGTTGTTATGTCTCATGTATATGGTAATGAGCGCCGGAGACAATTGAAGTGACAAAATTTGAAGCAACCAAGATTTGGTTCTATCAACAAATGTTAAGACCATGGATAGAGCATGTGACACACTAAGAAGTATTTAAAAAAAAAAAAAAAAAATAAAAATAAGGCCTGAAAAGAATTTTCTTATAGAGTCAGCTGAAATGTTTCGGATACGTGATAATGAAAGAATACTTGAATTTAATAGTCACATCAAACATCTAAAACCAGAACAGGCAAAAAAAAAAAAATAAAAAAAAAATAAAAAAAAATAATAAAATAAAATAATAATCAGCTCGTAACGGACATGATAGGAAGCTGTGAAGAGCAGTGATCGCACACGTTCTGAAGGAAACTTGCACAGAGAGATATATATTAAACATCGTTCAATCATAGGAGAAAGGAGACTGCAATTTTAAATCCGAGAATACGTCATTATGAAATGATTACGGAAGGAGAAATTCCACAAACAATGGTATGGTGCGGTCATCTATAACAGAATATCTCTCGAAAATCCGCTTTGTTTTAAACATACACCAATATAAAGTCTTCAAACACGAACAAAAATGAACATACTGATAAGATAGCTAAGAAAGCCGTTTAAAAAAAAAACCCAAAACTAAGGAATAATAAATCATCACTTGACATTGAGGCTGAGATTTTGAAAATACTTTTTCCTCGAATTCAACAAGTTTCTATCTTTTAATGAAGAAAGTCTGGAATCAGAATCGCATCCTCCAAAAGTGGGGTATATCGTGTATTAAGGAACTATAAAAAAAAAAAACCCAAAAAGGTAGCCCTCAAGACTATCACACTTAGATAAAGATCTCAGTCAGATTCGTTATGGTTAAAGTGTTAATGAACTTTACATTAACTAGGCTCCTATTGTTTAATGAAAGTCAACGCCTCAGAATCCATATTCGTTTTCATTCTGTTAAGGGGCGTAATGATGGCATATATGTAATTGAACAACACCGGAAGATTACATAAACCAACAGAAAATTGTTTACTATGTCAACCTCACATTATATGACCACATCAGTAGAGATTTTCTCTTATCCATTAGAATCCACATTCCAAGTTCCAAAGTCACTGAAAGCATCGATCTGATAGAGAAACTATCGTTCTACAAAACCGTAAATATCTTGTGAGGATCCAAATACGGAAACACTTAAAACATCATCAGCTGTAAGACAAAGAGGAAATGAAAGCCCTAGTCTTGTTTACCTACAATTGAGTGATTCGACGTGGTGTAATGTCTAGTAAGCTTGTCTTACTAGAAAAATTACGACTGACTAGAGAGTTCGATCCTCACTGGTCATCCATACTTTCGACCTTGTGCCACATCTAAGTTACGCTAGACTATGTTCTGCGTATTTACAAACAGAGGTGAAGCGGTGGGCATTATTCATTTAGACATTCTAATGCTACATTCCAAATGAATCATTTAATATTGTTTTCTCTCCTGAGGTCAATCTACTGATGAAGCCAGTTACGCTGACGACGTGGGTAGTCATAGTTGGGATAACAATGATATTGAACAAAAACTCAATATACTCTACGAAGGGTTCTAAGAAATAAAAGTCAAGATAAACATTTCCAAAATAGAAACAAGGATTTAGACTCGGAAGTGATGGCATGTACCGTGAATCCACCATAAAAATTCAAGATGTGTTTTTAGTAAATACAAAACACTTCGGTGTATGGCCGAGTTTATAACAAATTCAGCATAGGAACATATTGAACAAAGGCTAAGCGACAAGCAGTTTTAACCAACATCGTAAATTGCTACAAAACCAAAACCTTAACCTGGGAACTGAAGTTAGGTTCTTAAATAACCTTGTCAGTTCGAGACTTTCATATGGATGCCACGAATGGCGCCAAACACATTCAGATATATCTAAACTGTCAGTAGTATACAACCGCTTTCTCAGATCAATGGCTAATATGGCTTTGAGAGTGTGAAAACTTGTTCTTGGCAAAGATCATACTTATTTGAAACCTTGTGAATTGGCACTACAGGTAACAGACAATTCATCCCTTGTGGACTTTCAACAGCTAAAACATATGTTACTAGAAGGGAAAATAATGACAATGAAGATGTTAACGTTTCTCAGCAATTCAAGCAAAAGGTTAGGAAAAGAAACTCAATATTGGAAAGAGCAATAACAGCTACTGGGCTATTTTCCTCAAAAATGTTTTAGTCCAAATATATGAATTTCAACCGGTACTAGCTGATCAATCAATGAATGCCAAATATTACCTCATAAGGAAGCGGCATGTCACCATTACAATTTAAAATCTTCCACACAGAAGATGAATTATAGAAATTATTCACGTCCTACAAAATGTGGCAGTATATAACTTGAGCCCCATATAGCAGTATAGAACCACAGCTGTCAACCTGCTAAGTGTTGCTACTGTGGTTTTAGTAACAAAAAGGTTTTTACGGGGTGGGTTCGGTAGCTACATTGGCAGCGGCGCTTCTCCTGGACAAAAGCAGGCAAGTGAATGTCATGACTGAAACCCCTACGCTGTTCCGAGCTCTATACACTAAACCAAATCCTACACATTTCCCTTTGTTAAATCACTGAGCAAACATCCTGAAGACTAATTAAAATCAAACTGCAGGGTGTTACCTCAATTACCAGGATTGATTATTTTTTTTTTATCTACTGCTTTAGTTTCGACATTTTTTTTTTCTTAAATCACTTTGCTTGTTTTAAATAATAACCATGCAAGTTTCTTTAACAAATGGGCCTAACTCTATATACGCCCCCTTTTTTGCCGAAGCCTAATAACCATGTCATTTCCTTTAACCCGCTTCTTTAACCCTTGAGCTGAGCCTGAAAGTGCCATACGAAGCCCACATTTATATAATTTCAGAAGGATAAGATTTAGTGGCACATATTCGTGCTACGGACACAAAATGAGGAAATCGAATCGTTACAGCCGCATAAATAAACAAACACCAAGAGAATCTCGAAGCTGGTTTTGGCACGACTCTTTGATTATTTGTTTTCAGAACAAGCAATGGGATTCTCTCCTCAGGTTCTCAAGTTTAGACAGTTGTACGGGGATTTACAAAGAGGCTGGCTTTGCGATTATATCGTCGAAGAAAATTATTTCCCTGTTCGAAGAGGCTTACGAAGTAAACGCAAGATTTAGGCTTGTTTCCGGTCGGCAATAAAAATCCGATCTTTTTGAGAATTGTTCAATAATGTTTGTCAATTCGGAAGAAACGGGTGGAAACGAGGAGGAATTTGTATTTCTATATCAAGGAATTAAGCACAGTGTATTAGAAACAATTCTTGTACAAGCGCCATTCAGGAAGAGGAAAACATTTGCAAATATGAGTGCAATCAATTAATGGCTACTTCTAGTTAAAGCAATAATACATATTTACATAGAAGTATTGCATTTTGCAAAACTTCAGTGATGCTTTAGTCGAAAGGAGAGAACTTGGAATGTAAACCAATAAAGTTCGAGGTACGCAAGTAGATTTATATTTATGATTATTATAAAACGAGATATTCGATAAGATGTCTATAAGAAAGGCGAGAGAGAGAGAGAATGTGACAGAGAGAGAATGTGACAGAGAGAGAATGTGACAGAGAGAGAATGTGACAGAGAGAGAATGTGACAGAGAGAGAATGTGACAGAGAGAGAATGTGACAGAGAGAGAATGTGACAGAGAGAGAATGTGACAAAGAGAGACTGTGACAAAGAGAGAGAGAGAGAGAGAGACAGAGAGACTGTGACAAAGAGAGAGAATGTGACAGAGAGAGAATGTGACAAAGAGAGAGAGAGACAGACAGAGAGACTGACAAAGAGAGAGAGAGAGACAGACTGTGACAAAGAGAGAGAGAGACAGAGAGAGATTGTGACAAAGAGAGAGAGAGAGAGACAGAGAGACTGTGACAAAGAGAGAGAGAGAGAGACAGAGAGACTGTGACAAAGAGAGAGAGAGAGACAGAGAGACTGTGACAAAGAGAGAGAGAGAGAGACAGAGAGACTGTGACAAAGAGAGAGAGAGAGAGAGAGAGACTGTGACAAAGAGAGAGAGAGAGAGAGAGAGACTGACACAAAGAGAGAGAGAGAGACAGAGAGACTGTGACAAAGAGAGAGAGAGAGAGAGAGAGAGACTGTGACAAAGAGAGAGAGAGAGACAGAGAGACTGTGACAAAGAGAGAGAGAGAGAGACAGAGACTCTGTGACAAAGAGAGAGAGAGAGACAGAGAGACTGAGACAAAGAGAGAGAGAGAGAGAGAGAGACTGTGACAAAGAGAGAGAGAGAGAGAGAGAGAGACTGTGACAAAGAGAGAGAGAGAGAGACAGAGAGAGTGTGACAAAGAGAGAGAGAGAGAGACAGAGAGACTGTGACAAAGAGAGAGAGAGAGAGACAGAGAGACTGTGACAAAGAGAGAGAGAGACAGAGAGACTGTGACAAAGAGAGAGAGAGACAGAGAGACTGTGACAAAGAGAGAGAGAGACAGAGAGACTGTGACAAAGAGAGAGAGAGAGACAGAGAGACTGTGACAAAGAGAGAGAGAGACAGAGAGACTGTGACAAAGAGAGAGAGAGACAGAGAGACTGTGACAAAGAGAGAGAGAGACAGAGAATCTGTGAGAGAGAAGTAAACGAGAAAGCAACATAAACAAAGGTTATGATTCGTCACCATGAAGCAGACGGAAGAAAGTAAAGCTTAGCTTTTCAAGTGCTATAGTTTCGTTAACTGTTTTAAATGAGACAGCGACATTTTGGTTAAAAGGAAAAAATTTGGTGAAAAAGAAGAAAAAAATAGAATGCTTTTATGATATTTGCAGTATTATTGCTAATGAACAGTCTTCATTGCACATACGTTTACATCAGCCATTGCATACAAATTCTGACAACAGCAGAAAGTATTGGGTTGTAAAGTTCATGCCGATTTTAAGGGAAATATAACAAAACGAAATTATGCCATTAAATATTCAACTAAATATGGACCCTTTTCTTGCACAAACTTCCTCCATTTTTCCTTCAACTTAAAGATTCCATCTTTCCAGAATTGCGGTGGTTTCTTGACAAAGAACTCATTATGTCATCCAAAGAATTAAAATTTGACCATTGACATTATTTGTCAAGGATCTTAATAAATAAAAATCCGAAGGATCAATGTATGGTAAATATGGCGGGTGGGATAACACTTCCCAGCCAAGCTGCAACAATTTTTGCCGAATCCTACTAAATGCACAGCATGGCTTTCTTAGGTTGAAGACCTGATTTTGAGGTAGCTAATGTTGGCTCATGTTGCTTACTTCAGAATCTTTTTCGATGAACATTGTTGTAAACGATCCATTTCTCATCACACGTCACAATTTGCATAAAAAGGAGTGGATTTTCAATGCTGTTTTAAGGCAAATCACAGATGAAATGTGATCTAAAAGATTCTTTTCACTCAAATCACGTAGTACCTAAACATTGTAGCTGTTTGAATCATGTGCCTAAAATGCAGCTTATAATCTGTCATTTTTATAGTGATGCAAAATTGACACGAATTGAGTAATTTCATACTTCATTTCTCAAGAGATAGTTTGAAGTGTGCTCTAATCGGAAATGTAAGCATACTATATCTGTGGATAAATTTGACGTGTTCTGAACTGTTACAACATAAACGACTAAAAATCGGCATGAACTTTGCTGAAAACCCAATAGCATAAGGGTTTACGCTGGCAACCAGGATACACGTTATTATAGTATAGGGTGACCCAAAAAACGGGAAGTTTTTAAGTGCGTATTGCCAGACATAAGCAAGTGGCAACACTGCGAGACAGTGACCTTGAGCAAGTAAACATTTCGCCATTTAGAACTCAAGATGAAATTCACAGTATCCCAGCTGAGATGTTGCAGCAGTCAATGAGGAAGCTCAATAGCTGATTTCAAGAATGCATTCGTACAGGAGGACGCCATCTACAGGACGTAATTTAAAAAAAATGAAAATTCCATCATTGTTTCTTAAAGGGCATGTTTTAAGGTTTCAATTACTATGAATAAGATATTTTTCTTCCATCACTCTTGGTTTTATTGGATTGTTAAAAAGATCCCGTTTTTTGGGGTCACTCTCTATTAGATGATATAGACGATTCGAATTTTCATTTAAGATAGTGTCAGTCGTCTACAGCCTACTGGTGAATATTAGCCTCATCTACTCGTATAAATTCTGGAAAACACCTTTAAGCTATTTTTGCGGAGGAAGAAGAACGTTTTCATATGGTATCGAGTAAAGTAAATATTTATTATATATTTTTTATTTGGTACAAACAAAGGGAAATCAGAGGAAATGTAGCCAACTAAGGAATCAACTACCCACCTATGTGCCGTGTCTCTTCCTGTCCTTTGTAGAGATAAATAAATCTTGTCTTTTGGCTATCTCACCCAAACCCTGCACCGCCATCCATTCACTCAAGCGCCTCAGGTAGAATATGCGTTGTTTTCTTTTGTCCCTCTAGCCTCCCATCTGTCCTTTGAGTATCAAATTTTCCAAGTTTTCTTTCCTTGAATGGTCTAGAAATTTCAGATCTCTATTGCTGATGTTAAGTATGTGTCCTTTCTGTTTCCATTGTGTCTAGAACTTCGTCGTTGTTCACGTGTTCGGCCCATGGTATTCTCAGCATCTTTCTCTAGAACCACGTAAATAATTTATAATTGCTTTTATTGAGATTTAAACAGTGACCAGAGGAATCAGTTTGCAATATTACATTAACCCATGCACGAAGTTAGAAAAATATGAAAAGTTAGACTGGTGTATTGTCATTTTGAAATTACTTTTTAGACTTCCTAGCGTGCCATATATATATATATATATATATATATATATATATATATATATATATATATATATATATATATATATACACACACCACACAAGTATATGATTAGTGTATTCCACTAACCAACAATTACTATTCTTAAAAGAGTGCTCAGTACAAAGTAGAGCGAATTTAATTATTTATTTAAAAATTATAACATAAATGTTATAAAATCACTACAAAAATAGCCATTTTTGTTTCAACACCTCTAGAGTCTTATCAAGTGATGATGTTGAATGTAGAATCTATATTCTACATTCAAAATCACTTGATAAGACACCAGGTGTTGAAACAAATGGCTATTTTTGTAGTGATTTTATAACATTTATGTTATAATTTTTAAATATATATATAATTACAGTGTGATTTTAAGTTGCTGAAATACAATCTGTGAATAGAAGTTAAATGGACTATAAAAATTAGTTAAACAAATTTAAAGGAAATACTTTTTTCGGTATATTATTATTCAAACGACCTATACTTGAATAGGTTTCGTAATACACAATATTTTATTTTCATTTGTACAAATATTCCAATTGTTCGATAAAAAAAAGTACTAGTAAAAATGGTACACACATACATAACAGATATTCTGTCTCCGAATCGTGACTTTTCAAGGTATCAAGCGTCGGAAGTTTTATGTGTCACTGTTATTTAACCCTTTTATTATTTCCTGTACCAGAAATAGTTTATTAACTCTTCATAAAGAAAAACAAAGATTATCGTTGGATAAAGAGATGATAGAAAGAAGAGACGGAAACAGGATAGACTGATCGGTCGCCTTGACCCGACAAACCCAATTCGTGTCCTGAACGTTAAAAAAAAAAAAAAAAAATTACGTAGCATAGGTTTTGCAAATGGGTGAACAATAGATACGGAGTATACCGATCGATTTCTTTATATAGGATTTCTTTTTGGAGCACTTACGAAGAATCGAACTTACAATCAATGAACTAAGAAATATTTGAATCGTACCCCGATGAGCAATTGAATATAGAAAGAAATTGCCAATCAATAGGATGAGAGAGTACTGTCTTCTGGAAATTTTCCTTCACTTCATTTTGTATTTTATCACAGACACAAATGCATTATCTACTCGTGGAAATCACACACACACACATATATATATATATATATATATATATATATAAGTAGGCCGTGAAGAATGTACGAGATAAGGGCAGTATTCACTTCACCGTGAGCAGGTGTTCGATATCAAAATAATTTCGCTAGATTTATCTGACTGAAAGTATTTGTCGTTAATTACTTTCTACATAATTCCGACTGAATTTTCCGACCTTTTTCATCTTCATTCATTCAGATTAGTATATTTCTGGGTAATGAAAACTAACTTTCCATTTATAGGAAAAAATCTAATCTCTTCTATATATTTTGCCTTTGAGTTCAACTGGGAGCCAAAGTTTTAAAATTGTTAAAAAAAAAAAAAAAAAAAAAAAAAAATTTCGTGGTCTATAAGGGAGTGTGATTACACCAGTTTGGTCTGCCCGGAGATTTTCCTCGTCATCCAACTAGGTGGCGTTATATAAAGCATTACAAAAAAAAAAAAAAAAAAAAAAAAAAAAAAAAGACCTGCTTTAAATTCCCCCTGTTGTTGTCTCTTCAGCCACAGAATGTCATAGTGACAAAAGTCTTGTTTCCGGAGGAGATTTGTTAGTATCTAGACTAAACCCTAACGTTACGAATTCAAGCGCAGTACTAAACTGGCAAGCAAGCCTCGTCATTTTACAGTTGAAAATGGATAAATGTAACGGTTTCTTCTCTCGCACTTCTCGATTGTGGAATTCTCTTCCGGATTCTTGCTTTCCAGGCAACTTTAATTTTTCAAAAGTTTAAGCGTAATGGAAATCGTTACCTTCAGTCTTAATTCCTGTTCTGCTTATTGTTCGTTTTCCTTAATTTTTTCTTGCTCTCATATTCTTTCACACTCAGTAACCATTCGAGTTTTAGCGGATTTATTGCCTTGCTTAGGGTGAAATAAAATAAAAAATGAAACATTATCATTTCCCGTATCACTCACAGATTAGTACTTTGTTGGAAAATGGTGGTTTCTCTCCTTTTTTCTATGTTACAGCTGATACAGTATATTGCAAATCCTTTTATCCTAAGACGATAAGGTCACTAAGGTTACTGAGACTGAAATAAAATTAGTTGTTAGCGAGGAAACATGACAATAAAATAACATGGTTTCAGGATGACAGATGTCGATTGATGTTGCATTTAAAGTTTTGAAGATTGTAGGAAAGCAAGAAACCGGAAGTGATTTCTACTGGTGAAAAGTGTGAGAAAAAAATATGAGAATAGAATTTACATCTAACTACTAAAACGACGAGATCTAGTTGCCAATCTTAAATTCATGCAGTCAGGGTTCCTAGGAGCAGAGCTCAGAACAATTACCATGGAAATATAAAAAAGACAGAGGGAAGCCACGTTACGGCCATGGGAAGTCGAGATGTCAGGACATAACATTTCAAATTATTTGGATTTTGTAGAGTATCTCTAGGTATATAGAAGCAACACCTGATAACATAGCAGTAGTAAATATAAAACACAAACTTTTGAGTAATACGTCCGTTTCAAGACTAGCGAAGTGTCGGTTCAAGATTAACATTCAGTGCAACCAATCGCCATAAAAGCATTAAAATTGGGGAAATAATTCATGAGGACTGTCATGGAAAAATCCGTCAGTTCTCTCTCATCTCTCTGATAGGAATCAGTGGTGAAATCTGTCAGATCATCTCTACTGGAAACCCGTACGTTGACGTAAAAACTGTCCTCTGGTTCTTGACACTTGATCAAAATCGATTGCGTCTTAACGCTTGCCTTGAACTTTGTGAAGGGATGAACAAATTTAAATAATTTCATGGAGTAACGGTACGTTTTTTTTTATATCTTTACTGATGGATTTCTGGCATCGCTGGATATAAGGAAACTACGATTATCAATAGCCGAACCGAGAAGGATTTTATTCAGCTCGAAAGAGATGTCAGTTTATGCTATTACGCGAGTTGAGTGAAGATTGAATTCCTGTAGGTTTGAGCAGCAATAAATGTTCAAACATACAATAAGAGATCACTTGTGTCTTGAAGTTCCTAATTATCGATAATATTAGCATATAATAGGCAAAGTGTTTTTGCTGCTAATTTGTTTCTGGACTGCTAGAAAATGCTCGGGTCCTTGTACCGCTTCGGTAAGTATGACTACTGCTGTGCCCAATCTTTACTAGATCCAGATCAGACCAAAATGGCGTATTCTTGCCACAAGTTGGCTTTATCTACTTAGTCCTCACTTGACTGTTTTGATAGAATTCAAGAACGTCTAGGCGGCCTTGTGGGTAATGAATTGTGTTTTTACCCGACAGCCCGTTTGCCCACAAACGAAATGGGAGGCAGTATCACTAAGACAGCTTATTTCCAAGAATCGTTACTTCGTGGAGCAGACTTTCGAGATTATTGTTTCCCAATCACTACATCCTTAAGCTCTTCAAGTGTAGACTTAACCAACATCTCTCCAACATAACCTCATAAACTACACTTTTGCCTCCTTTTAAGCTCATACATCATTCAGTAACCTACCTTGAGTGGTTCTTGAACCTTGTACAGAGTGATCATTAGCACAACCGCCAAAACCAAGACAACAAAAACTAGTTTTCTCCCTTGCACTATATATTTGTAGTTTGAGTCTTGCGAAAATCTAATAGTATGGTAGAAAAGGTAGTTTGCGGGGATGGTGAAAATATAAATTTTATTAACAGATAAAGAGATAGTTGAGGAGAGCCATGATCACCCGTCCTGAAGGGACACTGCACATGAAAGAGCTTGTAATGAGAAGTGTTTAATTGCCATCTTCTGTTTTCCCAGAGTCATTTTTTCATTGTCCTTTCTCCTCACTGAAGTCTTCGTATTTTCTTTCCCTCCCAGTAATCCCCCCACTTGTGTCTTAGTAGCATTACCTCCTTGTTTGCGTGAAATGATAAAAAAAAAGAAAAAAAAAAAGAAAAAACAGTTTACCAAAAGACTTACGAAGCATCTTCACAGAATCTATATTAAACTTGCCGGGCTTCATGTAAAATTAGATGAAGTCACCTGACTCAATTTGCCAGGCCTCGTAAAGAGAGCAGAACAATTCCAACACGAGAAAGAAAAAAAAAAAGAAAAAAACAACAACGCGCCGAGTAGTAATTGAGAACAAATAGATAACGTCTGTGTTGGCTCAGAAAGCTGGGAACCGATAGACATTAGTTCCACGCGCAATTCCACCGAATAATATCGTCACAGTCCGTGCAGTTAAGGAACTTTCCGATACAACGAGGAATAAATAAAAATTGCTTACTCCGGCAGAGGACCGAATAAAAGGTGCGGTGTTCTCAATATTAAAACTCGTTTGCCAATCCTCCGAACACAAAGGCCTGACTCTGCTTGAAACTAAACATTCGAAATCTTGGCTTTTAATTTATATTGAATACCGATTACCGAAACTTATGTAAAGTATTCAATAAAAGTACCTACCTCCACTAATTCGGTATACGTAAGGTTTAAAATGAATTTTTAAAAATGGAAAAGGTTTCTTGAAGCTTTCACTTTAGCTTTAATTGAAAGTTAAAGAATTTTAACTTTACCATTTCCAGTAAGAAAAATACTCGTATATTTCAAACAGAAATTATATTGATCGGAATCGATTTTTTTGCAGTAATATCGATCAAAACACTATTTTGGCACCTTTGTAAAAAAAAAGTTAATTCTCGGTTTTAAAAACCTTGCAAAAACAAAATATACATTTCTGAAAGGTTATTTGAGGAAAGTGATAAAATTTAAAGTTAAATTAATCTGACTTGAACCAAATTACTAAGTTATAAAATACAAACATTTTATAACCATGGGTCTCGTTTTTCTGATGTATTTACATTCGATTGTCAGACGAAAGTGTTCATAGTTAAGTATGGTGGTGCAGACGATAAAGTTTGAAGCTTTTTTAACTGTAACGGCGGGCTGTAGAGGGAACCCCTTAAATACTAGGTTTATTAATTTATAAATCTATAAATCTATAATTCAGAAATTCTGCACGTAGTCACACATACAAAAACAAATCGAATTTTTTAAAATATTAAGAGTCGTCAGACTGTAATAAGCTTTACAACATGTTTAATAAATATAGTTTTACTTAATAACATTCTCTGAGAATTATCTCATAGAAAATGCATTTTAAAGATTTAAAAACTTAATAAATTATTCAATTTGAAATAGTAAAAAATTAAAACGAAAAATTTTGTAAGCTTATTTTTCGTCGAAAAATTTTTTCTTCAGAAATATTGTCTTCAATATATATTATTCATAAAAGCAATTAAAAGCGTTTTTTATTTTTCGATTTAGGAGAGATTTTCGGTATGATCGGGTTCGATTTTGAAAAAAAAAAAAAAAAAAAATTAGTGATTTAAATTCTTTAAACAATTCTGCTTTTAAGTAATATAGTCACTAAAAAATTTTCTCGACGAATTTCTCAATTTTTTAGAAAATTGAATAAAAATTTTTTTCCAAGATTTTTTTTTATAAAAATTCAAAATATATAAATCCTGAAAATTTCATCAAAATCAGACAGTACAACTGCCGAAGCAAGAAAAACAATTCATTTAATCTAAATGTCCAATATTCTAAAAAAGTAAAAATTTTTCTTAATAACGATTTTGACTATAAAACTGTTTTCATTACGTTTGAAGCAGGTATTCATCACGGTATGCTTAATCTTTAAAGCTTCCGTGAGGGTACCTTAACAAATGAAATCCGCGTGTACACACAAAACTGATCCAAAATGTACACTAAGAAAAAAAAAGTAAAATAGACTTTCATCGGTTAGTAACTAAACAAAATTTTTTGTTAAATATATATATATATATATATATATATATATATATATATATATATATATATATATATATATATATATATATATATGTGTGTGTGTGTGTGTGTATATATAATTTATTCGAAAAATATATCAAATATGTTATAAAATCACTACAAAAATAGCCATTTTGTTTCAACACTTCTGGTGTCTTATCAAGTGATGATGTTGAATGTAGAATAAAGGGTTTTAAAAGGTTCAAATCAATCAAACACCCCTTGCTAGGGGAAACGCTGTTACATAAGCTGGAATGACCAATCAAAATACAAGTATATGAGAATTCAAAAATCTTGACAACGAACTTTGGTTATAATAATTATTTAATGCTTTAATGTTAGGGTTAGACTAAAATAGAATTCATTCTAACTAATTAATATTAAATTATAGTATAAAATTAAACATTAAAAATTACCAATTTTAAATTTAATCTATATTAAGTTTAAAAATTATAAAATTATTTAAAGATAACATTTATGTTATAATTTTCGAATAAATAATTATATTTGCTCTACTCTGTATTAAGCACTGTTAAGAATAGTATTTTTTGGTTATTGGAATTTATTCCGTATACACCTATACGTGGAGATTGTATGTATGTATGTATGTATATATATATATATATATATATATATATATATATATAATTATATCCACTTGTGTTTCGTTTTGTAGTCCATTCTCGCATGAAAACAACTATTTATCAGTCTGCTTAAGCTTTCAGATCTATTTGCCTGGAATTAGTTTAAGAAAAAAGCGTTGGCATCAAAGCAGAAATATTTACCGTTAACTCCATGTGAAAAAAACTGGCGTTCGCATTTATTTACAAACGGTCTCAAAAGCCTACAAGTTTCTTCAACTGAAATGATTAAAGTTTCTGCAATACGAAATGGACAAAAGCAATCAATTTAAGGAGCAATTTTATCTGCCGCTTTCTAATCGACAACATTTAGCAAGTGTTTTTACGGCCGAAGTACATAACTAAGACAAGTCAAAATTAACCCAACAAGAAATAAAAAGATACGTCTCTACACTGAAACACCATTTTTGTTTATGAGTAAATTTGAATAAATCCTAAGAACCCGCATTGCAGTTAGAGTGGGATTTATGTAACTAAGGAGAGTTGATAAGTACATTATTTTGCATGTAATTAAAAAAATCTACCAATTCTACTAGTTTAGTTATATTGAAATGTCATATCCGGCAACATAATTAAGCAACCTGAGTACTGGTCAAATACTAAGATGAAATTATATATAACAAACATACATAAAGAGGATTAATACAAATATAAAATTTGTCATTTAGCTGATTAATGTTACCTTCAGTATCCCGACAGAGTTTCGTAGACGGACCTTACAGAAATCGTCAAGAGATATCAGCAATTGACTCTATATTCTAGTTTTTCTTTTACATTGAGTTAAAAATAATTTATGAACTTTTCGTTAGTGCAAGGTAGATTTTTCCTCTTTCAGTGTGTGGGTGCGTGTGTAATGTCGTGGTTATTTCTTTTCGTCGTTTTTCTTGTCTCTTTATACTGTCTTATTAGATATATATATATATATATATATATATATATATATATATATTTAAAATGATTTTTTTTGTTTTTTTTGCACAGTTCTAACCATGTTTCGAAAATGGAAGCTAAAAGCTTCGAATTTAATTTTGTAATTAAATTAAAGACATTAGTTCCATTTCATCCTCAAGCCAATGTTGGGGTAACTTAATTTTAAAATTACTGGGTTTTAAGGCACAGCAAAAAATAAATTCACGTTTCCAAGGATACAGAGAAATGCATTCATCCAGACAAGGGGTGAATGTGTGTTCATTATCGCTGTATTTTGTTTTATCAGTTATTAATTTACATTTAGGTAGGAATGTATTTTTCAATGAATTCTGACATTGAAAATCCTGAAAATATATATAGGTTGCACTAGCCATGAATTTAAAAAAAAAAAAAAAAAAGATTCAACCAACATCAAAGTTCATTTAGGATAAATAGATATAAAAATCAAACATCTCTCTCGAAGTACTTCTGGCACCTAAAAGAATCAAATAAAACACCTACAGTAAAATGGAAGTTAATAAGTAGAGCTAGAATATGTAGGTCATTAAATGACCCATGTCCTTTGTGCATACATTAGAAACTATATATTACTACGTTTATAAAAAAAAATAAAAATTTACTGAATCAGAGAAATGAAATGGGTATTTTATGCAGTCACTGTCAAAAACTTTCCTTAAATAATATTTAAAAATAAAAATAAATTTAAAATGTGCGACCAGGTAATATACATACTTATATTTAATGTGAAAAAATAATTTTATGTACTGTAAGTAATTCTATTACATTTACTTGTTTGTGTATATATATATATATATATATAAAAATAACAATGAAAATATTTTAAAGTGGTATTTAAAATTGTAGTTAAACTGAATTCTAACCCAAACATCTTTTAAAATTGTAGTTAAATAAAACGTGTTCTAACCTAAACACCTCTCTCAAAGTACTACCGGCACTTAAATGAATCCAATAAAACATCTACAGTAAAATGAAATTATGATGAAAAGCTAGAAGATGTAGGCCATTGAATGACCCACGTCCTTTGTACATACACGAGAAACTATATATTACTGAGTTTATAAAAAATAAAGTTTACTAAATTAGAGAAATTAATTGTCATAGATTTTACTTAAATAATATTTAAATATAAAATTTTAAAAAATTTGTGACCTGGTAATACACATATACTTGTCATGGAAAAATAATTTTACTTACTGTAAGTAATTCTAATACATTTACTTGTTTTAAAAAGAAATATAGTATATTAAAAATTAAGTGAAAATATTTTTAAAATCGTAGTTAAATAAAATGTATTCTAACCTATACACCCCCACAAAATCTTACAATACATATACAAATAGAAAAAAAATGCCGTCAGAATTTTTGCCATTAACAATAAATTTAAAAAAAATCCAGACGACATGCATTTAATGGATGTCAAAATTCATTGAAAAATACATTCCTACCTCTACCAAAACGTAACTAATAACTGATACAACAAAATACAGCGATAATGAACACAAAAACACCCCTTGTCTGGATGAATGCATTTCTCTGTATCCTTGGAAACGTGAATTATGATTTTTTGCTGTGCCTTAAAACCCAGTAATTTTTAAAAATAAGTTACACCAACATTCGCTTGAGGATGAAATGGAACTAATGTCTTTAATTTAATTACAAAATTAAATTCGAAGCTTTTAGCTTCCATTTTTGAAACATGGTTAGAACTGTGTAGCGAAAAAACATTTTAAATCAATTAATTTATAATATTAATGCTCTGTAAATTTACATTGAGCATTATTTTGTAAAAATAAAAATATCTATAAGAACACCGGGTTATATATCTTACTGTTCTTTATATATATATATATATATAAAGTGGGCTATGGTATGTTTTTTACCCACCCTTGATTACAGACATTTTGGCTTCTGTCACGTCTCTTTTACAGACAATACCGTGTTAGTATCAAGCTATTCTCATCTCCAAACGATAGTCGACTTATATTTTGTAATGGAAGTTCGCGGAAGAAAGAAAATTGGTGAATTTCAACGAGAGAAATTAATAGGATGGCATCAGTGTGGCAAGTTAAGAGAAATTGCTAGGTTTTTCCAGGTTAATCATCAAATGGTTTACAATATTGTCAAGGAATTTAATGAAGAATGCCACTGTCGTATGGAACAACGTTCAGGAAGACCAAGCATCGTGTCTGAGTGAACGAAAAGGGTGCTGAAAGGGGAAGTCATCAGAAACCGTCGTTATAGTGTCAAAGATGTCGCCATACGAGGTGAGAAAGACTGAAGTTAACCAATGAAAGAAGAGTTGCAAGAAAGAAGCCTTTGATTTCAGAGGTTAACAGGAACAGGCGTGTGGAATAAGCGAGAGAATTCCAAAGATTATGGATTTTGGCAGTCTGTAATTTGGTCAAATGAAAGTAAATTCTGCCAATATTCGAATTGGAGACAGGTTTATGTTTGGAAAAATCAGAATGAAACTTGGAACACAATATCTGCAGGCAACCGTCAAACATGGAAGGATTGGAGTAATGATGTGGGGTGCTGTCTGATTTGGAGGGAAATCAGTTGATTCTTGTAGACGAGCGGTTGAATGGTCCAAAATACTGTCAAATATTAGAGAAAGGATGACTACTATTATTTGAAACCAATCAGATTGACAAGAATGTCTACGTTTTTGAAAAAGATGGAGTGCCATGTCATATGAGCAAAGCAGCAAATATCTGGAAGGAATCGCAAAGAATCTAGTCACTACCATGGTTGCCCAAAGTCCTAACATGAATTCAATAGAGCACGTTTGGAAGCGTGCAACTAAAATCACGTCAGTGACAACCCTTAAAGAAAATTACTAAATGAGTGGCAAAATATGAATCAGATGATTGTTGAGAACTTGATCAAATCCATGAAAAATCGAATACAAGCACTAAAACTAGCAAATGGAGGACCTACTCCATACTAGTTTCAAATACTATTTATTTATGTTGAGTTGGTATTACGTAATTTTGAAATTGGATTTAGTTTATTTCTCCTGGCTAAAAACTTTTCTTAGTGTACTGCGTGTATATATTATATTATATTATATTATATATAAAATGGCTGGCTGCTCATATCCGAGTATGCCTGTTTACAAAAGGTCTTCTAAAGCATATTTGTGTTTGTTCAGCATCCTAGGAACTCACCTGTGGTTTACACTGTAAATATACTGACTGGACCTGTCACACTTTCTGGGAGAG
This sequence comes from Acanthosepion pharaonis, assembly GCA_903632075.3. Classification (NCBI taxonomy): domain Eukaryota; kingdom Metazoa; phylum Mollusca; class Cephalopoda; order Sepiida; family Sepiidae; genus Acanthosepion; species Acanthosepion pharaonis. The sequence continues at coordinate 387,065 of CAHIKZ030001363.1, read as the reverse complement.
TGAGCGCATTATCTGGCACGATCAACAGTCTGAACACGGCCAGTACTCTCAAATGCTCGGTCATGGTAACTTCTGACTTCGTGCTAGCACAACCATGGACAGCTCCCAAATATTTGTCAACCCAACTTCACTCACAAGGCTTGCGTATGGTTTTCAGACATTTCCACAAGGTGCCACACGCTGTGTTCGCCTCCCCGGGCCGATAACACCAAGAACCTGGGTCTTACAATCGGAAAGAGACAGTTTTAACAACTCGGCCACGAGCTTTATATATATATATATGTGTGTGTGTACACCATATTCTTTTTTTTTTCTCCGATACAATCTTAAGTCCTGTTCATGTATCTCTGACACTTCACTGTCTATAACCATAGCTTCTTACAAATTCTTATGTTGTTGGAAATTTTTGAGCAACTCTTAATTCTTTCTCCTTCAATGTTCTCATGGCTACACGCGCGTGCCATTTAATGTTATGTGTTCATTATACTTAAATGTACACCAAGTATTTAAGGCGAAGATGTAAAATTATGTAATCAATCTGTTCGATTGCAATTTTTAATTGTAGTCATGCAGCTTAAATTTATCTTTAATATGTCACTTATGAATCAAGCATGATGAACCTGGTCTGTGGGTTTGAGAATAGAAAGTATTAAACATTAATTCTTAGAAGACAATATAGGGTTATCAGTAAAAGGAATAGCACAATGCGAAATACAAATTGGTGAGGTCATGATCACGTACGAAAATTTAAATATTTGGGAAATAAACACTTCCCAGATATCTGAAATCACAGAGGTCGGGAAATGTGACATCGAAATTTGAAGACGCATAATTAAGCAAAGTATTACGAAACAGGAATATTTCTTTAGAAGCAAATGGAAAAAAAAAAGAATACGGAATTGCTATGTAAAATGAATATGGGCAATTTTAACCCAGATGAAGAGCCAACGGAAGTCATTCTAGAGTAGGATACTGAGAACGCCATTAACGGTGCATATGAGTAACGCAGATGTTTTAAAGAAAATAGAAACAAAAAGGACGCCTATATCTAGAGTCGAAGACAATAGAAATTTCTAGTGGACATAAGGAAAGAAGTCTTAAAAAAATTGAAACTCACAGGACGTATTTAAACAGGTCCTGCTAGTTGAAGACAAGGAGGTCCTGAAGGGACACACATTTGACCAGTCGCTAATATGAAAGAACCATCGACACGTCAAACAATTCTCCATTATGTTCTTCTGGCAAAAAGCCTTCAGTCCGACCCAAATCAAACAACGCATATTGAACAAAAGAATCACATGTGCAACTTCGTCGCCGATCAGAGTCCGATATTAGACCACACTGAACGTCATCGAAGTACGAGTTACCGTCCGAAACGCAGAATCGGACAGTGCACAAGTAGGACACTATGTTACAAGATAGAGGAATATTTTACCAAAATATATACTATCCCGCTAACATACACAGACCTGGATCAAAAGTAGCATTATCTGTCAAAGTGCGGCATTTTTATTTTGCTGTCCCCATACGAGGTAAAAACATCTAGACTCGACTAATTTTCTAAAATCTGAACTAATAACGAGGCATTTCTTTTCGAAAGGTGTCTCTCTCATTATATATGATGGATTAGGGTTAAAAAGTAGAAATGGGCTAACCGAGTTTGAATTTCAGTTCATTACATTTACTTCGCGCAAATACTCTTGGGAAAGGTATGAATCGATTTACCCCCAGCTATGGATTAAATAGTAAAACAAGCTGGCTTCTTCTGCCTTGGTTGGAAACCGGACAAGGAGAATTAAAATTATAATTTCCTAATCCTGGGCTAACAGAAAATCTCTCTCTCTCTCATATATATATATATATATATATATATATATATATATATATATATATATATATATGTTAAGAAATGGACGAGGTCCGATTTATTTATTAAAAGAAATTAAAATGTTGTTATTTTATAGAATGGACAAGTGAATGTTAAGAAATTTCCTTATGGAATGAACGAATATTTTTCTATGAAAATACATTCAGGCCGGTAAATGTTATTTAATACTGTTTATCATAAAACAGAGCATTTGCTGTCTGATTGTATCTATAAAATAAACAACGTTAAACATAAATAAAAATTTTATATATATATATATATATATATATATATATATATATATATATATATATATGTGTGTGTGTGTGTGATATCTTTCGACTTGTTACTGGCTGACAGGTTGTGTGTCACTAAATTTGAAGTTAGATTCGAAAACAAGAATGGAAACGTCAAAAGTTTTTGAACTTGCTCGAGTAAACTTGTTTTTCCTTTACTACTATTATTAAAAACTTCCGAGTAACATAGGGAAACATTTTCAACTTAACAATCGTGAACCACAATATTCTTGATTTTTTTTTTTAAAGATCATTTCAATGACTGTATCGATCTTGATATATATAAATTCGGTAATGGATTCTTCAATGTATAAAATTGCTAAGTACGACGAAATTATTCATCGCTGTCTCGTGACCTGTAAGCAGACGAGTTGTTAATCGGTCGAAATTATTCAATGATTGTGACTGACACAATTACAATCAACATATCAGTTGTGTCAAGAGGTATTGCTTCTTTACATTCAAGCGGGCGATGCCAATGCCCGGCCAAGCATTCTTCGATTGATCGATCATTTGATTGAATGTTGTCGGCTGAGATCGATTGCATTTCTTTTCTTAATGGACTTACAGAAAAAGAAAAAAAGCTGATAATATAAAATAAAGAATGGAAAAGTAATTCAAGATCGGTGACTGTGAGAAGAAAAAAAAACAACTTCGTAAAGAGGAGCAGAAAATAGAAAATATACAAATCTTAACTTTTTTGATACTAAAGTTTACCAAATACAAGTCACAGTAGCCACTAAAAAGATTGAGAGCTACTGCTAAAATGGTTATGATGAATGAAGTGTACTATATAAAAAAAGGACTGTACGATATGAATGAAAGATGTGAGAAAAAGAAGATTATGAGAATAAGGAACGATTGGATCTGGACTTGAAAAGGTTAAAAGTATAGTGTTCAAGGAAGCCTCAACGAGTCTATTCGACAAAGTCGCAGTTCTTGTGTAAGTGTGTGTGTGGGGGGGCATTAGTCGAACTTTCTTATATTTGGAATGCACAGGAAATTAAGATTAAACTTCGTAGAAGTAGTCTGGTATTTCCAAACTGTAATGGTCTGAACTGCTGGCATTAAAAAGTGGACACAATCGGAATATTTGTCATGGTAGTAACGACAGACTAACGGTGGGCTTGCGACGTTGCATGTGGGGAAAGTGGCTGCAGAGTAGAAAACGCATTTTTTCCCCAACAAGACAGCGTAAAATCTGTCAAGTCTGGAAAATCAGACTTGTGCACCAATAACCCAGATTTTGGCAATAATACTTGATATTTGGTCTCATCTGGCTCAAGTAAATTTAAAGTGGGGCAGAAAGGGTCAGGTAATTCATGGAGCAATAAAGTGAAACGAACTTATTACAGCGAAAATAAGAAACTTGGGTTATGTCAGTTTTCAAAATGGCGAGAGTCTACCAGTGTTGGAATTTATTTGAAGTTCTGGTTTTTACATAGTTTCAAACACTAGCTGGATGTTTGAGAGGGAAAAACTCCCAACCGACCAAACACAAAGTTTAAAAACCCAATACCGTCTGCTGCACGGATTTATGGATTTTAAGAATAATAACAAACCAAACAGTATTATAACCTGAAGACAGTATAACTAAACACAGCAATACTGAGAACAGTGCTAGAATATTGGGAAGATTTCCTGTCCCTTGTTCTCAAGTTGGCAGCCACAAGAAATTATTGATGTGAAAACTCAGCTAATACAACACATTAACATAATTCTACGTAGTAGCAAGCGACACAACAATAAGAACTGTAAACAAAAAAATATGAATACGACAGAACTTTTCTTGTTATTAAAGGCTAAGAATCTAATTTCGTTAACTTCATACAAACGATAGCGAATATTTTATTTGCTGAGAAAGTCATAAGTTATTAATTCACAATGTCCATCAGCGTAAATGAAAAAAGTGTTGCTACGAAAATATTGCAAAAACTTACAAATTCAAATGCCATCGTCAGTCAATAATAATCTGGTTATTGGGTTTTCTTCTGTGTGCCGTGGCCCTTCAGGATGTTGACGATGATGGCTCTCCTAAATGTCCAGTCCTTTGTAGCTCTTAATAAACTGTAATCACCCCCAAAATTTGTTCTTCATTCGATTTACAAAAACTCTTAGGTAGTGATGCGATGTTTTCTGCTGTCTCTTTCAATCTCTCCTGTTGGTATCAAATGTGTTCTAGACATTTCAATTGTCTCTTTCTGATATTAAGTTTAAGTGTATGCTTTTGTTTCTAGTACGTCGTTGCTCACATGTTCGGTCTATGGTATTTTCAGTATACTTCCAAAGAATCACATTTCTGTTGCTTCAAGTCTCTCCAATTGGGAAGAAATTGTCCACCATTCACTACCATATAGGAAAAAGTGCTATTACATAACAGTTCAGTAGTCTTTTCTGCTTTGGGTACTACCTAAATTATGGTTTTGTGCCAGTAAGGATAGCTGGATTAGTCAACACATATCGAATTGAGCTACATCTGAAAGTGAAGAGCTTTTAAACTTCTCCCATATTAGTAACTAGCAGTCGAGCCCGGCGTTGCCCGGGTATGTAACAGTAAGAGATAGATCAAGTATCGACCATCATAAAGACTGAAAAATAAAATTGACAAAGATAATTGTTTAAGGCTGACGGACACGCATGTCTTAATTAGTTTTCTTTTTTTACGAATTGGTCAAACCCAAACAAAAACATTGTTTTCAATTGTTATGAGTAACGATTGAATAGAATTTTATTATAAACAATTGTCTTGTAAATGGAACTTTTAAAGCATTCTGAATGTAAAAATAAGTAAAAAAAGGCAACTCTAGTATTAGTCTTGGTACAGATGAGTAAATGTCGTTATTGTGTCGTGATGCCCTATATCGGGCTTGTCCCGCTAGATTATTACTAGCGCATGGAGTAAGTACTTATAATTTTAGCTCAGTTTCAGACTAAGTTTGTAACATTAGTTATCTTGTATGATGGTTAGCATACACGGAAATCAGAATCTGGGTTTTAGGTTTAATGATTAATTTCAACGTAGTAATTTCTAGTGTCGAACCTGACTTATATTTCGCTAATTGACCTATAACTAAGTACTGTAATCAAATTGGTGGTTATATAACAGACGAAGCAGAATTCTGTAGCTGAACAACGTGTCGATTTGTTTTGTCACGTTACGTCTTGCTGACGGTGCATGTTTTAAATCCATTTTTGACACAAGCAGGCAAACATTTCCAAAGATTTATATAACTCGAGACAAGATCCTTATTGAAGCGTATTTAGTTATCAAATCAGTGACTATCTTCTGGCACAACAAGCGTTTCTCCAAATTGCTAACAGAAAAATTACGAGGACCTTGGTGCGCAGCAATATTAAGCAAGCTTGTAAGGTAGGCTATTACTACTGTTGTACCTGACTAAACTTAATGTGTTATATATATATATATATATATATATATATATATGTGTGTGTGTGTGTGTGAGTGAGAGAGATTAGACACGCACAAAGTTCAACCACAGAGTGATAGTGAAATTGTCTCTAAATACGGAAAGGGTTCAATTATTTATAGAGTTGCAACGAAATATGTTTGAATCTCGAGTGCGGAAAGTCATTTTAAATACGAAGGTTAAACGGAAACTATTGATCGGATAGACAAAAACCAAAATCAAAAATTCATTTGCATCCTTGTAAAATTCGCATGTAATATCTATAAATGAAGTTGTGTAAGTCTGAATGCATTAGAGAGTTAGTTGGTTGAATAGACACGAAAGAAAGTTATGTACATCAGACGGATAGGTTTTTTCCCCAATTTCATTTGAAAAAAAAAAAAAAAAAAAAAAAAAAAAATTGGACTTCAATTATAAAAAGGCATGGCTTATTTTCCTAACAGTCTGTGTATACAAGAACTGGCGGCAAACAACATCGCTTCCACTTTGCTAGACCCAGGAAATTTTAGCATAAATAGAAAACTAAAATAAACATCTATGACAACAACGCGTTCAATATTAGAGAGAGCCGCCATTTTTGTGAAGTAATAAGTTTTAGAAATTGTAGTATTGCAAAATAAATTCTTAATCATTGTGGCTCAAGTATGTAAGTCGGCACACCGGGAGGAATACACAAAGCTTCAAATAATTACCTATACTCTGACATCAGGAAATTAGCACTTTCTATTCATCAATATCCACCAACCTAACACCAGCTGTCTCCCTGCTTACGTCTGGATTGCATTTACTTCCATCCGTTAACACCGGTTACACCTACTGCATTTCGTTTATACATACAGGAGTATCCATCTATTCTTCTTTCTAGATTACATTTGTTGTTGATGGTGATAATTTTTATCTTAATAGAAAATCAACTCCATATGGGCCGTTTCATACAGAAACTTAATTTTCTTGGGAGATATGTTATTCTGCTTTCATATTTGAATACATGGTAGATGATACTCAGCTTTTTTTGTATATACATATTTGTGGACATAATTATTAGAGGCGGTGATGAGTGTGTCTTATGTTGTTTTGTTGAAATTATATTTTGGAATATAGTTTGATTTTAAGAAATTGTAGGATATTATAAGGATTAATGTCACGAAAGAATTCTTTCATGTTGGTTGTTTGGTTGATTTTGTTTAGTGGCATATCAACCTCTGTGAGTTATGTAATGTTGGAATCTGAATGATTGCATGCCTTCAACTGCAGATAAAATGTATTGTTAGTCATTTTGCTATAAAACGTATTGTTGGTAATTCTACTATAAAATGTATAACTGGTAATTTTACTATAAAAATATATTTATATTTTCATAATATTTGGGGGTTCATTATTTACCCATAGCTGGGACCCTAAAAGATGCTACCACTCCAGGGCAAGGAGGACCAGGAGGCAAGAGCAATTAAGAGGAAAAGGGTTGTTCACTCTTCAAAACCTCCAATCTCCTGATCAGAGGCCTTGTTGCCGGATGTCGTTTATTGTCAAACCCAGGAAGTTTGGTATTGTAATGAAGGTGGTTTTGATAATGCCACTTGTAGTGGTGGTGTGGGTGGTTGTGTTGCTAGTGTTGATGATGGTAATGTTTCAGGTCTTCTGATCAAAACTGTTTGGTATATTAAAATGGGCTACAATAAAGGTTACGTTCAGTGACACAAAATATCAACAATTTGAACGCATTAATAGAACATATGCCCCGTAGATAATGTGAGAAAACTACATAGGTACAAATATTTATCAAATCGACGTGAAGAAGCCATGTAAGATTTAAGTGCCTTTTTCCTTTGCACATTTTACTTTTATTTTGCTGAATTTCCACTTCAGCGTTAATTGGGTATTTACCCAAATTATTTTCATTTATATACCTGTTAAACAGAAATAAATTTTCACTGTTATACTCTAAAAGGGCCCACGTTTTCGCCTAATCTCACCACTTGACCAAGAGAAGCCCAGGAAACTATCAAGTAACACTTAGCAGCTGATATTCCAGCCTCCCCGGAAATTAATTTCTGTGGAAAATCTTTTCACAAGTACTAAAAGATAAAGAAATAAAAATTCACAATGAAACAAATGTAAGACATTAAAAAGTTAGCTCCTGGCAAGCTGATAAGTTGCTGAGACCTCTCCCCATCTCCGTTATGGTCCAATTATGTTGCCATTTACTCCAGATTTGCAGCAACTATAGTGAGACAGCTATGGTAGTTTAATCTATTAACAGAAATAAATACATTTTCAATCCTCAAAGTTGTACGTACCTGTTGCGAAAAAGTTAAATCATTTCCATTATCTCAACGTACACGCAAGTTAATCCAGATAACATATTTCTTTTATATGAAACACATTAACAATCTTTTGGGAATAGGAGAGATTCCAGAAACAGTGGAAACAATTTGAAGTCAGGAACAAGATAACCAATTTAAGCATCATTCGACAGATCGGTAAGAGTAAAAGTCTCAGTTGATGGCACTAGATAAATAAGAAAAATAATTAAAAAAATTTCGTGCTACGCTGATTAAGAGCAAAGCATTTAAACTAATTAATGAGCGGTATGAATGAATGAATAATCAAATCTCGGTTAGCGACACCAGAAGGTAATGCAGTTGAGGAATAGCTGGGGTTTGGATTAAAAAAAGGAAAATATGCGACTCGTCCCTTTTCAGTAGACACACACCTTTTCTTTCTTTATCGTTGATGCCTTCAGATCTGGATATAAATGCATATCAAATCCAATCAGTGTAATACTACATGGTGTTACAGTTATTTTCCTTTGGCTATTTTGTACGGCCACACACACTTGATTAGCTGTGGATGATCCTTCTTCATATAGAATACCAGTGTAAACAGATTTATAACAAGCTGCTTATCTTCCGGCTATTATGTAACTAAAGTACATAACGTGTAACCTGGTACACCTATATAAATTGTCCATTTTCCATCGGTATTTACTTTTAGGGGACGCCTATGACACCAGGGATTGAATCTAACAAGCCTACCCTTAAGTGCAATGAAGATACAACCTAGTGCAGACGGCTCAGTAGAACAGGAATTCGGATACTTTCCACTTTGGAGCCTAAAGAGCTTAACAAGGATACAAATATAGAGGCACCTAGACGATTGAAATCATAAGTAATAGTGGAGCAGATTAACACAGTAACTATTACTCCACACAGAGGTGCCCCAAATAGGTTTATAACAAGTCGGCAGAGACATCGATTCTACAAAGCAAAGATTTTTTTTTAAGCAAATGTCGATACAGAAATGCCGACAATGACTAACACGGGCAGATACTCATGTTCTTGTAAAAGCTTCCACAAATTTTCAAAGTCCATTGATCTACTTATTCACTAAGTGAACGTTTACATTGGGGTGGGGGTTGGGGGGTAAGGGGATAGAACAAAGTGAAAACGAAAGCTTAGGTCAGTATTTCCTATATTTAGTAAGCTTAATCGGTTCGTGGGGAGGAAATAAAGGTATAAAGATTGTGTTGCGCCAAATTAAAGAAGAGAAAGTGTGCGCTAGGTAACATTTAATGTCAGCATTCGCAATATGGGTTCCACTATTGAGTTTGCAGACTCTTAAGCAGCTAACCCATCAAGAAGGCTTACTTAGCTAGTTTTGGATACACCGACACGTTTATGTTGGTAATATCTAAGTCATACTCTCGGACTTCACAGCGGTTTCGACTTAAAGGCACATTGCAACTCAGTGTGATTTCTCATCTTCAGCATAGATATTTGTTTTCGAGCATGCTCATCTGCTTAGGTTTATTTGTCAATTCATGATCCATAAAGCCAACCTGTGATTTATATTGCAACTAAGATGAGCATTCCCTGATTACAGTTCAAGGATTGCCCCCCCCCCTTACCGACGAGGGCAACATACGGTCTTGAATTTAGTTTTGTCATTTTATTATTAGTAAGTGAGGGAGCAGAAATGGATTTATACAAGGTTACTTGTCCGGAAGTAACTGAAAGGATCTCGACTGGAATGTTTCGCGTCTCTAAACATTGCAACAACAGCACATGTACGCTATCAAGCGATACAGAAGTGAGAATTCTTTGTAAATTTCTTCATGGCTGACGTTGTTAAATATCTTCTACCAGTGCAGAGGGTCAGTGTTAGAGACGAAATGAAAACTTCAGTTAAAACTTAAACAAGTTCTCGTCACTTGAACACAAAGAGTAATACAATCTTCCTGTCCAGTTTCATTCAATTGATGTGCTAAGCATAGTAAATATCAAGAATAAAAGGGCTTTAAATTAGGATAGAGAGATTGACAATAATAAAGGTTATGTGAAGAGGAAGCAAAATAAATAAAAAAAAAAAAGTAAAGGAAGCTTAAAAAAAAAGTGAAGAGGAAGCAAATTAAAAAAAGGAAGAGGAAGAAAATAAATGAAGAGGAAGCAAAATAAATAAAAAAAAAGAGTTAATAAAAAAAAAGTGAAGAGGAAGCAAAATAAATAAAAAAAAAAGTGAAGAGGAAGCAAAATAAATAAAAAAAAAAGTGAAGAGGAAGCAAAATAAATAAAAAAAAAGAGAAGAAAATAAAATAAATAAAAAAAAGAAGAGGAAGCAAAATAAATAAAAAAAAAGTGAAGAGGAAGCAAAATAAATAAAAAAAAAGTGAAGAGGAAGCAAAATAAATAAAAAAAAGTGAAGAGGAAGCAAAATAAATAAAAAAAAGTGAAGAGGAAGGAAAAAGAAAAAAGTGAAGAGGAAGGAAAAAGAAAAAAGTGAAGAGGAAGGAAAAAGAAAAAAGTGAAGAGGAAGGAAAAAGAAAAAAGTGAAGGAAAAAGAAAAAAGAAGAGGAAGGAAAAAAAAAAGTGAAGAAAGAGAAAAAAGTGAAGGAAAATCGAAAAAAAGAAACTAAAAAATCGAAAAAAAAGACTAAAAAAGCAAAATAAAGATAAACAGAATAAAAAAAAGGAAATTGAATAAAGGGTAATGTTCAATGACGTTGAAAATACAAGTGAACGCATTGTAGGGCAAGTTAAGCGAATTACCAGCCGAATAAAAAAAAGAGATAAAATTAAACGGTAAGTGAATAATGTATAAAAAGTAAAAAGGTATAAAGAAAGAAAAAGGTATAAAGAAAGAAAAATATAGGAGGTAAAAGTTGAATGAAGAATCACCAAAAATTAAAGCCAATAAATTTTGGACTAAAAGAGAAAGAAATATAGTAAAGATTAGTAATAGGCAGAGGATGGGGAAGCGGCGGCAAAAAAAAAAAAAAAAAAAAAAAAAAAAAAAAAGGGAGGTGGAGTATGAAATAAGGAGGCGGGGAAAGAAGTCACCGATAACAGAGCAAGGAAAGAGGAAAAAAAAAAAAAAAAAAAAAAAAAAAAAAAAAAAAAATGAATGGAGAACAAGGAAAGCGGAGAGTGTGACGCAGCGAAAGAAAAAAAAAAGTTGAGGTACAAAGAAAGATGGGAGAAGCAAAAAGAAAGACTAAAGTGACAACGAAAAAAAATGAAGTAGAAAAAAAAAAAAAGTAAAGGTCACCGGTAAAAAAGGATGAGAAAAGAGGGGAGCAAAATGAAAGACGATTACAAGGAAGGTTGGCAGAGACGATAGGTAAAAAAAGAAAATAAACGTGGCGGACAACGAAGGATTAAGGCGGGAGGAGGCAAAAAGAGAAGGGAAAAAAAGGCGAGAGCAAAAGATTACTCGAGAGGATGAAGAAACTGGAAAATAAATAATTTCACGAGATAAATCACTACAAAGAAAAAAAAAAATCAATAAATAATAAAATAAAAGCACAAATGAAAACAAAAGTCAAAATAAAGCAAAATTTAAGGAAGAAATAAATATCTGAAAAACTCATTTGTCAAACTTACAAAAAAGGAATCAACAACACCAATGTGAACAAGAAAATAAAAAGAATCGAGAATGAACCTCAGAGGAAAATGAAACGAAGCAATGAAGTCCTAGGAAAGTTAATATATATATATATATATATATATATATATATATATATATATATATATATATATATATATATGTGTGTGTGTGTGTGTCAAATAGAAAGGAAAAAAAAACAGACGCAAGGGAAATGTTAACCAAAAGCCCTTGCAGCAAGGGAGGAGGTGTTTCAGTCACTCCATCCTTTCCAAACATCCACAGGCGTGTCCATCGAAAATTTCACCCTTGTACAGCTTTTCTTCCTTCAGAGAAAAGGCCAGTTTATGGCGACAGTTAGCGTGCGAATCGATCAATGCGGGGAGAAAAGGCGACATCTGAAGATGGGCTGTCGTCGTATTGACTAACGAAGAGAACTTCTATCATCAATCTACTTAAACGAAATGGCAATCACTTGTAACTATGGCTTAGTGGTAAACGCAACGGAGTTGGGAATACAAGCTGGATCAAAGGCATCTATTACTAAAAGCTCAATTAAAAAGGAAAACTCATTTGTTATCTAAAAGAATATTCAATGTAGAGACATTGTGTTTTTTCAAATTAAGTCCCATGATTTTTCAGGTTTTTACAGCTATTTTTTAATATCTGTAAAGTGTGATTATTTACATTATTGACAGATATTCACGACGTTTCGGACGGTGTATGCGCCGACCTTCTTTAGGTGATCGAAATTTCGAATCGAACCCTTTATTTAGTCCACCGGGGTAGATTGTTCTCGTTCCATGTGTCATGCCTCTTCCAGATTTCTCAGTATCAGTTACTTCAACCAACGATTTTATCCACAGATTCATGTGTTCTCACGATCACGTGGGCCATTGGATAAAAGACTGAAGTCATCCACTGACTTGAAATAGTCGTGCGTTCAATAGCCGACTACAGCAGAGGTGAACAAAAACTTTGAAAATTGAGTTAAGTCACTGGAACTAGAACAATCTACCTTGGTGGACGAAATAAAAGGTTTCGGTTAGAAATTTCAATCACTTGAAGGCCGGAGCGTACAGCAGCCAAAAATCGTGTATATGATAACAGAAATGAGGACAACAGTTCGAACAATGTAAATAATTACAATACCTCATCTTAGAAATATCGACAGATACTGTAAAGTTTAGTTTACAATTATTATAGAAGTTCCGTCTTCTTGCTATTTAACCAGCATATCTAAAACATAGATGTTTTCATGTCTTTTCAACGACGTTAGTTTAAAATGAACAGGTAGAACTTCGAACTCTGTTAGGTTTTAGAACTTCATGAACTACCTTCATGAAGTTCTGTTTTGGATTTATTTAGCTGTCAAAAAAAAAAAAAAAAAAAAAAAAGCTGCTATCTGCGAATGCGGGACAAGTTTCATCGACCACGATGTATTACCATTGAATGATGGAAATACCATGTACGGACCTTGTAATAAATCAATGCTTTATAGAGTATAGAAAGTACAAAGAAACTTTATAACAACCAGAAAAATACACACACACACAAACGAAATTGGGACAAACACTGAAGGAAGGTTTGGGTGGGGAACCGAAGGGAAGATGAGCAGAAGAAAGCCATGGGTAACCTATTCTCTTGCCGTTGACCTCAAGTAGTAGTATTAGATAATTATGAAGTGTTGACGTGTTTATAATTTTATATCCTTTTAGACATCCGTAGAAGAGAATATTATTTTTAGTTATCATCTACCACCTTTACAAAGTTTGATATTCTTAATTATATAAAGATGAAAAAAAGAAATCGGAAGAATTGTCAGATTCACTATCCATTCTCATCTTTTCTAAGATAAATGAGATATACGGATTTAACGTTGACTTTTGTATATGAAATTAATCCTGATAGATACATAGCCACATTTCCTGTCTTTATTTTTTATAATAACTGATCAATTAACCGTTTTTTTCAAGGGGATTATAAAGTCTTTCAGAGATCGCAAAATCAATCATGTTCTCTCAAAATATTTTGCTTCTTTAGATTATTTACTTGATATACGACATTTAAATGATTTATTTACTTCCAGTACTATCGTCAATAAACAAAGTTGGAGGACATTATTCTTATTGGTCATCGTTTGAATTTGAATCCCATTAATATTACTACTTTTTATTTAACATCGCCATGTCTGGAGAGCCGATGATAATTGTTAACAATGTAGAAATATTATATCAGAGTTTTGGCTCAAGTGGTAGTAGAGTGGGGACAGAATTAGAAGAGAAAAAAAAAAAAAAAAAAAAAAAAAAATAAATAAATACGAGTACATAATCTGAATTCATTTCAGTTAACTCAAACATTGTTATGAGGAGGAGGAAAACCATTTCACATGAATAGAACAAACAAACAAAAAAAAAAAAAAAAAAAAAAAAAAAAAAAAAAGAAAAAAGACAATTCCAAACGATTAGTCATTTGTTTTTATTTTTAATTCACCTCAAGCAAGGCGATAATGCCACTAAAATGCAAGGGTTATTGAGAGTCAAAGAAAAAACTTCAGAAGGAACCATAAAACCAATATTAAGTCAGGAAACAAGAGATACACCTCGACACTTGTTCAAAAGACCGGGGAGGAGTATGAACCGGACAATAGACGAACCTATCTACTATTATTGATTTTGTACTTATATTTGCGATATAACTATACATTCCATTCTAAATCGGAAAAACCAGAAGTAGAAAAGCCTTTTAGCACTATTTGTCGGTTTCATCATTTTCATGTTATTTTCTCAGCTTAGTCTACTCGTTCATAAATGTCCATTTCTGATTATTCACTTCTATATGTGCAATCTCAATCTATCTCTCAAGCTCTCTCCGGGTATTATGAAAATGCCCACCGAATAGGTTATACTATCATATTAAAGTGTATTAAATAAATAAAACAAATAATGTCCACGAACAACTGGCTTAATATCCGGTATAGACAGTGCCACAATCAACCAAATGACGAAGTACTTCTCGTTTGCCTGCAATTGCTATAGTAATCCCTTGAAACGATATGTATCAAATGTAGGTAACATCCGCTTCCGGTTGTATGGCATAATTGATAAAAAGCGAATCTTCTCATGAATCTAAAAAGGAAAGGCTTGAGAAGATAGTAATTAATATATTCAAAGTAGAGACTTTTTGATAGCGAATATATATATATATATATATATATATAAATAAAGGAAATCTTGGAGACGTGGGAAGGAAAGAGAACTAGATAAAGTTAAAAAAGTGGGGAGAGAAAAATCTGCATCACATGAAGGAGAGAGAGTCAGAGACAGACAAAGCAGAAAGACAGACAAGGCAGAGAGAGAAAAAATGCAGAGGGAGAAAGAGAGAGATAGTGATAGTGATATTAAACAGAAGCTTTTTCTGCTCATTTTCAACCAGATCCGTTCATATTCTCGGATGATCTTTCTGGTGTCGTTATTTGTATCTTTCTCTGTAGTGGTTTGGGTAGTATTTGTGAAAAGTTTTTACTTATGTCACGCCTATCCTTAACTGTTTCAGCCTTGAGTAAGTCCGTAAATTTTGGTGTGATTATTAGAAGTTGTTCACCCTGAAGCCTCTCAATGCTTTGATATAGCGTCACGATTTCAAGTTTTTTTTTTTTTTTTTTTAAATAGCCCGTTGTACTTATGGTATATATGGCAACTACTGGGTCCCAGGTTAAGCAGTTTTTTTTTTGTTTTTTGTTTTTTTTATTCAGAGTTAGTTCGTAGTTGGAAATATTAATAAATCTATCCATTTTATTAGGAAGAGCGATAGACTTTTAAAAGGAGGTTCATTTTTTTTTTTTTAAGTTTTAACCGGTGTTGACTTTCGGATTTGTGGGTAATTTCAGCGAGACGATGTGTAATTAATTTCTTCCAGTTGGTCATGGATAGATGCATGTTTTAGTTTATATATATATATATATATATATATATATATATATATATATATATATATATATATATATATATATATATATAAAGGTTGGTCGATTTTGAAACTGTAAAAAGAATAACTCGAGGAAAGTTGCAAAATAACGTCAAAAATTACCACCAAAAATATTTTTCTTCAAAACTTCGTATTTATTTGAGCAATCGAACTTAAAAGACAAAATAAATTGCGATTTTTATCATCCTAACGGTGTCCCCGGAGACATGTGTATGTTAAATTAAAACCGACGCTTTAACGAAAAGAAAAAAAAAAAAAAAAGAAGAAAGAAAATGACGCTTAATAATGGATATTTTTGAGTTTATTATCTATTCTCTTATTAAATTAAATGAAATTACTACAAATAAAAAATAAAACACACTAAAATATTTACTTTAAAATACAAATAACTACTTATGAAAGACTTCGTTTTTACTGGATATTTTTTCGGTATTCACCGGTAGTAATTACCTCCTCTTGTATGTTCGTTTTATTTTTGTTTATGCTTTTAACTAGCACAAATATCTATTTTAGTTTTCATCAAAATATACTTAACTGTTTAAAAAAAATAAAACTTATAATTATTGTAATTTGTTTATATTTTGAAGATTAATGTTTTATTAAAAATCCTGTTTACAAGCTAATCCCGGAATTAACTCTACTTTTATGTAAATAAACATTACTTTTATGTAAATAAACATTACTTTTCCAATGCATTTCAAACTTCATGTTCCAGTTTATTTTGAAAAATATTTTTGTATAATTTCTGATAATACATATATTTTCTTTGCCAGATATTTTAATAAAAATGGCAGGAAAAAAGCATCCCAAAGGGCCTAGCATACCGGGAAATTTTGATAAGGCTATATAGCGGCGAGCCTTATCAAAATTCCACGGTATGCTCTAGAGTTGATCATGGGTGATGTATCTTACAATCTTGGAGCCAGCCTTGCAAATGCATTGCTCTTGGATTTGAGGGCTATGGGCTTTCTTATCCCCCAGTATTAATATAAAAAGATATTTATATAGATAAATATAAAATTGATAGAGTAAATGTTAAAGTGAAAACAAATGTCCATCAACAGCATGGTTGCTCCTTGCACCAAAATAAACTTCCGTTTAGAGGTCTTTTTAAACATGTAGATGGTACCACAAAAAGCCCTGCCACATTCAATGGTCCACTTGGAAGATTACGTGCAAATGATTAACAAAATTTACCCCAAATATCATTTTCAGCTGTTGGCAGTCCTCTGGATTCTTTTCTTTTTTTTAAATTGAAAATGCAGATAGCCTTAGTTGTGACCAAAGACTCCTTTTTGAATATACAGTGGGTATTTCTAGAGGTAAGGTGGATTCTAGATTTGCATCATGGGAAATTGGTCCATTAAACCAGGCAAGGTGGTTAACTTTAGGCATTAGTGATGTGCTTATGGACTCATGGTGCATATCCACGAAATATTTCAACCAAATTCCACAGTTTATTGTGAATGTGTATACCATTTGCTGGTTCGAAGTTAAAAGAAATAAGTTCCATAATCAGCAAATGTATATTTTCAATATGATCCAAAGGATTAGGAAGCAACCATATGAAATCCAACAGATCACATTGAAAAATATACAATACAATGCATTCGCTTTACTGCCTGAAAATATCTTATATTCAATGGTCAAATTTGATGAACTAGAAGTTAGGGAAGAATCTATAAAACGAATTTTGGCCATTAGGTTAGTAAATATTTATTCATATAAAATTGACTAAATTAGTTATAGCGATTTATGGAATCATTTTAAGGATTTTATCTAATTTCACCATAAATATTAAAGCAGTACAGAGTGCATATTTTTTTAAAAAAATAAATCAAATTAGTTTTTTTATTCTTTCAAGAGTGGGGAACAAACCAAGAAAAGATTAAAAAGAATCACAACTATCAATTTTAAAGCTACGCACTGGACAGTTAAAAGATCTGTCATTAAGTGATATTTGTGAACCACCACTCACAGAAGAATTTTCTGAAAATGAACTTCGGGAATAAATATTAAATGGTACGAAACTTGACTTGCCAGATTTGCCCTAACATTCTCAAGGTGTTGAACGGGCAGTCAAGTTAACAACAGAAGCTTACCAATCTGTGTATGGCTTTGAAGCAAGGCACCAGCAAAAGCTTTGTGTCAGAAATTGAGACCATCAATTTCATCTGAGGGTTCTTATATGGAGCTATTTGACTATATATTAAGCCCTATTAAACTATTCTTTATTTTTCCATATTTGTTTGTTGTATTTTCATTCAAAACAGAAAAAAAATTAATTTTTTAATGTATTCAACTAATACTGCTTAATTCATGAGGTAAAAAACCATTTCAAAATCGTCAGTGATAATGGGGGGAATTTTCAATTTGAAGTTTACTTATAATTTCTACATTTTATTTCATTTTGATAAAACAAAATAACATTCCCTGATTTAAATAGTGAAATTGTTTTGATTTTTTATAAATATTTAGTCCAAATCTTGCAAAATCATGGATTTTTCAGTGAATTTTTGTTTACGATCTTTGATGCCAAATGCTCAAAAAACCGTTGAAATGTCAGATCTAATTTTTTGTATCAATACTTAGGACTACACACAACTTTCGGTACATTATTCTTTTTGATATTTAAAAAAAGAAGTGAAAAATCGACCTGCCCTAATATATATATATATATATATATATATATATAGAGAGAGTTTTATCTGTCATAGGAAAAGTACTCTGAATAAATCAACACGATAATTTTCTCTTAATACCGACACTAAAAAGCACACCCGAGAATATGAACGAATTCTGTTGAAAATAGGCAGGCAGACCTTGTAAAACTATTCAATGAAACTTTCCCAATGAAAACATGCTGCCAATATATATGAGAGAGAGAGAGGCAAAAAGTGAGAGCAAGTGACAGATTAAAATACCCCGTATGGATGATATGTGGATATTTGTTTACATACGAGAACAAATATTTAAAGATAAGTCTATTTAGATATAGAAGCCAGATTTTAGAACATCAATGCGCATCTGCAATTATAGGTTATACAATCGTTCTTGTCGAGAGGGAAAAATATTGGTGCCTGTAGTGAGAAACAGTTATCATATTTTGTAATGCATTAAAGCGGAATAAAATCTTTTTACCGTAAGAGATTAGCCCTTTAGGCTTTCATATAGCCTTCCAGATGTTCTTAACCGATAAGATAAATTGTACGTATACACACACACACCGCTTGAAGAAATTTTCTTTTCGTCCTATCTCTCTGGCTTTCAGTTAGCGGGATTTTCTTGTGAAGGCGATGTCGATCGTATTTGCAAATTTGAAATCCCCTCTCCTCTTGGTGCAGCATAGAACTTCAAAAGGAAACATTTCGCGCGCACACGTGTGTGTGCATGCTATATATATATATATATATATATACACACACACACACAGGGCTCGACGATCAAATATGGATTAGAATCCGACAATGATAGTATAAGGAGCAAATAGAAAACGTTTATAAATTTAACGTGTTTCGCTTTCATTTAAGCTTCAGCAACAAAAATTCTGGTATTTTTATTTTTCAGTGGTTCAGCGGACTTCACGTGAATCTGTCCCGTCAAGCAATTTTCTTGTGTATAATTAATGTGCATTTGCGTATTACAATTCTTATTGGTCTATGCGGGATTCAGTTGATAGTGTGTATGGGCGTGCGTGCGTTTGAGCATCTAGTGGGCATTTTCATCTATTTCTGTCCGTATGTTGATTTGGGCGGGGCGGATATTTTATGCGAGTGAGAGAATTTAAGTTACATCGGCTGTGGTAAGATCAGTCTACATACAGCCACAACCATGATAACTTAAATTCAATTTAAAACAAATTGAAACTTGACAATTGTAAAGAAAAAAAAACGTGTAAATAGCTTTTAGAAGTCAGGATCGATTTGATACTGTATTTATATTATAAACAGGACTCACGTCTAAAACGATAAATTGGGCGGAGGGTGGGAAATCAATCTTTTCCGATGCTGGCAATATTTCTGGCTTGGGAATGGTCTAATGAATGGTAATCTACCAAAATTATCCTACTCACCCCAATATTCCTCCACCCACTTTTTTAAATTGATTTGTTTAATTAAATTGTTTATCTAATTCTTACAAGTCATTCAATTTTCTTGTTAGCTTTGAAGTAATAAAAAAAAACTTATTCTGCTTTTACAATTGAATACATGTTTGATGATTCTCAGCTTTTGTAGATATACATGCGTGTGTGGAAAATTACTAGATGCGGTGATATGCGTATTTTGTTTTGTTGAAGTTATATGAATCTATGTCACGAAATTTCTTTCATTTTGCTTGTTCGGTAGTATTCTTAAACAGATTGAACAGAGGCCGCTACAATTTGATAAGTGTTTTATTGTGTATAGGTCCCCCATTTTTTAACAAGCGAACCAGTCGTTGAGTAGTAGTTGTAAAATTTAATTATCTATGGAGTTAATTTCATAGTAAACAATCTTACGTTAGTAAAACTGGACACTGATTCGAGAAAACAGAATTTCATACATTTAAAAAAGATAAATGGCGTACAAGTATACTAACATTGATGTCATTGAGTTTTGAACCCAAATTAGTGTACTTCCCTCTTTGGGTAAGGAAATCGCTTAGTTTAGATTTCTGCTGAATAGCGGCGAGTGACTTACTAACCAAAACCTGTAAAGTGTCATTCATATGTGTGTGTGTGTGTTTTTTTTTAGGTGGCATTATTTCAAAGGTTTTTGAATTTATTAAAACCTACACTATTTTCAGATATTTTTCCACAAAGTCCGTAAACTTTAAATCTTGCTTTAGATGTTATTTTTAGCATCCATTACGAAGTATCATTCTAAGGTTGTGTGTGTGTGTGTGTGTGTGTGTGTGTGTGTGTGTGTGCTCTGTATGCCTTTCTGAGATGCCTCTGAAGTCTAAACTTTGTAAAAAAAAAAAAAAAATTACAACTTCTGTCGTTCAAAATGCTTACCGTTAAGCTTGGCTTAGTCGGTGGCCATACACGAATTCATATTTGGACGTACATTTTGGTAAAAGTGAAACGAAAAAGAATTAAAAAAAATTTATTAAAATTATCAGAAGTTTCATACATACACACAAAGAGGGAGGGAGAGAGAGACCTACGTATGAAGCCTATCTAGATTTTATGTATGATGTGTTTGAACGTTTCTAGTGTTCTTTTCATAAGACTATATACACAATTCAATTAAGCCCTAAGCGTAGGTCAGACATTGCCGTTATCAGTCTGCATAAGAGGTCTGATCAATTAATTCGCTTATTACTCTAGGGTAAAGTGCCTAATGCATTTCGATTCATAGATTTCTAGTATTAAATTAAGGGAGTTTGGAATAAGTTTGGGTGGAGCTTTTGTTTTTTGTTTTTCAAAATGTAATAAACGGATGTTAGCAAATCTGAAGAAATGAGTATCAGGAGATTAGAATTTAGTTTATTTGAACGAAGGAATGGCAGGTAAACATACACCGAATTATTTCAAGAGAGTTAAAACGGTTTTTCTCTATATCAAAAATTGTGCTGCAAATAACCTCATAAAAATTTATTTCGAATGTCCTCGTTTTGTTATTTTTATCTTCATGGATCGTTGTGCCTTTTTTTTTTTTTTTAAACTGATTGCGAAACGACATGAATAATGTACAAGTTTCAAACTCGTCAAACATTTTAAAATGTTCTTTTCCCAATCAGATCTTGAATTATTTTTAAAATAACGAGCAAAGACGACAGGTTACACGGCTAAAATATTCTAATTTATGATATCAATATTTTTTTCTCGGAAGTTTAAGAAAATGAATAAGCGATGAGCGGCTGGGATAAGAGAAGATGGAACGAAATTATTTAAAAAAAAAAAAAAAAAATAAGCAGAAGGGGACATACGATTATTATAGACCCGAGAGTGCCCAATTTACATCGATGTAAATGCTAATTGCAGTGATGGTTTATTCATCTGAAATTAGAATTTTTATTAATAATGTACAGGGTGATTGAAAAGTAACTCCATATTTTATGTATGATGGACTCTCCCTTGTAAAAATAATGAGACAGGAAAGTTCAAACATAAAATAGGGAGTTATTTTTTTAATCACCCTGTAGAAAAACCTTACAATAAGCAAATGTAATTCTTATACATCAAAATGTTTTACCGACCGATTTGTTACATATTTTTTCCCCAAGTGCCGTTTCTTTTTAAGACGGGGAAAAAATACAGGTGATGATAGTCAGTAAATATTTCGATCTGTAAGAATTTCTCTATATGCTGTATACCTTCAGGACGTTGTCGATCATGGCGCCCCACAATTTTCTGTTCTTTGCAGCTCTTAATAAATTTTGTCCTTTCGTTATCTTTCCTAAAACTTGTTTCGCCACACCCTTTACTAAAGTTCGCTAGGAAGGTTTTGCATTCAATATTTTCTGTCTGTGTCTAATTTTCCAAGAGCTCTTTCCACATTATGTGCTCTAGAAATTTCAACAATAATAAAATTTATTTTTATACTTTAACAGCGTTTTGTTTTTGTTTGCGGGTTTACTATTTGCTCGGACCCTAACAGGTGCTACCACCCCGAATCAGAGTGGACCAGGTAACAATAACGCTGCTCAAGACTTCCCATTTCTTTATCAGAAAACTTGTTGGCGGATATAGTTTATAGTCACCCAGAAATACCCAGCACATTATGATAAGACATTAATGGTAAGGATGTCTTCATCTGGCTAATGTCTTACCATTATGTGGAAGGTATTTCTACCGCACTCTATAGAAACAGCTTTGAATCTGCCACTTGTTTCTTGATTCATTGTGTTACACAGGCAGTTCTGAAATTGTGACATTTATCAAATTTCCAAAGACAGTGGATCAACAAATGATCAGGCTTAATTTTAAGTAGGAAAAAAGAAGATACTTTTGTAAAAGTCAAAGTAATTACCTTACCGATCAGTTTGTGGAGATGCAAGCAGAGAACTCATCAGCTTCAATTATGATGGAAAAGTTTCTTACCTAAAAATAGAAAAATAAACAGTTGTAATTAAAATGATTATATCGGAACACAGCATTGCAATACTTTTTTTTTATTGCTCTGTTAAATCTATTTCACATAGAAAATTACAAATCCGCGCTAGCAAGTAACAATAGTCTTCATTGCGTTCATTCTATGAGAAAATTAACGCAATATCATCAGGTATCTGATATTAGTAAGACATGTGGATATCTATTATTTACGAAACTCAGCTTAATCAGAAAGGAAAAAAAGTGCTGGGCATCAAGTGAAGACAGCATTCATTTACGGTCGTAATTGTCTGACGAGACGTTGATTCGCCGGTATGTATTAGTCGCCCCAAGCAGTAATTTCCCGGTTAGGCAAATTCAATAAAATGTATACGTCTTTCAAATAGACAGCGGGGGTGAAATAAGAGGGGTGGCTGGATTTTTTAACAGAAACCCGCTGTTTAATAATGCTTTCAGCCTAAATCCGGGGGTGGGACAGAAAAAAAAAATCCTTTCTTTAATGAAAGGGAGAGCTTGGAATAAAGACGCTCGTTGTGTGGGGGGCCAGTTATATATATATATATATATACGTGTGTGTGTGTGTGTATGAATAAAAGAATTATATTTAAAGAGACAAACCAATATGAAGAGTTCATGATATAGAGTTAAATACATTTCGTTATATAAAGAAAGTATAATTAACAAATAGTTATATCATGTTTATATAGATAAATCGGTCAGTACACGCAATTCAAGTATATCCGATATATAAATAATAAAATGAAATAAAGAGAAACCATATAATAATAAAATCACGAAATTATATGAGCATTAAAAAAAAAATAGTTCGAATAGAAATTGAAAAAAGCAGCTTTAAAGAAAGAAGTATTATCAATGAATTTATTTTAACATCTTTGTCCTAAATTTTCAATAGGATCAAGGTCCAGACTGTCATTTGTTGCTGCAGTCACGAAGGCGTCGAGCTTGCAAGAACCATCTTATCCCTCCAGGTCTTGGTAGAGTGTTGGAACATCCCCCAGCGACAGATTAATTTCAGGACGCAACATGGTTGGCTATTCACCAGATTAGACCTCTGGCTTCAAATAAACTGACCATGTCATGGAGTAATTAGCCTGAAACAAAAATCTCGACATGTTTTTGCCTTTCTTCAAGCACAAGGTTTAAGCAGATTTCATAGCAGTGGACATTAGGGTTATGACTTTTTGTAAAATAATTGATTCCCTGTATCATAATTCGATTAAGTTTTGTTAAAAAGATGACATTTAATTCCGTTTATTTAAAAAGTAAGAGTCACCTAAACACGAAATTTCTAAAATCATATAAGTATAGTAGTGATATGACTTCTTGGAACCTTCTAGAATTTGTTTTTTGTTGATTTCTAAGTTTGTATGTTATGCTCTAGCTACAAACTTAAATTCGTTAAAATACATAAAATACTATCTCATCACATCATTAGAAAATTGAAAAATAATGCTTCTGAAATATTGATCTTTTTACCCTTATTGCGTATGGTAAAATTCTATTTTCGGTTTGTGGGGGGGGTGATCTTTACTTACAACCAAGAGAAATTAATGCCTTTTAAATTACTTTTTAACAAAAGATCTTCGATTTATGAAAGGAACGTAGGGTTACAAAAAAAAAAAAAAAAAAAGTCATAACCCTAGTGAGCATGGAACTTTTTCATTGTGGACAATAATACTTGACTCAAGCCCATTGTACATTTCTTTATATCTCCGACACCAGCTTTTCTATCGGCAAACCATGACTCCATTATAATTGTGGACTAATCACACATTTCAATGAAACAATTTTACATAATCGGAACCAGCGTAAACACAGAAGCCTGATCAATGTAATTAAAAATAACAGGTTTACAATAGAGTTATTTTTAGTTAATCCAATTGTTTCTAGATTAAAAATCCCCGTATTTAATTTGAAAACCTTGGTAATTAAAAAAAAATCCATAAAAGGAAAAAAAGGGCGCTATTGTAGTATTTTATCTACCGAGGTATTTCTGACCTACGGTAAATGACGATGGAAAACCGGTGACCTGTTTTACTGTTTTTTAAGTGACATCAAATCAGTTTACAGACATTTAAATCACTATTTGATGATTTTTGCATAAAAAAATTGTTAATGATTTTTAATACATAAGCAGTTCACTGCCTCTAACCCTAAAATATTTCCTACTTCCAACAATTGGTAAATATACTATATAGTAGAAATTGGATGGTAGATATCATACTTTAGCAGCACCAAAAATTAACAAGAACACTGCTAGACATCAGTCTCTAAATTAATATTGCAATTTTAAAATTTCGCATTTAATAAAGTGATACAGAATCTCCAAAGACTTATTGGAATAGCATAAGCAGCTTTACAAAATTTATAGAAATTATCTAAAAATAAAAAAAAAAAAAATCAAACTTTTGTAGACGGATGGCAGAACAGTGACTGGCTGCAATATATTTGCTAAGAGCGAAAAAAGATGTAGAGTTATTTGAAGCCATGATTGTCTGCTTCCTGACAAGAGAATGTATGAAAGTAAAATTATTTTACAATAATTCCTGAAAAGAAATAACGAAAATTCCATACAACTATTAATTATTTGACTTAGAATTTCCGAATGGGACACCTAGTGAGGATCGAAATCACTTTTCAGTCGTAACTGATCTAACGAGACAAGTATGCTAACCATTACACCAGGGCGATGTTCCCTGGTTGATGAATATATTTATCGAAACTTTATTGCTGATACAAGTTTTTAAAGAGTCTGTGGTAAAAGCGAATATTAACAAAATGCATGAAAGATAAGGCAGTTATAAGTTGTTTAATAAATCATTTGTTAATTACAATCATTTAATTTTTGTCTGTTGGTGACTGAATAAAGTCAAACCTTTGATATTGGTAAAAACTAAGTGCAAGAAACGTTTTAGAAATATCTTTTCTAATTTTGACAAAAATGAAAAGTGATTTCCAAACTACAGAGAAGGCCACAGAAAACCACTTCAGTACCTTTCTGAAAAGGTCAGGGTAAGTGACATAAAAGAAATCGGAATCATGATTGCCATGTCCCTTCAGAAAATAGGCATTAAAAAAGATACAAAAGTATTAGGTATTGCAGCAATGATCACGAATTTTTAATAGAGTTAAAAAATTTCAGAAGTTTTAAATTTTGTTATAATTGTCAGAAACAAAAAAAAAAAAAAAAAAAAAAAAAAAAAAAAAAGTTATCAAATTCCACTTTTACCTACCTAAAAGTTAGTTTTAAACCGTTTTAATGTCAGTTTCTATTATCTATAATTAACTTTGACCACGCCGTGATTGATGTCGACTCACAAGAAATTAAACTGATCTATTCAAAATAAAGTAACTCTTATAGAAATATAAAATGCGAAGATTCAATTTAAATTATTACTTACATGGATATTTTAAGTAGTATTTTTTTAACTTAAAATATAGCGAAAATCATTTGTTTGCAGCTGGTGTCTGCTACCTGTCGACACAGTTGAAATATAAAGTAAGAACTTAGCCAGTCTCCGTAAACCATATGTTGTGGAAGATTAAATTTATAGGTATCTCAAGGGAAAGCTGAAATATAGATGTTCAACATTACCATAATGGCAAGTAACTTGTAGATAAGCAATTATTAGTGTGGAAACATAATACGTTGAAATTGGAGTTAAAATGTAATCACCGCTACATATTTATACAGCTTGGATGGAAGAAGGAAGAGAGACAGATAAAAAAAAAAAAAAAAAAAAGCCTAATGCGATACATGTAACAATCTAGCAACTTTCCCGAATATTGATTCGTCACTAACTGCTTTTCGTAAAGCAAACTTAAGGTGAATACCACGCAGATAAAGCAAAATCTTGTTATATTTTAAAATTATTATATCACATTTATATAGATCTTTAAAAATGTTAATTGTAAAGATCGATAAGAAACAAAGTTAAAAAATAAGAATTAGTGAACAGTTTCTCTTTCAAGATTTGATTTTGGCGTGTGTGATGACAGCAATTATATTGTATTTCGGATTCGAAATAAGTAGCTTAGATAACAAGGTTTCTCGTTCGTTTTGACAAGCATCTCCATTTTTTTTTTTTAAAACAGAGAAATTACTTTTCTTCAATTGATCCGTCAAAAAAATATCTGGGAGTTGGTTCCAAAAGCAGCTGTAATTATAAAGGAGTTAAAAATATGTCATTTTCCATATGATGAACTGTGTAGTACGAAGAAAAAACAAGTCAAAATTACTTAATATAACTAAAACTGTATAAATCTTAATTGGATTTGGCAATTAAGTTTTAAATATAAATGCTTATAAAGGATGAATTACAAACACTAGCTTGATTTATTGCCAAGCTATCTTAATAAATAACTAGAAAACTAAAAAAGTTCTCAGTCCAGCAAGGAATACGTTCAGCGAAAAACGATTATCTTTGGCCAAATTTTGCAAAGTGGGTCAGGTCGATAACTCTTGTCATTCACTTCGTATAATTTAAAGATTGAAGGTCGGTTGATTTTACGAGAGGTCAGCATTTGTTGTATTATTTAATGTTGAAATCAATCTTTTTCTCTTTGAGACGATAATTTGATATTGGTCGTTTATATTAGCGTCATGAAGTACTCCTTTAACATTTAATATTTCAACCTCTGTAGGTGGCCTGTTTTAACGTCCCCAACTTAAAGACCATTAGATATTTGTATTTTTACTGTAAGTAGCCCCGAATGTAATGCCTCCTATTTAATTGACTCAGTGTCAGATGCCGATTAAAAGCTAGAGATTCCAGCTGATAATCCATATTTGTTTTTGCTTTGATAACAGTCTGGCAAAATGGCATCCGCCATTAAAGTTTACACTGATGCGGAGAAATTGCACCCATTAAAGTTCATCGAAGCTTGCTCAACGTTTATTTAGAGAAAGCAGGAGATAAGCACAGTTAGGCGGTTGGAAGTAAATTTTAGTGTTACCGACACAGACGCGTATAATAAGCTACCATATATACTCGTGTATAAGTCGACATAATGTATAGCGTGATCCCAGTTTTTTTTTTTGAATGAATTTTAACCTCTCCAGAAAAAATTACCTGCGTATAGTGTAACCGGTCATCGAAAAAGGCAAGAGTTTAACCTCCAAAATATTACCTGTGTATCAAACGCCCAATTTCTTGCGAGAGAAAAAAAAAAAAAAAAATATCACAAAAACTAACATTATACTCCAGTATATTCCGGGTGGCCTTGCACAGCTGTCATTCTAGAAAAGTGCACTTCCTCTTCAAGGTGTTTTGGGAGGTGGCTGTATGTGTTTTAATATCCGCGGAAAAATAAATATGGGTCATTACAATCATACACTCGTATATTAAAATGTTGTAATTAGAAGAATGACACTAGTAACTTTCTCAAAATGCAAGACAGCGAAAGCTTATATTTCAGTTTGGTTTCCTTCATATAAACAATGTTTAGCAAATAAAAATATCACTCTTAAGATTCTTATGAAATATGTCCTGAACTATGGAAGCTAATAGGAGTAACAGTATTGCAGTTCATTTTGCTGTTATCGTATTAATAATCATAGTAATAGTAAGACGCAAGGAATTTTGATGAGGAATATGAATTGTCTGAAACTCAGCCCACTGGGAATAAAATTTAATTGGTGGACCATATATAGTAATAGAAAGACAAAAGCCCCTCTCTCCCTACAGGAGTACTCTTAAAAACTGACACTGCCAATTTTTGTTTGTCTTCAATAAAAGTTTGTTACTTTTCGATCAACTGATTAATGATTTTCAGTTATGAAAATAGCAAAAACAAAAACATTTTGAATGTGCTAATTTGTTTGTAACAATGACTTTCAAGCGAAAAGAAAAAATACTGTACAAAATTACTGCTTTTCGTCATTATCTCCCTTATATAATGTCCATTCGCGCAACATAATTTGAGCGCTTCGCTTGGGATCTGGCTGCTCATCACTAGTAATGTGTTCGATCGCCACCGATTGCCCCACGATTAGTCTACCACAAGCCACTAAGGTTAATAAATGGAAACAAGATTTCTACAAACTGACTTCAATACAGAGATTGATCAGTCTTAAGGAATTATTTAAAAAAAAAAAAAAAAAAAAAAAAATTTCTTGTTGATGAGGTTAAGCGAAAAATGAAAAGTCACTAAGAAGCGGGGACTTTTCCTAAGTTTGAATTATATTTTGTTTTAGTTTTATTTCTACTTTGGTTTGCAGGTCTTTCAAATTATAAGGCAATTAAAATACGTTGCTAATCTCATTTTAAACGCTGAATATATTAATATAAAAAAGCATTTCTATTTTAATCAGGCTCAGCGACCATCATGACAGTTATTAAATCTACTAGGATTCATACATGGAATAAAAAATTCGTTGTGGGCTTGAATATATCTTCCGACTTTGAAGTTTCGTACACTTATAGATTACGTTTTTATCGCTATTTCTAACATTTGCGTCTTTACATGCTGTTGTGAGAACACGTGTTTGTTTTTATTTGTTAATACACACACTATATATATATATATATATATATATATATATATAAATAAAAGATGGTTTTTTCAAATTGCTTTTGCAGATTGAAAATCGCATGGTAATAGCGACGTTAGCTTTGTCCATAAAGGAAACATTCGGCGTTCATTGACCAAAAAGCATTAATGTCGGATGAAATTTATTAAAAATACTTTGTCAGGAAAAACTTGTCAAGTCCATTGTTATCACTTTCTAGTAATGATAGGAACTTCCCTTTTCAAGGTGAACGGGTTTATTGGAATGAGAACTCAGCCAATTCGCGTTGTACTAACCGCATAGTCTATAATGTGCAAATCCTTTGAACAAGAATAAAATTTATATAGATGTTGAATGCGTGCAGGCTGCCGGGTTCAGGTGATGAGACCAGATCTAGTAATGGCAAGCGATGAAATTAATGTCAGGATTAAGTTATTCAAAAATTGAAAAAAAAAAAAAAAAAAGAACAAAAACAAATGTAATAGATGAATTGGAAAATTGTACAAAAAAAAAAAAAAAAAAAAAAAAAAAAAGGTATGGGTGTGCGGATAGGCTAACGTAGGTACCTCCACGAAATCGCTAAAAAAAGAGCATAGCTTGATGAAAAAGACGCCAACCTTGCCGAAAACAAAATTTTATTGTCTAAATGCTTATGTTATTATTTAGAGGAAAGACCAAAGTTTTTTTTAATTATTTTAAAAAAAATTTTCCTTCTTTTTAGAAAATTCTAAATTTTGATTAAAAAAACCTTTTTTCTATTTGTATCAGCGGAACTAGTAAATAACATAGACAATTTTTAGCACGTTTTTTTTGGTATGACACATTAATTTGAAAAATCGTTCAAAAATAGAAATAATTATCGGATGTTAATGAAACTTTCAGAAACTATTCACAGATGATCGAAATTATTATAAATATAGTTTTTTTTATGAAAGTCATGGTAGAAATATTTTTTTTTAATATTTATTACCCCCCCCATAAATAATTTTATGAAAACGCTAGAAATTCGATCGCATCGGTTTTAGTGATTACAATAATTAAAAGCACAGGGCTTTGAGGAATGCAAATCATGTTTTTTTTTTTTTTTTTAATTGGAAACCCAGTACCTGAAAATCAGCTCTGAATTGTAACATACAAAACTCAATAAAAAAATATATTATTTAATTTCAAATGCTTTTATTTGCTTTTAGTTGTTTTTTTTTATGAATATGGACAATATTTTCTGAAAGCAAAAAAATTTTTCGATGAAAAATGAATTTTTAATACAATTATTTGTTATTTCATTAATTATAATAGATTTTACATTTAAGTTGTTAAAATATTATAAAATTAGTTAAAAAGCCGCATCAGCTTTCATAAAGTGTCCTTATGAGATAGATCTTTTTTAGCGCGTTGTAAATTGTATCATTTTGACTAATCAGAAGATCCCCAGTAATTAAGAAATGTAATTTTGTGCTTATAATCGAGCTGTAATTATAAAATACGGAAGACCAACCAGAATATAATTAAGTTGCGTTATTTGAGTTAAGCATTGTTCTCCGCTGTTAAGGCCTTTACTTTTGCGAAACACGTGTGGAGAAGTTAATTTGATTTTTCAATTTCAACTGAGAAGGTTACCTACAAGTATCAGTATCATCTTATGAAATTTATATGATCTTATTTTTATATTAATCTCAGTTACGACATTTTTCCATAAATGAAATATCAAAATTAATAATAAAATGAATGCAAATACAAATAACAGTAGAATGTAATAAATGTACATAAAATTATAGTATTTTATGTACAATTCTGATAAAATTTCATAAGAAAGGTACCTATAAATTAATTAGATACCTTTCTTAAAAATATGAAATTTAATGTCACTCTTAACAGTTTTATTTTAATTTCTTTACAATATATTTCCCATAAAGCATCATAAACGTAAAGGTGAAAGCTAAGTACAAAAAAAAAAAAAAAAAAAAAAAAAAAAATTAGACCGCTGAAAGTTTTCGTTAAAAATAACGGGGTAAATAATTTGTTCACGTAAATGTAAATTATTTCACTTTTCTCCTTCCGTAGAACAAATTAGCCTCATGGAATTCGTAAATATATCATTCATCACATGTCAAGAGACGCGAAAGTTTATGACCTGCTTTGTTTTATTTTCAAATTACATCTTTTTGGCACAAAAGCTAAGTTAAGTTTGGTTCAAAATATTTTAAATAAACATTATAATTTCTGATTTTCTTAAAATAAGTTTTGAAAAAATGATAATTGATATTTAAAAAATTTCAAAGTCAGATTTCCAGTCTTTTTTTAAATGGAAAAAAAATGGTCAATTTTGCTGACTCAAAAAAAACTAGATTTTTAACGAAAATTTCGGACGTGCTAGGAACGATTAAAAATGGAAAAAAACCCCAAAAATACCCCAAAAATACTTTGACCTTTCCTCTTAATGAATAACAAACATTTAGACGATAAAATTTTGTTTTCGTCAAGTTTGGCGTCTTTTTCATCATGCTATGCTCTTTTTTTAGCGATCTCGTGGAGGTACCTAGGCTAACGTATATCAGCGTGGAAACTGAGGTCAGCGTGTAGAGTTCAAATTCCGGACCAATTCTTTTATGAACATAATTTTTTTGCAAATATCCTGGTGAAAAGTATAAATCCTAGTCTTTCCCTCCCCACCATATACTAGTAGACAATCCCCTAGCTTTGTTTAGAAATCAGTCTAAGAGAAAGGAAACTAAATTCTAAACTGAAGGCAACGAGAAACTATTCCAATCTTTCATAAGAATTTATGGCAATTCATAAGTAAAGAAAAGGGATTTATTGAGGGCCATGATCGCCTACATACTGAATAGATATGTCATGGTTTTAGGATACGCTATATTATGGGTTAATGCAAGGGTCACCAAACGTTTTGCACAGAGGGCCAAATAACAGAGAATGACGAGCATGGGACGAATAACCATTTCGTTCAATATAATACACTGAATGCACAAAAATAAAGACAACATACATGTTTACTAAAAAGTTATCCAAAGCGGGGACAATAACAATAAAATAGTCATATCACACCAACATATCCGAATCACAAACTAAGCAGCACAAAAGGTTAGTGACATTTGTGAAACTGGCTTTTACCATTTTAAGATATTTGTTTTGGTATTGCTGCATCCAATCAAGAGAAATGCTTTCAAATGTTCATGAGCCAGCATTGTTACATGTGCAGACTTTACATACTTTAGATTTTATAGTTCAAGCAAAATATGACAATTCGCTGAAGTCCTTTTTTTCAATATACGGCACTCTTCAAACCGGTTTAAACACAGCAATGCAAGTTAAAACAATTGCTGCAATAGGTTCGTAATCGCTTTTCTTAGAATCTTCATTGCAGGTCACCAAACGTTTTGCACAGAGGACTAGATAACAGATTGACGAGCATGAGACGGATAACCATTTCGTTCAATACACTGAATGCACAAAAATAAAGACAACATACATACTTATTTACTAAAAAATGCTTAACGCTCGGATATCAAAAGTTTCAGAATTTTTTTTTATTTCACTGATTTTCCTAAAACTTATATATTACTGTCAGATGCAAAAATCTGATTGGGTAAATTTTGGCATTTTATTTACTATGTACAAAAAATTAAAATAAATGTAAGTTTAAGTATTAAGTCAGTCTATTGATAATTTCGTATAAATAATCATATTTTAGCTCATTTGTGGGGCAGTGAAGCGGCGGGCTGGATGAACTGACATCGGAGGCCGGAGGTTGTTTAATGACCCCTGGGGGTTT
Source organism: Acanthosepion pharaonis (assembly GCA_903632075.3). Classification (NCBI taxonomy): domain Eukaryota; kingdom Metazoa; phylum Mollusca; class Cephalopoda; order Sepiida; family Sepiidae; genus Acanthosepion; species Acanthosepion pharaonis. The sequence goes on along the minus strand of CAHIKZ030001363.1, from coordinate 354,249 downwards.
ATGTAATCATACTCAGGGATAGAGCGTATGTAAATATGAAAGTGGTCAGCATTGAGGAGACAGTATTTCATGCTAAACGCAAGTGTCAGGCCATGTGCACATGAAACAGACTGTCACCTTTTTAAAGTCCACACACACACATATATATATATATATATATATATATATATATATATATATATATATATATATCTCATTCTCAGCATCAGTGGGCTTCGAACAGCCCCAAAGAACCTTGCTCAATGATGGAAAAAATTAAAATTTTATGTAGCTATGAAACTATTCAAATGGCAACATTACTAAAATTAGTTTCAGTTAATAAGGCTGGAACGTTCACTCACCGAATTGTATTGATGAAACTCACAATACAAATTACAATTAATAGAACACAGACTATACTTCACATCAAAAGTAGATAACAACGAGAGGCAATCAATATGTATGCAGCATGATAGGTAATTATTCGCGGACGTTTGATCTGTAATGCGAATATTCCTGTTCAAACTATGTAATTAATATTCGCGATCGAATTAAGTGCATTGACAAGGAAGATGATTATATTGAAAAACAATTTCCGTCTAAATTTCCGAGATAAAGAGTTATTATATACATTTACAGTCTGACTAATAACTTTACCATTGTTGCAATTATCACAACGTTTCAACTGTTTTGCCCTCCTGCCTTCATCATCAGGTAACTTTCAAAGAATTTCGAAATAAACCATTTAATTTTCATGGATACCGCATCTGATTAAACTTTCGGTTCATGAATTTTGTGACATCGTAATTTCAATCCTAGGGTCGAAGGTTTCAGATTGTCTCTGTGGAAAGAGGTTGAGGAGTAACTGATCAGTACTAAACAAGAAAAAAAGACTATATATTCTGTCAACCTCCATAGACTAGAAAAACGTTTTCGGTTTGAAATACTTCGAAGTTTACAAGATCAACAAGATTGTGTTCGGCAGGCAAAGCAAAGCAGGCGGAAAGTTGTGATAAAGATGAGACTATAGTCAGTGTAAAGTATTTAAATAAGCAATAACAAACAAAAGAAACGAAAAAAAAAAAAAAAAAAAAAAAAAAAAAAAACAACAGTATTGTGCAAGACAAATGCTTTTACCGTAATTCTTACCAATAACCACTGCTTTGTACGTAGAATAGACTAAGAGGATGCTTCATCGATCATCATAAATCTTAACCCCATTAAGTCTCGATTCAATTTTCTTTTGTAATAATTTCACCCCAAGCAAGGTAGAAATGCCTCTAGTAGGCAGGGGATTACAGGGAGTGAAAGTGAGAGAAAAGACTGAGAATAGGGAGGATTGAGGAAAGGACAAAAGATGAACGGGGTTCAAGAAGATAGATGGTGATTCACTTTGCATTACAATTTTTTAAGATTGTTGTTATCAGAGAAGCAATTAAACGAATGGGAGCTCCAGAAGCAGGAATTGCGAATTAAAAAAAAAAAAAAAAAAAAAAAAAAAAAAAAAAAAACTGTTGGAATAGAAGTGGCGATTGTATTTAGCTATTTTAGTAGTAAACGGGTAGGATCTAGATGCCAATCTAGTAGCACGCTTAAATTCATGTTGTAGAGGCACCAAAGTGCTATCTATTTTGCCTATTCTTCTTATCTTCACTTCTTACATCTATATAACAACCTCATTCAGTAACCCTCTACCTTGAGTGGCTCTTACATTTTGTATTACGTGACCAATTATTTTAAATAATTAGGTTATTGATTTATTTTAGCCATATTGGAGATTTATTAAATTCCTTAATAAGATAGACACTGTAAAACTTTTATTCCATGACAGAAAATAAAAAAAATAAAATAAAAAATAAATGCTTGGTCATTCATTTCAATGCTCGTTCATACTTATTCGGACTAATCATGTCTGCTTCAGTGTGAATCATTCAGTTCGCTTGTCAATTACCACTTCATTCATTCATTCATCTTGCTACCTCTTTTCAATACTGCTGTAACAGAGACAGTCACGGAGGTTCTTTCCTGAAACGCAGACGCTATTTGTGGTGAGCTGTTAATCTTATCACTTCAACGAGATGCCGAAAATTGCCCTATTCTAAAAGACAGGTATTTTTTTTTTTATTTATCAAACTATTGCTTTTGGATCATCTCATCTTGCAGTGAAGCACCAAGGCTCGTTAATTCTTTTTAGTCTTCCGAGTTTGGGAATCGGTTTCAGATCAAAACTAAAAAAGAACATTAGTCGTTTTTAAAATTTTCACTTATTGTCATTTATCAGGTTTCAAATCGAAGCACTAATATGGATCAATGTCTTTTTAGACAAATAGGGGAAGTTAACGGTCATGAAAGATTGCCAAATCACTTAAAAAAAAAAAAAAGAAAAAAATTACGCCAGAGGCTAGAGTAAAAATTTATGAACTCTTAAAATGATGTTTCTGGAGAAAGCAGTTTGATAAGCTCAAGTGATTTTCGAAGTCCTGGTTCAACCTTGAATATTAAAATTATTTGTCAAAAGCTTTTAAATCAATAATGCCGGAAAATAAGTTTGTATTGGCGTTTTTCTATGTTCTTTCAGAACTCCGGTAAACATGTCTCAACTTATTATCTCTCGTGACTGCTAGCAGAGTTTCTTAAGTCTCCTTAACCCCGTTCCGCCATCCATTCACATATGTCCATTAGGGGAAGGCAGAGTCCCACCTACCTATCTTCCTTATCCTCGATATACACCGTGAAGGTTAAGCTTTTCAAGCTATCCTTCCTCATTATGTACCAAACAAAATTTCAGCTCTCTTCTTTTTGTTAGCTTTTCACTTGACTTCGTTGTTTACTCTTTCAATATATCGAATTCTCAGTATCCTTCTGTAGAACCACATTTTTATGTTCCCATTTCTTATCGATAGAGATGTTACAGCATTTATCGCTATACAAGACGATTGATATTGCATAACAGTTCAACACTCCTTGTTTCTATTGGCGTTACATTTTAATATTCCATCTTTATTGTCGTGATATTAGTAGACATTACTGAAGTTGTAGGGATATATTTTGCAAGGGAGATATAATATTAATATTATGGAGGTATGCGAGATTTCTTGAACAGTGGTTAGCAATGAAATTACAAGCAATATTGTACAATTCCCAGCAATTTATTGCATTAGCCAACGAAATAGCATAAAGAGATTTTATATATATATAGTTGTAGTCTGCAGTGTGCATTCATAGCTCTCCCAACCGCTTATCCATTGTCGCTCTTACATGTGTGTCATGTCTGTCCTAGGAGCTGCTTCTGAGAGGTTTAAATTTGAAAACACTTGTTTTAATTGTTGTTTTGGGAGAGTCAAAACATATATATATATATATATATATATATATATATATATATATATATATATATATATATATATATATATATATATATATATATATAATATGTTGAGCGAGAACTCCTGACTCTTCTCATGTATACTGCTTTTAGACTATCTAGCAATCGTAAGCAGATTAGTCAGGTAATCCCACATCATATACAGATTTAGACGAGCAGATAAATACTGAGTTATTTAATAAATTGCTAAGAGCCGAGCACAGAACCTGTTCATATTTTTTATTGTCCAATTGCTTCTTATTTGTTTAATTTTTTGGCGAGAGATGGGGGATCTAAATTTGGTAACAGTTAAATAATTAACAATCTTAATTTGTGCTTGTTTTGAAAGTAGACATCACAATAATAACTTGGACAGCCTATGCATTTTGCATTTGCTGTAAACAAAAATCATTCTAATAAATAAATTGCTTGACAATATACACGCATTTTAAATCTTATCTTAGTTTAAATCAGTTATGAGCAAACTGAGGCCCGTCTGGTCTTTCTCAATGGCACGCTTAATTTCATAAGAAAAATAACGTTTCTTAAAATTTTATTTTGTTCTTGTTCACTCACACACTCTCATACATAAACAACGATTAAGTACAATGTTTCTTGTATTTTGTAAACTTTCGGAGAAACAAACGTTGTCATCATCTTAAGAAATGTTTTCATTTTGAAATGAAAAAATTAGAAATAAATCACACATGTTTGAAAATCACACTGTCATTAGTGATAATTTTTATACCAAAATTTCAATTTTTTTTAATTATAAAAATATTTTCTAATAAATAAGACTTTCCTATCACTTCTAAAGATATGCACATATAGTCTTCTGTAATGAAAAAAGCTGGGGTACCTACAACGAAAAATTATCTTGAATCTCTTAGTAGTGCGACCCGCCTTGTGATGAGCCATAAATCATGCGGCCAACTGCTCGAAAAAGGTTCATGCCTGATTTAAATGTTTATCATCTACAGAGATGATCTACATTTCGCGTTGTTTTAAACACAATATAGTACAAATATATTGAGACATTTCTACCGCCACTATTCAGCTATGAGATGAACATTGTGGTTTATACGTGCGTTTTTATTTGAACTTTTTTTTTTTTTTTAATTAAATATTTTATAGTTACCCATAACAAATGTATGATGCAATTGTCGAAGAGACTCAAGTTAATTTTGCAGAAAGGTACCACGCCAAGTTCGGGCTGACAAAGTAGTCTGGAAAGCTATCACTGTTGTAAGTAGTTCCATCTTTACTAGAGGCCTCACTGGTGGTTTTGTTTATACTTAACCTATTATTTTAGATGGCAAGATTTCGTTTTATTTGGAAAAGATTTTGAAAAATAATTTAGAATAATCCTATAGATTTAAGAGCAAAAAATAAAATTTTACAAAACGTTATAATTTAAAAATAATGATAAAAATAAAAACCTTAAAGTTAACATCTCGATATATCATTTATGCATGTGCGCACGTATGCGTGTTATATGTACATACACAGGGTCATGAGCCTATTTACTGCGGAATACAAGATCCTAATTTAAGTTGATTTCCAGTGAAAAATAAGAAATTATCTTGGCTAATCTCGTACAAGAACTAAGATTATTGCTGACTGGATGGAAAACGGATGTTTTAAAAATGAAAACGCTACACTGTGGAGAGGAGACAACGGGACCAGAAAATTTTGACAGTCAAGCTAAAAATGGCTACTGACTTATGTCGAAAACATCCGTTAATTCCTAGTCTTAAAAGCATTTTGCGGTTCCATTTAGAGTCCCTAGACATCCTAATTCCGAAAATATCAAGCTACTACGAACATTAGACCTCCTTCCTGTGATCCGACTATCGTTCAAAGAGCTTTTGAACACACTTTAATAGCAGTTTTCTTTGGACTGGTGGTTTGAGCAGAAAGCGTAGCGTGTGTCAGAAACAAAGATCTTTAAATTCGCGTGGTCCTGACAAGAGGTTTGTTAATAAAATGCTCGTATTAGTGGAAAATGGCGATATTGGCAAACGATACTGCTAGGATATGACTTATTTTAGGCACGTATCAAAATAGGATGTAGCAGCGATAGAAAAGTTCTTTTGAGCTCTGCCTTACATGACTACGTAGGCAAACATCTACATTAAAAATGTTGTATACTAAAGTCTTACCAATAAATTGCCTAAGAGCCACTCAAGCTAGAGGCTTACTGAATAAGCTGTATTATATGTAGAGGATGAATTGAAGATTATGAAGATAGATAACGACTGACGCAAACTTGAAAAGTTTAAGAGGGGAAGCATCCTTGTGGGCGCCTGTTCTTCGCTATGGTACTCTAACTTTATGAATTCAAGTGACGTACTAGACTGGCGACAACGTCTTATCAACTTAGGGCTGAGTTGGCTAGATGTAATCGCAAGTTCTATGCTAACAGTTTCTTTTCTCGCTTGTCGAACTCGCTTTCGGTTCTATGCTTTCCAGTCAACTTCAATTTTCAAAATTTATATGCAGTGTCATTCGCTATTTTCTGTCCTCCCGATTACTCTTCCTTTGTTTACGCTCCTTAGTAATGTTTTTGTTTTCAAATTCTTCCACGTCCAGTAATCCCTTCAGGCCTAGTGGCGTTACTGCCTTGTTTGGGTTAACCTTGCTTTAAAAAAAAAATCTGGCAATTATCTAAAATGGCTGAAATCTATCGAGCGGGACGTCTTAACAGTCACACTGAGAAGCAACGAATGTCCAAAATGAAATTACCTGGTAAATACACAAAAGGAGTGTAGTCATTTACATGCAGACTATTTTCCTAATCTTTGTTGTTATCATAGCTTTTCTTTCGTTATACACCCCCCCGGCCTTCCTCAGGTGTATGCCGATCCGGTTAACTTACAGGGAATTTTGAACTGAACCCTTTATTTAATCTACGAAGCTACATTTTTCTCGCTCTACTGCCAGTCTAAGGATATCCCGTTCAGTTCTTATTTTATTACTGCACTATTAATGACCCAAATTTCATTCTGCCCGGATTAAATTTACAAATATTACATCACCAAAATCTCGAAACAACGATTTAATCCACTACACTATTGACACGCGAGACAATTCTCTGGACAGTTCATGCTTAGTCCCTTTTTCACACTCTCCGTCGCTACCTTCTGTAGGAGATTTTGTAATTTCTTTTCCGTGTCTGCTATCAGTACTGTGTCATCTGCGTAACTTATGTTGTTAAGATTGTGGCCGCCAATGCTAAATCCCGTTAAGGTTTCCAATTATCTCAGAACTGCCTCGCTCTATGGTTGAACAGGTCGGGTGAGAAGACGCATTCTTGCCTTACTGGGCCTTAAAACCTAACCTGCCCGCTGAGGAGTGCTTGAACTGATTCACTTTCTCTTTTGTTTTTTGTTACAGTTGCTGTTTAATCTGATGTTGTCATTTGACTGTAAGAGAGAGACTGTATATGCTATATTCATGTCTCACCCATACATGAAGTTAGTATTTAATGACTATTCAGGTGAAACTAAGAGAACAAATAATATTTGGAACTTGAATGAATAAACTTTACCAAAAAAAAAAAAAAAAAAAAAAAAAAAAAAAACCAGTTTTTTTCCATTCTAATATCAATACTTGTATTAGTGTGTATAAACGTTCTATGTGACCCATTCCTTCAGTAGGTAATCATGGCTCTTCACTACACCATATTACTTGTAGCTCTTAATTTTTCTACCTTTACTAATGTTCACGCCCCCCGCGAAACTGTTCTGCCATCCATTCATATAAGCACCTCAGCTAAGTGGTCGCTGCTTTCCCCACTATATCCTCCGTGAGGGATAGGTTTTCCAAGCCGCCCTTCCTCATTGTGTGTCCAACGAATTTTAGCCATCTTTTCCTGATTCCGAGTACAAGCGTTCTTTCTGTTGCCATTTTTTTTTTCTTACTTCCATGTTTCTTACTCGTTCCGTCCATGGAATTTTCTGTACACCTTTTGTAGAAACACACATGATACGGTCAGGAGATTGTCCAGCATTCATTTCCATATAAGAGGATGGATAATATAACAATAAAACACTTTTTTCTAACGTAATTTTTCAGTTTCTCCAACCTTGATTTAGCTTTTGGAATGCTTCTTTCATTAGCACAATGCAGGTTAGAATGCCAGTGTCGCATTTTTTTTATCCTCTGTTAAAACACTTCAGATATTTAAACTTCTGCGCCTGCTTGATGTATATATCGGCAACTTGTAACCTGCAACTTGCTGATAACCATACTTCCTGTCTTCTTGCAGTTGATGGGGGAGGAGTCCTTTTTTCTCGCGTTCTTCGACTACCCTGTCTAAGAGATCCTGTAGATTTTCTTTTCTGAGCATTTTATATTAAGATTATGCCCACCGATAATACATCTTATGGTCACTAATTCCTTTAAGATTTTTTGTCAATTCACTTAATTCATTTTCTATCCGTTTGCAGGCTGTTTGCTCCCAGTACAAATTGAATAATTCTAATATATTTCTAAATAAAGACGTCTTCTTAGCAGATCAAATAGATATACCTTTACAACAAAGGTTATTTCAAATCATATAACCCTACCATTAATTACTAATAGCGTGCGTGCATATATAAAATTCACGTTTTTATTATGTCAAATATTTTAGTGTATACTCGTGTTTCAAAAAGACCCGTTTTTTCCACATTTTATTTTAAACAATGTGCGTTAATTCTACCGATCTGAACATTCGAGAAAAGTTAAAATGTACCGACGATCACGTTTTAAGTTTTGTCAAAATTTCTAATTACGTTTTAATGAAACTCTCTATACTTGATACCAAGTACATATCAAGTTTGTCTATTTCGAAAGTCACCGACTTTACCGATGACTATTGCGTGTGACCTAACCGGACCAGTTGGCCGTTTTACATCCATTTATCTGACCACGCTCACGTTTGCGTTAGTGATAACTCCATCAGTATCCCTTTCCACAGATGTTTCAGCACAATGCGGACGCAGAAAGCGTAGACGGGAAGACACTGGACGTGGCCGGAGAGTAAACCAACACCACCAATTGTAAATAGTCATATTTGTTAAGGACCAGAATCGATAAGGTGGATTGATGAAAAATCGAGAGCATCAATGAAAATCCATGCACATTGGTACTGTACTAGTGCCGATATAGTCAAATACGTCGCAGATTCACTAGAATATTTCAGAATATTGTGGAACGATTTGAGCCGCCTAGAAATATTGTAGTGGATATTCAAAATACCACTTTCGATACATCAGGAAATACGAATATTCTTTGACTTCAATCGGTTATATTAAAACAGGAATTTTATGGACAGCGTGTATCGAAAAATTTTACCGATTCACACGAGAAGGCCGAATCTCAGACCTTGTTAACAACAACATAATTCTTTAACAAGATACGCATGCCATATAGTGATAATTGAATTACTGATTATTATCTGAAGACTGGTGGAGAGTTACTCCTGAATTAGCACGGCGTGGGCGAACAACATTCTTTCCTCATTGGCGTTGAGATTAACATCAAATTGAAATATTTGTAGGAGCGTTGATGGTCATGCAGCAAGCGGTGGGGTTGATCTCCACAAAGATGAGAAGCAGAATAGCAGCAAGAAAGATGCTATGATGTCGGCTCTTAACCGCAATCTCCACGTTCAGTCGTCCGTAGATATCAGGCGCGTGGCTCCTCGCTTTTAGATACGAAAACCATTCATCACATTCATGTTTGAACTATCTAGAAACAAAGACAGATCAGAGTGCATTAATGTTGCAGACGAAGAATGATAAGAGATATTTTAGATGTGGTCCTAAGGTTACCAGAAATATTCTAAGCGTAGCTAGTTGCTTGGTTAATCTGCGTCTTGGAAAATAGACATTTTAAGTCTTTACATAATAGTAAGCTGCGCTTTGGTCAATTGTTCGCAGTTTATCGGGAAAGTGGAACTATTAATAGAAAGATTAAAGCATCACAATCAATGTCAAAAGTTTAATTAAATAGTAAAGTGACCATCAATCTGATTACAATTCTGAGGAACTAGCCAGGGTGAACCATGGAAAACTATTTCATCGAATACCATAACGCTTCAATGTAGTAATGGATATCAAATTGCTCCATCACACCTGGAGAAAATCATGATATGCATCTCATCAGTCCCAGGGCAGAATTGGTAGTGAGGTGGTTTTGTAGCTGAGCAGTTCCCTCATATCTGGGTTGAAAACTGTTTTCGTACATTCATCAGTTCAGTGATCGAATGTGGTCGCAGACTTGTCGTGCAATTGAGCACCTAGCCACCTCACTGCAATATCTGGTTTAAGACATGGAGATATATTCATTCATGCGTAACGTGTATTGGGGAAATAAACCTGAAGTCCATTCCTTTCCAGGTAAAAACCACAGCCTATGTCCTCCGACTTGAAGGCTCGTCTTGGACACGTATCCGTTTATATCATCGGAGAAAATTTCCGCCCTGTCTGGTGACTTCAGTCTCAGCTCAGCAATACCGTATTATCATCGCGCTGTATATACTGCTTGTAGTTTGGCCCCAGTCTACAGATTTAGCCTGCAGCCGTACGAAATTCGCTTGCACATTAAATATTTTATATACTCAAGTTAGTCAGCTAATTAAACTATGCACTCTACGTGAACAAGCAACTTTTCAAAATTAAAACTGGGTATTTAATTAACTGGAAACGTTTGATTAACTGCCATTTTCTGAAAGAAGACTAAAAGCCTAAAGCGTTTTACTCTAAGCTAAAATTAAGAGTACTTCTCCCGAAATTAATTGCCCCATAGTTTGGGTGCCACACACAAACTCGCACATATGACAAAGGATTTCCATGTGGAAATGTTTTACTGTTTATTCTTTGTAAATGATCAGAAATCTCCGTTCATATCAGTCAGTTATGCGTCAATGATACACGCTTAGGCCATCATGTATCTTTCGATACATGACTGACGAGGCAGATTTTTTCCGCAGCAGGTTGCCATTTCTTCCTGTGGTAGACCAGTTGCCATCCAAGGCTATAGAAACAGGCCTGTCCTGCTATTTACCTATAAGAGGATCCATGCCTTTCCCAATCACGTAAGTGAATGTAATAGATTCGAGTGGAATTCGAACTCGGCTCTCAGATTAATTCCTCAAACCGAGCAGTTATCCGTTACTCCACCGTGCCTCCTGTTTCATATATACACGGTAAAAACTTGACAATCATAATATTCATGCGAAGAGTGCAATAAAATTACTAAGATATAGCTATCGGCCTGGATTGTAAAGCAATAAATTGCACAGGTCATCATCTCATACAATTATCTTCGCCAATTTTGTTTTTATTTTCGTTAATAGTGAATGATAAATCGTCTATTTTAAACAAGTGGTTATATAATTAACGTCCTTTGGAGTTTTAACAAACAGTGAGCCGAACTGTATATTTTTTCTGAACATTTAATTCGCAATTCAAAACGTTTAACATTCAAAAGTGTTCAATAGTATTTATTGAAAAATACTATAAATGAAGCAGTTTTTACCTTTTTATAAAAAATATAAAAAGTTGTTATTCAGTTTTATCAATTTATTGACGTAGCTACGAAAACGATAATATGAACTGTAATTATATTGACAAATATATCTAACAAGATAAACAGAACTCTTCAGTAGAGTAAGAATTTAGGAAAATTGTGACACGCATCCATATCGAAAACGGAATTATTTGGTTACAAATTTAGTTTCAGTCTATTACATTACTAGATAACTTTCGAACAAATAACCGAACAAACTTTCAAACGATAACCAAATAAAAATCAATAAGTGTCATAAATCAAGGTCATTTAAAAATTTCTGAAAATTTCAAATAAAGTCTGCTGAAGAGTGGAAACAATCTCCGCGAAACTACAAGACAAGATTAGTAACAAATATTAAACGTTTACTAAATTACTTTCTCTCGATATCTGGCACTGTAATTTTCAAAAATTGTCTGGTCAAACTTATTTTTACACAACCTTTTTTAATTTTTGACGTAAACTTACTTTCATTTAATCTTGGATATGCATTAGTTTTTTTTTTTTCCATCTGACAAATATTGTTTGTTCAAAAGTTTAGTTTAGTTTTTTTTTTTTTTTTAAGCAAGCAAATTATTTAATTTCAGTGCTCCGGATCGAACATAAGCATAAAATGATACTCCGAATAATATATAATACCACTAAAAGATTAAAAACTGTCTTTCAGGAGACAAAAAAAAACAAACAAACAAACAAAAAAAAACTTGTTTCATAGCAGAACAAATATTATTCATAAAATAAGATGCTGCCAATAGCCGGCCTCTACTGTAATTTTTACGTGTATATTCAAAACAAAATTCGCAAGTCGGCCAACTGGGGATTGTGTAATAAATATACAAGATAAAATGTCATGTACAGACACTTTATGAAGTGCGTGTGGTGTTGTGTGTGTGTGTGTGTGTGTGTGTGTGTGGTCGCTTTTTGTTGAAAAAGCAAAATTTTCATCTTGTTCTTCCGAATTCAAATGCAACGTTCGAGGAGAATGATGTTACATCATCCTATTGATTAGAAGATGACGGATTCTACGAATAACATGAGCAGAAAAAAAAATTAGCATCTCTATTCCTTATTAATTACACCTAATTACTAGGATGAAGTTAGAATTGCGAAGTTGCTTAATTAGAAGCATCAAAGAAGTTGCTTCGACTCAACGAATTAAGATTGGGTATCTGAGGCTTTTATCAACAATCTAAGTTGATGCAATCATCAACACGCACACCAAGAACATACGCATGCGTGGCATCAACAAGCACAAATACATTCACTCAAATACTCACAGACACTGCACGTCGAAGATGAGTAAACGTAAAGCAGACATTAAACGAAGGACAGTCATACTTTAATTCTTAGCAATTTATAGAAATGGTTAAACTCAAAGACTTGGAAAATTTTAAATGTATGAACTTTTTTAAAATTAAAATTCGCCTTTCAGCAGAAATGTTCGATCGAGAAAAATTGAAGATTGTGGCTTATCACTAATTTGGACTTTGGTAACCAGGCGCTTCTCTGTAGCTGAATGGTACAGCACGTCAGGCCAAATGGCAGGCTCTGTTCCTGTCGGAAAACGCATATTTTGTACGAAATTTCTTGAACATTCAGGCCGGTAAATAGAAAGAATACTGTTTAATAAAAAACAGAACATTTATTTAAATTGTATCTATAAAAATAACGTATAAATATATATTAGAAAAGCATTTATTATACAAAATCTACAAGAATATATAAAACATCTGTTTTATTCATTGACAAATTTTCATTTCTAAATGAACATTTATCACGCTTCTGTACATTTCTTTTTTAAATACCATGTCCCTTTAGTATATAAGCGATCATAGCTTTCCAGAAATGCGTTTCCTTTTAATTACCTGAATTGCAATGACTTTTGTGGAATGTTTCTAGCTACTTATTTGACCATTTTGAATCTAAAGTGACCCTTCTCTAACAGGAAGTTGCCGAAGATTAGAGAGACCAGTCTATCTTGTTATTTAATCAGAAGCTTGAGCGGAAATGGTGGGGGTAGGTAGAGGAGAGATGGATATTTGCTTTTCTAAAAGGTAAGAAAAAGAACGCAAAAGACAATGCCGGATTTGAAATGGGCTTACCGATTTTACTTTCAAAGTTCATAACAGTAATGCTACTCGAAAGAAAAAAAAAATGAAAAATTAAAGGGATGAAAAAAATGGATAAAATGAAAAAAAATGAAAATTGCAAATAGCATGGGAAAACAGAATTGATGTTAATTTTCGAAGGTAAAAAAAAAAAGAATAAAAAGACTGAATAGAGGCTGAAACAAATTGGAAGAGTCAATTAAAAGACAAGGTGGGGAAGGTATTTTCTTTACTGGTTTTCCATTTATAATTAATATTCTTCATTCTATTTAAAATGGTCTTCTTCGTTTTCATCATCCTTGACGAATTGTTTATGTTCGTCCGGAGTATAACGAGTAGAACTGAGTAAACAAATACACAAAAAAGCTTTTATTCTCATAAGTAATGACAAATACAGCCGGTAGGCAGAAAGGAATTTTATCTGAGCGCAGAATGCTTAAATCCAGTATAAATTAGACAGCAACATAATTGTTAACTATGGAAACTGAAATAACGAGTCGAGTTCAAATTCCAGCTTATGTTCTCTTCACAGTATTACTCTCAGGAAAGGCACCTTCCACATGATGGTAAAATATTAGCTAGATGAAGACACCACTAATGTCTTACCATTATGCGGAAAGTATTTTTGCCGCACCCTGTATTCAATGGTTAATCTTTCATTTACTATTTTTCTACAAGTCTTGCAGTTTTCATTTTCTGTCCACTATAAACACAATCATGGTAGGCCTTCAAGCTTTCTTATGATCAAACTCACTGCCTAAGTTCAGTAAATCTAATGGTAAGAAAGGAAACTAATTTTCGGATATTGATGTACATGATGATTTAAAAGAAACCTATTTTGAAAGGTGATGATTTTACGATAGAAATGCATTGAAAATCAAGAACAGATCGTGAGTAGCCAGGATGTAAGACAAGCTTTACTGATAGAATAGTAATTTATCTATTACGTAATTACGACGCATACATTTAAAAACGTTAGTGTTTAGTAATTTCAAATAGACTAGTAGCGGTATAAATGGTAACAAAACAAAAAATGTTTTATCTATATTAAGGCAGGCTGAAATGACCCAATAGGACACATTTCCCAGAATCTGGCTAAATTATTATATATTACACGAACTGGATGCGATGTGTAAATTGTCTAAATTACGCAAAAATGAAAACAGTGACATCTCATTGATAGATATATTTACCAAAATTAAACAAAAATATCTGGAAATACTAAAGAGTATATTCAATATAATCACCATTGGCTTCAACCATGGCCTCCAGACGAGTTTGGAATCACCTGAATCTCTTATGGACGCGCTCTCTCTCTCTCTTATATATATATATATATATATATATATATATATATATATACACGTGTGTGTGTGTGCGAGGGTTCCGATCATATCTCGATTATTTTGTTCTCATTCTCTTCAAGGCCACACACACAAATACAAAAAAAAAAAAAAAAAAAAACAGGCGAACATGTTTGTCAACTAATTATTCATTAAAAGAGATAATCGCTTAATCAATCTGGAAAAATCTTTATCAAAAAATATAATCTATATGAACAAATCAAAACGCACTCAGCGATTGGGTCATTAATCTTTAAAAATCAAATCGTTCTTGTCGGATCAATAAAAAGAAATTACAGATTAATGGAATTTAAAATCCTTTGGGAGAAAGACGTAAAACAAAACCCTGCAGGATCTGTTTTCATCATTGCTTTAAATTTTGCCAATTCTTAGAAGAATTCAATATTTTCGCTGCTATTGCTAATGTAAGAAAGACATGCATAATTTCTTAATAGAGTAAAAAAAAATTTTTGTAAATAAATCTTCGGCACCAGACGTCTAAGATAAATTGATCACGGGCGAGAGGCGGAAACTGGCCACGAGGAAATATAATCTATCATTTAGTTTTCACTGTCACGTTCCAAGTTGTCCCAAATATGAACTTTACAAATGGTACTAACAAAAACTGTACAACATTGTATTCTCGTGCTGTTCAAACTTTCCTAACTTTTCAGACAACTCTGTATACTTCATCTTTCCTTTTTAATTTTTTTTATTATTAAATTATGCATATTTCGAGAAGAATCAATATTAAATCTGTAACTGTCTTTCTTGATAGAGTATGTGGATAATTCAACGGACAGTATCAGCGTGGAATTTGGAATCAAAGTGCAGAGTTCAAATTACGGCCTAGTCTCTTGCGCTCACCATTACACTTTCGTCGTTGGGGGGAAGGAATAAATTAATCTTTTATGCTAAATAAATGAAGACTAGACAGGTCTCTATCTTTAGGTGGCAGCCAAATTGAGAGAAGGAAAACTGGACCTTGGACCAACGGGAATCACTATTATGTTTCCAAAGAATTCATAATAATTCACATATAATAAAGAAATTGGAGATCCATGATCGTCTTCGGGCTGAAAGAATACAACCATTAAAAAATCTAACTATGCCCCCACCCCGCCAATTATATATATAAGCTTGGAAACAACGATCCCCTCCACACACACAAAAAGAAGAGAGGTATTAATATTTTTGTAAATTTAAATTCTTAAAAAAAAAAAAAAAAAAAAAAAAAAAAAAAAAATATATATATATATATATATATATATATATATATATATATATATATATATATATATATATAACTTTTATTTTAATTACTTTAATCAACCTCAGGCTTGTTTATATATTTAAAAATAGGAGTTTTGATTTTATTGAACGTGATACATGCGTGTTTTTTTTTAAAGTTATATTTTAAAATACAGTTTCATTTAAGAAATTATGGGAAAGATGTGGACTGCTTAATTTTTATGAAAGTTCTTTCATTCGGGCTTATGTTTGGGCGTTCACCATTTGCTCATAGTTGGGACCATAACAAGTGGTAACACCCCCACACTCCGATATAGAATACAAACAAAATCTTATGAAAGAATTAAATAATAGCTCTTTTGTAAACGAGATAATGTGTCAAAAGATGAATTAGTAATTGATGCATATAACTATATAAATGTATCTGGTAGAACGTAAAATACTAAGCTCCATACCAAAGATAATCTCGTTGTTCACTCATGAATAAATCTTAACAGCCCTCCCGCTTTGTAAAAAAAAACAAAAAAAAAAAAAACACACAAATTTAGTACTATCAAGTACCAAATAAAATAAGGCGGCTCGTAATACTGTGATTGAAAAATAATCAGAAAATTAATTAACGGGTGTTTCAATAAATGAAGTAGTTGGAAAATAATTAAAAATAAGTTATTCAAACGGTAACAAAATCTGAAGAAACAAAACTTGAAATAATGCGTCCAATGCTAATGAAATTTCTTTAAAAAAAAAAAAAAAAAAAAAAAAAAAAAAAAAAAAAAATCGAAAGTATTTTCATTAAGTTCTGCCAATGTTACAAGATAAATGCCCATAAAAGTCAACATTAATAAGCGATGAAGGGTCTTAATAAACTTAGTGAGCCACGTTACAATAAATTATAAAATTGAGAGAGGGAGACACAGAGAGGGAGACACAGAGAGGGAGACACAGAGAGGGAGACACAGAGAGGGAGACACAGAGAGGGAGACACAGAGAGGGAGACACAGAGAGGGAGACACAGAGAGGGAGACACAGAGAGGGAGAGAGAGAATAAGTAATTATTTAGAAGTATGCAGATTGCTCGTCCTGTCTACTGGTCGATTTTATCCTGTGGTGACATCTATTAAAGACTAGTAGTGCGGGATTGATCTTCAATTGTAACAAGAAAATGATGTCACATTCTTTCATTTTTATTATAAATTCTGTCTTTATGCCTTTTCGACATTAATTAATAAAACGATTGATGTCGTGGCGGTCTTAGAAGAGTCACAGAACGAAAACTTAACGAATAACTGTTTAGTTTTTTGTTTCATGACGTCTCAACACTTGTTACTATTTAATTTCACTTTATCACATCTTTGAAATAGGGACATTTTATGTTTTGCATTTGCCGGGATGTTTTTTTTTTTTTTTGCTTAGATGAACCTTTTCAAAAAGCTTTAAATTAAGTGTCAGCCCACGAAAAATTAAAAACGAAATAGTGTGAATTTCAGATATCAAATCTTGTGTATCATTGGTTCGGGAGTTTGTCATTGTTCATCACTGACCGCACTGAAGCAAAAGCTATCGTGTCTATAGGGTTAACATTCATACTTTTGATAAAAACATTCAGTGTGGATCCATCCCTACGGGCAAAATTTCCCCTTGGAGAAAGGGCCAGTGTCAATACCTGACGCCTGAGACGACGAGAACGGATGAGCAGTTTATTTCCCTAATCCATGTATGCGTGGGATCGCAACACACTTGAAGCTCGATCTTGTGCCATATTCCACTAGCGTGTGGATAAATACCACCTCTGCAGTTCTTAGGTATTTCATGCATTACAGAAACTGAGCTAAAACAGTTATTTAATAAATGGTGGCATTATGTTCTAATTCCAGTATTTGATCTTAATGGATAAAAGGCAACAGAAAGTTTGCAGTTCAATCCCTGGGGTCAGATAGTACAGAAAGAGATAATAGCATCAGGCAAAAATCAAGTTTTAAAATTTTAGATTTGCATTAAAAAAAAAAAAAAAAAAAAAAAAAAAAAAAAAAAGGTACCAAACGCGACAGACAGGAATTAGTTGAATATTATCGCTTACTACTATTGCTACTCAATGCGATAGTCACCAAGAACCTTTTAAGAAATTATTTCGAAAAAAATTCTTTTATGCGTTGGCTTCCTTCAGTGACATGGGCGATTATGACTCCACAAATTCTTACCCTTTATAGATCTATCTAAGATTTGAGTCTTTACTATCCCTTGTAATCCCGGTTCAGCCATCCATTTACACAAACTAGGTAGGTTACTCGAAGTTTCCTTCTGAAACTTAGGCTTTCCGTAGATCCTACGCGTTTTAGATTTTTCAGTTCATTTTTCCTCATTATGCATTCTCGGAAATTTCAACTATCACTTATACATACAAGTGTCTTTAAAAAAAAAAAAATAAATAAAATAATAATAAAATTACCAATTGCTTTAAAATCTGTTTATGGTCAGCTGAACTAGTGAAGATTTCTGGAGGTCGTAGGTAGAACCTGTTTACTTTGACAAATCAGTATTCGAAACTTGAACACTCACAGAGTCAAATCTATCATTCCTGTGTATATCATATTCAATATAATTCGATCAATTCTTTTGCATTCATTCTTGGCAGGTTTTCTTTTAGTTGGGATAAAGGAAAACTCGTAGTCCCAATCGAACATTCTCCGACCATTAAATGGATTATCCCGAAGTAAAAGTAACCGATGAGAGATGAACTTGTTTCCCCACATTCAGGGAAACTACATTTCACGGATGTAACCCGAGAGTCGATAGAAGACTATAGCGATTGAGAGAAAACTAAAGAACCGATAATGATGCTAATTCAATCCTGACATATTTAAGATATTTGCGCTAATTTAAAAGAATATAGCAGCCATGATTACAATTTAAATTTTCCGTTCTATTTTAAATGGAATCCGTTTTGAGTTCTAATAAGGCGAAACCAATTATGAAGATGTTCAAATAAATTTATCAGTTGATTTCCAGAGTATCATTATTTAAAATTACTGCAGAAATTTCATCTTGCATATTTAATTTAAACTTCATACTATTATACATTCATACTATTCCGAAAACGGTAAAATACAAAAGAAAAACTTCAACTGCTATTTAAGTTTCAGGAGGCGTGAAATACAAGTGTTGACCAATGAGGCCGTAACCTGGCATAATTATTAACTGAATTTCAATCTGAATTTCATTATAATGTTCAATCGAGCTTATCACCAAAATACGGGATTAAATGCATTAAAAAAAAAAAAAAAAAAAAAAAAAACAGGAGGATATGTTCAATAATAATTCATATATCAATCTTTCATGAAGCGGACAATTATAGATTCCAGTTTTCTGCCTAAATTTTCAAACTTTACTTTACCAAACTCGGGAGTATTTTCTCTCTCATTCCAGCGATGTATTTTGCGGGTTAATTTTCCTAAGCTTTAAATGTATGTGCAAGGGAATTTTAAACGCTTGCAAGATGGCGTTACCAAAAAAAAAAAAAAAGCAGTATTAAACGAAGCGGTACAAACTTATCTCTCTTCACCCGGAATATGCATCAGGAAAACAACCTGTTTGGTTTTCCTACCACGAGAATTTTTAGTCCACAGCAAACCACGTGTAGTAAGAAAATCTATCACTTCAACAATTAATACAAGGTGTCAAACTACTACAGGATGAATAGTACATTTGCAAAATGCGTAAATATCCATTTAAATATTAAAATCTTCAACTGTAAATCTCACTAAAATAACGGCATTAATTTAAATTTATGTTTTTTAATTTCAAATTCCTTGCTACACAAATGCTGTATTTGACGTCTTTATTGACAAATATTTTGAATAAGTGCATCCAGGTAAAAAGAATGTCATTTTAAAAAAAAAAACAAGAACAAAACAAAAACTAATACTTCATTTAATATCGGGTATTACGTGCACCTCCTATCGAAGATTAAAAACAAAAACAAAAAAAATCTGTCTCAAAGACAAACAAAAACAAAAAAAAAAACTCTAGACGCCCTGGCTCTATCGCCCTGACTGATCTTGGAAAAATTGGAGTGGTTTTCTTTTGCCTTCACCGGCAAGAAGAAAGTGTTGTTTTTTTTTAACCGGCTGACATATCCAAGCAGCCCTACTATTTCATACATAACTTTGCATAGAAGGGAACAGCTGTTTTTGTGTCAGTCAGTATAGCCTTTTGCCATACTTAGTCAAGCGTATCTACTTTTTAAATCTTTAATAGGATAATCTAGAGAAAGAGTAATGTGTAAGATCATAAGAATCTTAGGGTGAGAGATCCAATTGAAACTTCTCTTGCACCATCAGTTAGCTTCCTTCCTTTCCTTCTTTTCTAATTGACCTCTTCTACTCTTTTCCGTTCTCCTCAAGTAAACAGACGAATTCATTACATGCATACCGTATATCAATCGGGTGTAGTCAAAGGAGAGTGTTTGAACTCGCTCGGTAATTTCCTCTGCCGATCTCTCTTCAGTTCTGGATTTATTAGCACCAGGGACGCTATTGTTCCCCAAACTCCATCTTGAAAGCGCAAGGTTGGAGAGTTAATGCTCTTTGATTATGGACATCACTGTTTGAACGTGACCACTCCCGCTCAGAAATGAATTCGCGATACGTCAGGTGGACGTTTGTTTAACTAGGATTGACTTCATCCTTTTCTCTATATTGTCTGCAAAAGAGTTCAGAATAATTTATGTATCTTTACCTTAGTTATCATAGATCACCAGGAAAAAAAAAAAAAAAAAGTCTTTCAAATTTTGCGTCTTAGCAAATTCTGAAGCTGATTTGTTTGTATTTCTTGTTGGTTATCACAGACGCAAACTTACTAGCTGACTGTAGATTTGAAAATGACCTTAACATCCATAAAACCATAACTTAACCCCACCGTTAATATTGAGGTGTTTGAACACCACCACAAATTGTTAATATTTAGAATGTAGCAATCGAATTTAAGTAACTTTCTGAATACCCGCAAGTAAAGAGTTATTCGTTTTAGTCAGAGTTGTTTATATTAGTTTTATTTGTTTACTGGAGATAAAATGAAGCCTATCTTTGAATGTTTTACATTTTCAAGGTTAGAATTGATTTTTTAAATATTGGGTCTTTCAATTCAATTTGCCAAAAGCACTTTTCATTTATCCAACACGCACCAGAAACAACATCAAAACAATATACAAGACAACTACTAAATGATAAACCTAGAATATTTTAAATGTGGGCTTGACACTTGATTCAGATGGTTGCATATTCCTATTGATTCTAGAGATCAATGTTTGATCCCAGGTAAAATATAGTTATGAATGTAGATTATCAAGATAGAGCAGACCTCTAAACTTTGAGACTTCTCAGATTTGTCGGTGTATCCTTGTGTCGGACTAAGGTAATCTTAAGTATCAAGGCGGCTGAATTAAGGGAAAACAAAGGAATTTATAAAATATTAAAAACTATTTCCTTTTAACGACAAGAAATATATGAATCTGAAAGTTCCTCGTTTGAATTATCTCGAGTTTATATATAAATATATTGAGAAAAAGACGGTAATTGAACAACTTATGATTCCATCGCACATATATACGACATTCACATTTGAGCTATAGAACCGTAACGACGAAAACTACCATTATCTGCTGTTATTGTGAAAGGAAAATATTTACAACATTTAGTATAATACCTTTACAATACGAACAGAATATAGATGTTATCGGTGCTTTAGAAATATACTACCAACAGTTCGGCCTCAATTAGATGCTTGTGACGAAAGGCCTTATGGGTATGAGCATTTTGTTAACCCCAAACTAATTTATTTTACCCCAAGACTGATAATCATGAAAGTCTGATTTAACCCTAACGAAAACAGGATAATCGACAACCCACCTCACCCCCACCCCCCAAAAACAAAAAAAAACACCACTTAATGAATGTAAACATAGGATTGTTACCTCTGAGAAATATCAGCCGTGATTATTCCAGCTTTTGTCGAAGTCTGGCTTCGAATGACAATTAAAGTGATAAGCACGTCTTCCGTTACTCTTTTAGTCTTAAAGCTGATCCTTTGCTTAGTCTTGTGTTAGAATAGTCGGTAACAGATAAATACCTAATCATGAATGCTAAAAATGTTTCATCCAAATAGAATGAAAGCGAGCGCTTCCAGCACAGCCTTCATTGGCAACAGTGTCTTCTATGTTCGATTCTGGTTTGGCATATTCACTATTGGGGTCTATTTTGCGGATTAATGTATCAGCAGAAAGACGGCTTGCTAAGAATCACAAGTCAGCAATAACATTATAGAGTGTACTGAGGCGATTTAAAAATCTGTGGTTCACGCAACCTAATTCCACTTTTCAAACATCAGAATGAAAACAAAACCCATGTTTAACATTACATAAAATTGTAGCCAAGCAAAAAAAATCCTCTTCCTAAATTTTCATAGACAAGGTAGTAAAAGAAAACTAGAAAAAAAAAAAGGACTAGCGATCAACTCTAAGAGATGTTAGTCATCAGCTAGAGAAAAAAAATCAAAAGGTGGCTACGACAAATTGGAGACGTCAGCATCGAACAAGTGAAAAAAAATTAATTATCTGCGAAGCTAAGCAAAGTACTGAGATACAGGAAATTTTCGTTAGAAATAAAAAGAAAGGAGTACTGAAATGCTATTAAATATCAATCCTCTTGAATGCTAGTGAATGCTGGACAATCTTCCCACAGATGAGGGGGAAAAAAATGGAAAAAACAGGAATGTGATCTACAGCGAGTAAGAAACAAGGAAATCTCTGAAGAACATAACGAGAGTATTATGAAGCGGGGAAGCTTTCTTGGTGCGGTGCGTAGAAAAACTACGAAAGGAGAGGGGGGACATCTTATTTGTTTTGCAAATAACCTCGACTGAACATTTTAGTCTTTTTTCATATTTATTTGGCATCATACACATTTTGTAGAACATTTTATACACAGTTTTAAAGAATTTGGACTACTATAAAATATGTACAATTCAATAGTTTTAATTGGAAGTATGAGAGTTCGAACTCCGGTTTGGTTTTCGCAAAAATACTCATGAAAAACGGATTTATCTCTTCACTTCGGCAGGGGTGGATTAGGCTGTGACGTCTTAGGTGTCAGCAAGTCTAAGAGAAAGAAAACTGAAAATATTGGAAGGCAAGAAATAACTTCACAATATTTCTCAATAAGAAATTCAGATAAAAAAATAGTATGTGGGAAGCCATGATTGTCTACATCCTGAACAGACACGGCATTAAGGAAAGCTTTCGCATTCGACGCATGAATATACTAAAATTTTTACCAACAAAAAGGTTAAGGTTTTATATAATCCAATCAAATTTCGTAACATTGACTTACACGGTGGTATTAGTTTAGTACTTTACTCGACATAAAACGCTTTTACAAAGGAATTAAATTCCATTGTTTCTATTAGTGATATATTATACCAGCCAACAGGATATGACATTTGAAGTTCAGAAACAGGAAAAAGTTTCTCGACCTTAGTATTACAATGTCAAAATAATAGAACTGTTTGACAGAAATTGCCGATGCACAAAATGAAACCCAAGAAAAGGGGAGAAATTATCAAATATTTAAATATATTTTGTTAAAACGTCAACTCCCAGACGTCAATTACAAAATTTGACATCAAACGCCAACCTAGGCAATAAAATAAGTTGATTTATAGCTGGAACTGAAGTCTTCATGCTAAAAGTATCACTGAATAAACGTGTTTTGGCACCCGCAGATATAAAGATTTGTCTGGTAGTCAGCATTATAATGAGAACTACAACCACAAGCTAATTTATGTGAAAAAAAGTTATTAGTTTCAGTCAGGAATTAAAGTACTCAAATTTACCATTTTATACCCATAATAGATCTTGTTTTCTTTTCAAAAAGCGACACTTCTACTTGCAAAAAGAAAGGTGATTTTGTTGCGAAATAAAATACTGTACTCACATTAACAAGGTTTTTCTTCTGTTGAGAGAGAATGGCTTTTTTTTTTTCAAGTCGAAAATTTCTTTCAAGATGCGGTTAATTTTTACATGTTCATGAAATAGGCGATTTAATAAACTGCAAATAAAATCCTCGAACAGTTATGGTTCCATAGATAAAAGAACTGGTTACATTCTTTTTTTTTCTTTCATAATATCTTGTAGAAACAGATGCAAGCCATTTCCACCCAAACCAGGAAAGAAAAGAAAAAGAACCCAAAACACGTCTGTAATTATTTTTTCCTTTCATATTTAGCTCACATTTGTAAAAGATCCCTTTTCTTATTGGTTGTTTTCGTTCACGTGATGTTGAATAAACGCTCTCGTGTTTCTTACTTGGCGTCTTTCCTTATTATTGTTTCATTAGGAGTAATAAACGTAATAACGACCATAATTGGTATGTTCCAGATTAGGTATTGTGTTCAAAATGGTTTCATATAATGCCCAATTCAATAAATGATCAAAACACATAACATTCGGAAATAAATTCTATAAATGTGCATTTGATTTTCTCCGTTGTTTACCAAATATTCTAGAAGTTCCGATTCCAATTAAGAAGTGAACGGTTCGAAGAGTAGCGTTTGGTTAAGAAAAGTTCTTAATATCTCACGATAATTCGCTAAATGCTGCTTTTGTCTGTCATCACACTTTTCAAGGTCAGATACAACTATTTTTTTTTAATTAGGTTCATCCAATACAAGACCTAAGGGACACTCAGTTCTCTCTCCTTGACAGTATTCCTGTTTCTAACTCTTCCACACCCAGTAACGTCTTGCGTCTCGGTGGCTTTACTGTCTTGCTTGGGGTGAACTCGATTTAAAAAAATTTAGCAAAGTCTCAAACATAAATTAGTAACATTTAAGGATTGATTAAAATATATACTTAAAGCTCGATTGATGCTAATTAAAATCATTTTTGACGTTAAATATTATTTCTCTTAAACCAAATCTAGCATTACAGGCAAATTCTCTTCTGAATAAGTTCCCGAAATTGAGCTCTGGACTTGGCCGAATTATAGTCGCTGATCTATTCTTTCTTGTCTAACTTTATCTCAATTACTGCGCACGAGAACTATTTAAGTAGACACGCTCCGTTTGCGCAATGATACCTATATTAATAGCTATTCTACAGCGAATGTATGCAAACAACGCCAGTAATGGCTGCCGCAGCACGAATGAATCCAAACTTTTACTGTCGATAACTCCAAAACGGTAGATTCTATCAAATTTATAGAGCCAGATTCGAATGGAGCATATACAATTACACATAAATGTAAGTATTCTGGAAATTTTTAATGCGAACTTAGCGCGAGTGTTACACTGAAAATTAACCACTTTTTATTCGTGTTCGTTATATTTGCTTGCGCGCAAATACCCTGGGAAAGGTAAGAGTCCACACTGTTATGTTTAATTAGTAAGAGTTGTATCAGTAAACCATTATTATCTCCAAAAAGATAATTCTAATCTAAATATATTTTCAGGCTTTAAATAACCTGCAAAGGGTTGATAAGCTGTAGAAAATCAATAAATAAATAATATATATATATATAACCTTACCCCAACATCTAGCGGAATTCTGTAGTTTATCATAAAAGAACGATATCGATTTTCATTCGATGAATTAATTCTTTGAAGAACATTTCTCAATATATTCAAATAGTCCTTTTGTTAACTTCTCGTAAAATCCTTTTTTTAACTTCTGAATTTTATCTAAAGCATGTGAACGACATACTACAATTGAATGATTTGAATAGATATGAAATAAAAATATGAGTAAACTTCAAAAATACTTTTGCATCACGTTAATAATTGTATTATGATAATCTACATTTCACTTAACCTGTTACTTGCTGAAAAAACGTGTACAAGGTGAAAAAACTAATCTTCATTTCACACTGTTGATTTCATATTTTAACCCTTGTTATGACATTTAGTGCCGAAATTTGTATGGGACAACCAGTGAGGATCTAAATCCCTACTTGCTTTTAATGGTCAACTAGACTAGCTTCGCTAACCATTTCTCCATGCTGAGGTTTCCATATACTAAAAATATGTGTAAAATATATTGCAGCTTAAAGCCACATACCCATTAGAAATGCAAATATCTGGGACGCGTTATAATAGACGACGGAAAAGAAACAGTGAAATTCGGAGGCGCATTGGAATGGCAATAACTGACTCCCAAAAGCAAAACTAGGTATTAAGAAACAGGAAAAGATCTTTAATAACAATGAAAAGTCTACTGAACTGCTAGGTAACATCATTCCGTCTATATGGCAGTGAATGCTGGATTATGTCCTCATAGATGAGACAACAGAGATGTTGTTCTACAGAAAGATAGTTAAGGTACCATGGACGGAACATGTTAGCAACGAGGAAATTTTTAAGGAAAATTAAAAGAAAACTGGTGATTAGGATAAAACACTTTTTAATTTCTAGGATATATTGAGGAAAGAATGTTTGGAGAATTGGAAACTTAAAGTGCATACTGAAGGCAAGATGGGCAGAAGGAAAGAGAGAATAAGCTATCTAACGAATTTGAGCAAATGAATGGGAGGACAGGACCTGGAAAAGATAGAAACAGAACCACCAATGTTTAGAGCTTTGAATGATAGGGAGTCGTGGGAAATCATGATCACCCACGTCTTAAGGACGCAGTAACTAAAAGATTTATTATATTTTAGAGGCAAACATCCGTGGAGAATGTAGCGAGGATTGAATTCATTTTTTAAGCCAATGATCGGGGGATATTAGCTTTATGTAAAGAGCGTTTGGTTGAGATGTCTTCGAGAACATTGTTTTCTGACGTTTAGCGGAAACAAGTGCTTTTTTCTTATTCTTCAGCTTTCATCAATGATTTAGGTGCCATGAGAGACAACTTGGTATGATTCCAAACTCAATACACTTTTTCTTTATAAGTATGGCATCCTATGGAGCTTCCAACAAATCTAAAATCTAAATGGTCTTCTCGTTTAAGTTGACAACCTTCTGACAGCGTTTGCTCAGAGACACATACCCAATTGACTCACGTCACGCAACTATTCTTTTCATCACCGACACTGGTATAAATGCAGAAACATTTTCTTTGAATTGGTTCCCACCGTCTTTTCATATAACAAACGATAAAAAATAGGAGTAAAATATTTGACAATGATGCTTAACGCTGTATTTATTCAAATCATTAGGGAGGATTTTCGTTTCTTTTTATATCATATGTCACGCATTTTAGACAAACGCATCTTTTCCTTTGAAAGAGCTCATAAATCGAAGATATGACATTATATTCCTACTGGAATTCTATAAAGGAATTGGTAGTTCGGTTGACTTTGAAAAAGTGAAAAAAGGCCCGGTATCAATAAATTATTATGTATCATTCTTGCCATTCATACATTGAATGTACGACCTATACCATTCCAAAATTGATGAAAGACACTTTCGTTTTGTTGAGAAAGAATAGTTTGGAGATATCACATCGTAAAGTTTGTTCCCAACAGACAACAATTCTGAAACCATTCCATTGCGTATAGGGCTAAATTTGATTTCCATAGAACTAAATCGATTTTCATATACAATTGAATTCATAATCTTTTACGTATCAGGACGTTGGCGATCATGTCTCTCCACAATTTCCTGTTCATTTTAGCCCTCAATAAATTTGGCCTTTTTGCTGTCTTTCTTAAACCATTTATTCAAGATTGCTAGTTAGGTTATGTTTTGTATCAAATTTTCCAAACCGTTTTCCTTTATTATATCTCCTAGAAATTTTTACTGTCACTTGCTGATGTGAAGTATATATTTCCTTTTTGTTTCTATTTTACCTACAACTTCGTCGTTGTTCATTTGTTCGGTCCATGGTATTCTAAACGCCCATCTGTAGAACTACGTTTCTGTTGCTCCAAGTTTCCTGTTTCTTAATACTTTGCTTAGTTTCTAGAAGACATCTTTGCCTATACCAATGCACCTTCGAATTTCAGTGTCGCACTTTCCTTCCTCTATTAAAACTTACCATATATTTAAATTGTTGCATTTGTTTGTTTTTGTTATTTTGAATGTGTAATTTGCATGTTGGGCTCATCCTTTTTCTAGCAACCATGCATTCTGCCTTCTTGCAATTGATGTTTAGTCCTTTCTTGCTTTAGTTCACTAACTTATGTAGGAGTTTAGCACAAAGCAATTTTAAAGTCTAAATTACAGCGTGCTTTCACTGTTGATACAGGCATGATGGATTTCGCTTCCGAAGAACGGAATCTCGTTTGATCATCGGTCTTAATCAGAGTCGAACATGATTAGTATCCGAGTGAATAAACATGTACGGATACAAGGCAAACTGACGTCTTGTCGCAAACAAATCAAGTCTTTCTCTCTTGTACTTAAGAAACTGAACGGGGCGATCTAATGACTAATGCCAGTAGAATGTTTCTTACTTTATAGTCGGGGAGAAATACATGGTTATCGCTCACGTCTTATGTTTTAGGTCGAATGAACTAGCATATCAAATTCAGTCTCTTTTCCATCGCGCTAACGTAGCTTTCCTGTGTCTTTTCTATAAATATTTACATGGCAATTGTTCTTATAAGTTTTCCTCTTAGGAAAATCGACTTCATGAAATTTAGCATAGTTCTAGATTCGCAGCCAGGTCTCGTCATTTTACTGTTGAAATAGCCAGATGAAATTTCTACTCTAATAATTTCTTGTCTCGCACTTCTCGTTTGTGGAACTCTCTTCAGGCTACCTTCTTTCCTGTCAACTACGATCTCCTAAAATTTTAATTTAACCTCAATCGCTATCTTCTGTCGCCATATTTATTACAACGTTGCGGCCGTTGTACGCTCCGGCCGAAACGTTGTAATAAATATGGAGACAAAGATGAGGACAATAGTCTGAATAATGTAAATAGTGTACATAATACCTCATTTCAGAAATATAGACAGATATCACATGGTGTATAGTTTTGTAAGAGATTACTTTTGTGTTCATGTAATTTTTTTAATTTAAATACTTAAATGTTATACATGTATTTTCTGGAACAATTTTACGGTCGATTTTATAAATTCCTGCTTCAGATGTAAGGTTGCTATTGTTTTGAGCTTCTTACTGTTTTTAATTGTAAAAAAATATATATTATGTTTAAACAAATTTCTTTTATTTTGTCATTCAGTTAATCATTAATAAATTGAATAAAAAGAAAATTATTTTTTTTATAAAATACTTTAAACATGACCCATGAACTTTAATTGGTAATTTCATAGTTTTAAATAATAGCTACATTAAATGGTATAGAAGGGGACATTATGAATATGATTTTAGACTTTAATAATAAATACTGCCTAATCATTAAATAGCGTTAGTTTTACGAAACAAATATTTACTTTTCATAATCACTTCTTGCCATTGCATCTAAAATCACATATATTGTACAGTGAAACTTTCATAGAATTCAGTTATTAACTTCACGTCAAGGCACTGAATTATTGATACATGTATGTATATATATATATTGCGAAAGTGATTTTGTCTATGAAAGTGCATTGACCATCAGGAGAATGGGGTTATCAATGGCCAGGAATTAAGATCAGGAATTTGATAGATCAAGACTATTACATGCATTGAAAATAATTCATAGCAATGCACTATAGTGATTTTAACTATAGAAATGCATTTTAAATGAAGAAGTGAATGACAGTGGTCAGGATTTCAGACAAGCATTGCTAACTATATGACTATCAACCTTATTCTTCTTATTACACAACTGCTAAAATGTACCAGTACAAAATTGAACCTGGATGCTTGTAAAACATATCGGAAAATTACATGTAAGGTCAACAAAAACCATAACCCATCAGGTTAGTTGAAAGATATCAATATAGTTATTGATAACCTGACCTTTAATTGGAAATAATTGCTTCTGTTAGTGATAAATTCAAACCTACTTGTGTCGACCACCACTACAAAAACAATTCTCACGGAGATCACGAACGAAAAACTTGCGAACGTAAATTACATTCCTTTCTAAGCTATCTTTTACTGTCTACAGTAACTGGTCTACACGCTACTGTCACAAAAATCCATCTTCCCGAGACGAGATCTTTTAGTCCGAGTAAATTGAATAACGACTATCGTATGTAACCATATTTAAGTGCCGTTCCAATGAAAGGTGTGTGATCATTTTTTATCTCTTAACACAAAAGAGTGTCTAAGAGCACGAACACGTCAAGTAAAGTGCGCCTATACGTCAAACGAGACAGATTTCGTCCTTTTTGCAGAGAAAGAAGATTTAATGTCTTAAATAAGCTAATATAAGAAAGCTTTTTATGCCTATTTTCTATATTGTTATAGCGACAGATACTCAGTTTTCACATGCCAGTAACTCTGAACCACTTTAACGTAAAAATATTACATTTAACATGCTTTAACAATGACAATTCGCCGGAAAGCAGTTAATAAAAAAAAAACATAGATAATGAATAATATTATACCATTAAGCTTAAAACATAAAGTCTGTAATGAATGTATAAGCCGGGTATGAAAGATACAAAGTAATATAATCATTTGAATGCAAAATTAAAAAGGATCAAAGATTGAATAAATGGCAATAGTAATATTAGCAGTTTCTTTATAAGGAAACATTCGATATTCACTGACCGATCAGTCAGTGCTATTTCGGTCGAAATTTATAAAATCTCTATTAAATAATTATTTTTTAGAAAAATAGTTTTCTCATGTCCAGTAACTGTTATTGCTCTTTCCTGTATTAATGAGGGCTTTATTCCTAACTTTTTGCTTGAAATAATGTGGGGCGTCAACATCATGATTATCTTATTTTCCCCACGGGTTATACGCGCTATTCATTTTGCTTATGGCGTTTGTTAAAAGTCCCCAAATGAGGTGGATTCTGTAATTTTGTATAGTTATTTGTTTGTAATTCTGTAGCACCAGACCGCAATGCTCAAAGAAGGATGATCCTCTCTAAGACCTACAGGATTCATTCAATGGAAGCCACTTTTAATCATTGTTCTGAGAAATCTGTTGTATAGAGCTGACAGTTTAGATATTTCTGAACGAGTGCCACGCGTCACATCCAAATACATTTCTCGATTTGACCAAGTTATTTAAAGACTAAATTTTATTGGGAATGGCTTTAAGACAGCGAAAGATGTCAAAACTTCTAAGACTAAGAGATTTGTTTCACTGTTAATTCACCTAATACAAGGTCCAAAGGTCACTCAAAGTAGAGGGTTACTGAGTGAGATCGTTGTAAGGGATGAGGAAGGAAGATTTAAGAAATTAATGTTACGATGCTGTGTGGGATAGATATCCGTTGGCTTAAACAGACCAAGATTCTAGTTGTCAGGGAAGCACTCTTTCGGGCGTCTGTTACATAAAGTAACAGTACTGAGAAGCTGTCTTAATAGAACTTGCTTCTAAGGTTTGCCCCCGTAAACATAACAATGCGGGTCATATCTGTGAAGGTCTGAGCTTATGGGACTAAGGTATGTAAGCCGTTAGAATATTTGCCATACTAACAGCGATAGTGAGAGGCTAGAAAAATTTTGTCTGTTGGATAAGGCTTGCAGTGTGGAGAATAATTTATCACCCACAATGTGGTGTAAGCATTTTTGAACTGAACGGTGAGAATTGGGAAGTACCAACCCAGATATGACAACAATACTATATTATTGTTCTGATTTGACTCTTGAAAAGTTAGAGCATAGCAGCATGAGTTCAGAATTTTCTGGTGCAATAGAAGCAACCGACAATTCTTGCAGCATATTTAGCGATGTCCCGAATATATGAGTTATATTTGAGAATTGATTAAAAGGCCAAAATGGAGATTAGAAGGACACAACAAGAAAAAAAGATAACAGTAAAAAGGTGCTTGGTTGTTGACTAATGAGTAGCAAAAGCAGTAGGAAAATACCAGACGTAGGGTGGAAAGATGAGAGGAGGGATTCTGGTAAGTCATTGCAAAGAATAGTGAAGTCACAATCGTTATAGAAAGCTTTAGTGAAACCTTTTTTCCTGTTGTTAGATTAATAATGACTGTTGCTTCTTCTGCTAATAAGCTAGGCTCTTTATAATACATATAAAGGGCATTTAATAATGTTTTTGTGCATACTTAATATAATACCTCTATATAAATAGTTAATTTTTTTATGCTTACGTTCGAGTTGTGCTAAAAACAGCGGGTCTTCTCTGATCACCAATATTAATCCACTTAGCGTGCTTACGTGTTAATACCCTTGGAAAAGGTATGAATCCTCTTCTTCTCCCCCCCCAGCTATGGGTAAATAGCAGGACAGACCGGTTTCTATAACCTTGGGTGGCAACTGGTCTACTGCAGAAAGAAATGGCAACCTACTGCGGGAAACAATCTGCCTCGTCAGTCATGTATCGAAAGATACATGATCGCCTAGGCGTTTATCACGCATAGCACATAACTGACTGAATGATCAGCGTCGCATTTTACGGATGGTGGCAATAATGCATTATAGATCGAAACCTAATATTGATACCGCAGATTTTAGAAACCTAGAAACGAGACATAAAGAATCTATCCACTCAGCCGCATAATGTGACGGTGGCTCAGTTCACAAGCTCGCTAATGAAGTCTCATTGTCAATTGAGTAACCGCATTCGAGAGTTTATGTCCATACATGGGCAGTAAGGTTTATTGTGATGCTACATCTAGATTGCACAAACAGTTCTTGCGATACAGAAAATGGCTTCATGACCTCGTATAATTTATGAATATTAACTTAGTAGAAATTATATCTAGTACATGGCTAAAATAGGAGGTTATTGAATAAATCAACTTTTTCTTATTACTAATTATATTTCTTTCAAAATTTCAGTAACTTTTTATCACAACATTCAGGCCGTCGTTCTGCAGCCGTAAATAGGCAATGGACATAAGAAAGGGGAAAATAGATCTTCACCCAGAAGCCTCATTTAATGTGACAGCTGATTTACTAATCAAATTGTCAATTTTCTTTAAAGAAATTAATGTAACTAAACATGGCGACTTATCAGGCGGTCGGGAAAATCAGAAATGGCTTTATGGTAAGATGTAAACTCTACTCTTATCACTTATTTGTTTTGATTTTTTATTTCTTTGTTTTTGTATGTCACTTCCATTTTATATTTTCCTTGGACCTTTCATCTTTTTATTGTTTCCAAATCTCTTTTTCAGTTTTATTTTATAATTTTATGTTTATTTGTATCTTTCTTTCTTTCTCCGTCTTTCACTCTTTATTTCTTACTATTTTTCTTACTCTCTTTCTTGCAATCCTTTCATTTCCCTGTTTTCCATACTTTTTCTCTTTACCCTTTCCTTTCTTTCTACATTTCTTTTTTTCTTTGCAAATACATTCTATTTCAATCAAAGACAATTTCCTTGATTCCATTTTTGCTTCCTATGAATCTAATTGTCTTGGAGACTGAACATAGAATTTCAATAATTTTGTCCACTCCAAAATACGCTTATGCCATTTCATAAGAAGGGCATAAATAGATATCCCCCACCCGATACACAACTTATATTCCGGGAATTTATTCTCAGGAAGAACAATTCTTGCATAAATATCTCCACTCATTTGATGAAGAAAGTGTTAAGCATAAAAATAGAGAAATATAATAAATCCAAAAGAAAATTCCCCATGAATGTAAATATTCACTGTAGCTGAAGTTGTCCACGCCTGTTTATAAAAAAAAAAAAAGATATTTTTGTTATTCAATTTGTAAGAAGTACGAACCAGAAATGAAATGTATAAATATCCAACTTACACGAAGAACAACAACTGTAAATTTGGCGGTAAAATTATCGTTAGGCAGATGAAATCAAAGAAGCAATAGTCTTACCTAATGTTGAGTAACTAGTATTTCATTTGAAGTCTTTTTCGTTTCTTCCTCAGAGTGGTTTGCTGCCTTCATTGCCAGATTTTCTTATGGGATCTTGGAATATTTCGCGCGAAATAGCCAATGAACGTAATAAATATAATGCCGAGAATGCACTTTTTGTGCAGATGTCAGGTATTTAACTTAGAACGTTATATTGCCTGTCATTCTTTCATTAATAATAGTTAGGATAACGAAAAGAAAGTATTATCCTGCTTTTGTTAAAAGAGCATGAGGGTAGGCATTTATTACACCCATTTCTTGCAAAGCATAATTACAAAATATTGACTTCTTTATTTTGGTTTGTTTTACGGCATCTCGGCGTTTTCCAGATTATTTAAATCTGTCGTTTTTAGGAGCAATAGAAACGAAAATATCGGTTCGGCTTTCACTAGAGTCGAAACGAGTGACGTAACTTTGGCTTGCCCGAGTTTGAAAATACGGACGTAGGTTTGGTTTGCAAGAGCGTTGGAAATTTCACAGGTAGCTCTTTTTTGTTAGAAGATACCACTGTGATGCAGTCGGCGTATTTTAAACCCCAACCAATAGGTCAGTGACAACCATGATTCCATATTTAATTGCAAGAAGCATACAGATTATAACAATATGCACAAAACCAAACTACTGCCATTTGTTGGAAAATGTCTATGTTGCTTATATTTTTAAAAAAATTATGCTACAAACGTAAACATGATATCTGTATTCATTATGACTGAATGGCTTAAAACAATGCAGAAGATCCTTAGAGTTGTTTCGATTTGAAAGGAAACTGTAAATCTGGGTGATTTCTCATTTTTAGCATGGTTGCTTATTTCCGAGGGAGCTCTTCTACGCAGGCGCAACTATGCTAAGCTCTCCTTAGTTATAGTTCGAAACGGTGTTTCATGGTTGGAGCGTTAACATTTTAGTCTCCCGGCTCACAAAAATATTATAATATAATTTTCGACAGCGTGGTTTGTCTTGATTTCCCGCGTAGTGGAATGAGGACAGAACATGTAATGAACTAAGGTGATTTATATTACGTATGATTACAGAGCTTTAACCATGAACACACACGCACACATTATATATATATATATAAACTCTGACTCCACATACAATGTAGCCTTGCTTCTATGAGACCCGCAATTAAAAAAAAAAAAAAACCGTACTGAATATTTCATAACTCTTAATACCTGATGAATGGGAAAGCCATGGAATTCTGTGTCGTACTGCAAACGGAGGTATACGCGTAATTATTAATATATCCTTCATCATATTGTTTAACTAATTTGAGCACAGTTTTGTCAACACCAAAAATTAAATAAATATTTACTTGCTCATCTGTATGTGTACATAATCACACGCATATATGGTTGATCATATCTCTGTATTTAGCTTATTCTCACAGACGCACACACACACACACACACACACACACATATATCATGGGTATGCAAAAGTAGATATACAGTAATAAAAAACAAAACTTGCACACAAAACTGATTGATTATACAAACATAGCAATCCATCATATGTTCCCCCGTCTTTCACACACTCCTCTTTTCCTGCAAAACTTTTATTATTATTGTTTATTAAAAAAACAAAAATAATAAATCTATTATAATAAAAATTTTGAAAATAAAAATATTAAAATGATTTACTGATTTAAATGAATCCTAGAATGACTATTATAATACTTACTGTACACCTACTTTTACAGGCCCATGTATATATAAGCGATCAGACAGTCTCACTGATAAGTTCTGCGGAACTAAACAAAATTCGTCCAAGATTCAGATAAAGTGGGAATCCTCTTGAGTCCTGCTGCATTTAGTCGGAACTGGTTAAGTAAAATGTGTTAGTCGACTAACAAAAATGACCACACCTAGCTCAACCACTCTTCCTCTTTACAAACAATCTTTCTTAAAAAGCGGGAAGATCATGACCCATACTAAAAAAGCTCGAAACGTATTTTGACTCAACAAATCATAAAAGATAAAACGACGTTCACTGGCCAAAGAAGCTAAAGTATTTTATCATATTTTTATTGTACCGACCCCTTTTATTACAATTAGTACTGTGAATGTCCGTTCTGTAAACATCTCTTATTACAATCATAATACTGGAATTAGTTCTCTTTGTAGTTGTTGATTACATTATCTTTATCTCAGAAGATTTCTGACTGTTATCGCTGCAAATCAAGTGACAACAAATCTCATCCGGTCTCCAGCACTCTTCGCAATATTTTTTGTCTAGGTCAAGAGTAATGTACTGTGTATCGTCTTAATTCTTTCAATGTCTGTGAATACGGTGAAGAAAATGTTTGATAAAGAACAAGCTGAACGACAAAGGGAACTGCAGAGAACACGCGACCGAGTGCGATCAATCGATACTGGAATTAAGTAGTGGAGAAAAATAGCTAAAGACGGACTTTATATCATTGATATGACTCGTACTACTGACCAGGGAGCGTCCATCTAAATCACGCGGGAAAGCCACAATATTAAAGATAAAAAACAAATAATGTCGAGCACAAAGACAGTTTTGATCAAGGCAGTGATTGGAGCTACTGGTCACATCAATAATAGTACGAAAAGAGATTATCACTAAGCCTTCCTGTAAACAGTCACTGAATGATCAGTAGAGGAAGATAATTATAACATCTACTGTTTGTTCAGTCAGTCAATTTTGCATAAAAAAGACTGGCAAAGAGTGAGAGTATTGAGAGATGATGTGATAAAGCCAATTACAAGGACATTGATGACTTCCGGCGATTTTCTTCTAAAAACTGTATACGGTAATTAGTAACAATAAAATAAACAATAATGAAGACATCGGAGTTGCTGAGAAAAGGGTAATCTCTGAGTTACTATTTCGTATAGATTTGAACAATATTCAACAAAGATTCAAGCAATCAGAGAATAAATATGAATAATAATTCAAGGAGATCTGTGCTAACAACGAGGATAGGGTCAGGCAAAATAAAGTTAGAAATAGAAATCACCATCTGTCCTGAGAATGGGGAGGGCTGAAATGTTATGTAATATCGATTCTGCTATATGGCAGTGAATGCTGGATAATTCCCTCATAGTTGAAGAGGGGAAATGAAGAAAAAGCAATGGGGTCCCGCAGAAGTTTACCGGCATTAACATGAACTGAAAAAGATAATAACGAAGAAATTCTAATGAGAATATAAAAAACGATACTTAAAATCAGAAAGAGTCAGTTATAGTTTCTAGGACACATAATGAGAAAAGAGGAATTGGAGAATTTGACACTCGCAGGGCATATTGAAGGCAAAGTGGAAAGTAACGAGTAACGAATCAAACGAGCTTATGTAAATGGATAGCAGAACAGAAATTAGAAGGGGTGGAGAAAAGAGAAAATTTATTAAGAGCTACAAAAACCAGGAAGTTAGGATAAGCCATGATCGCCTATGTCCCTAAAGGAAAGGACACATAAAAAACTTCAAATTCAATTGGATCATCGCATTATGCCAGAAGAAGAAAATGAATAAGCGCAATATATATATAAATATATAAAAAGAAAAACAGATTTGTCTGTTCATGCCTTCAGTATCTGAATCAATAGAAAATCTAAAGTTGAAAATTATATCTGGATCTCGCCAGAGAACTGGAATGGTTACAATGATACCAAACGTTATTGATGCACTTGAACTTTTGAAGAGCCCAGCAAATGATTTGGACGAACTGATAATTCGCGAGAGGAACTAAAACTATTCAGATGACATCACTATTTAATTAATGCTTGAATACTGATGAGTTTTCTGGAGTAATTAGGAAACTTGCTGTCATTTGAAAAGCTCTGACAAAAATAAAACTAACTATATATATATATATATATATATATATATATATATATATATATATATATATATATATATCATATATACACACGTATACCATTATATATATATATATATATCATTATATATACACACACGTATATCATTATATATATATATATATATCATTATATATATATATATATATATATATATATATATATATATACACACACATATATCATTATATATATATATATATCATTATATATATATATATATATATATATATATATATATATATATATATATATATATATATTATATATACACACACGTATATCATTATATATATATATATATATATATATATATATATATATATATATATTATATATATATATATATATATATATTATATATATATATATATATATATATATATATATATATATATATATATATATATATATATATATTATATATATATATATATATATATATATATATATATATATATATATATATATATATATATATATATATATATATATATATATATTTATCACATATATATATATATCATATATATTATATATATATATATATATATATATATATATATATATATACACGTATATCATTATATATATATATATATATCATATATATATACACACACACGTATATCATTATATATATATATCATTATATATATATATATGATATACGTATATCATTATATATATATATATATATTATATATATATACGTATATCATTATATATTTATATATATACACACACGTATATTATATATATATATATATATATATATATATATATATATATATATATGGCAAAAAAAAGGTGGATCAGAGGTTTTCTGAAATCTAGCACTTTTAATACAATCAGTTTTTGTAATTATATGGTTGATTATCAATACATAGAACCTTAATGATAATAAATAATATAAACTGTTCAATTTTCTATTATTCTATTTTATTGTATACCGCTATGACGACTGGACGTAATTTCCGTGAAATTCTGAGTAGCGATAACATAATTGACCATTTAATTTTATTTATCACACACACACACACACACACACACGCACACATACATATATATATATGAGAATAATATAACTTATGACGATTCCCTCAATAAGAGTGATTTCAAACTATACTTAATTTACTAGCAATCTTTGAAAGACAATAAATCTAATGAAACCAAAAACAGAAAAAGAATAATAATATGTTTTAACCTACCTCTCTGTAAACTGTCTCATTTAAATATTGGCAGATATTTTCTGAATTTAACCGATAAACCTTTTAATCACAACCCTCTACAAAAATTTTTCAATACAAAAACTCTAATTAGTTATTCCTGTACAAGCAACATGCATATTATTATTGACTCACATAACAATAAAATATTAAAATATGACAGCAACAAACCAAAAACCAAACCCATTGCAGAACCGGAACCAATTGCCCATTTGGAACTTTCTATAATTAGGAAAAATGTTGTATAACAAGCTAACATCTTCCCAAAATAAATATTAATGATAAAAAAAAAATATACATCGGTATCTCTGCTGGGAGTTGGAAACAGAATTTCTACAATCACCTCCTTTCCTTCTCTAACGTTTCTTTAATGCACAAAACTGCTATCTGTAAACATTTTTGGAGACTTACAGATAGAGGCTTCACCACCACAGATTAAATGGGATATCATCTGTCAATCTCAAGCTCCCAACAACTTCTGGTGTAGATGCAATCTATGTATACAAGAAAAAATCATAATTAAATACAAAAATGCTAGTCAACTGTTGAATGAAAGGAATGAAGATCTTTTCATTCAACAGTTGACTAGCATTTTTGTATTTAATTATGATTTTTCAAGTGCCGCCATAAACAGTTATAATTATCCTAAAACATTGACTTTGAGGAAAATGCTCTAGTGATATTTGCATCTATTGTATATAGGTATAAACATGTGTGTACACGTGGTCGTATGTATGTTTGTCTATTTGTGCTTGTCGCACGCACGCCCGAACACACACACACATATAGATATTTTTGTGATTATCATGCTGATGGTTACACATATATTATTATCATTACTATATATATATATATATATATATATATATATATATATATATATATATAATAATTATTTGTAATTATTTTTTTACTTATTATTGTTATCCGTATTTTTGATCTTTATTATTAGAAGTTTTGATTTTCTGGAGGATTTTTTTATTATTTACTTC
This sequence comes from Acanthosepion pharaonis, assembly GCA_903632075.3. NCBI lineage: Eukaryota > Metazoa > Mollusca > Cephalopoda > Sepiida > Sepiidae > Acanthosepion > Acanthosepion pharaonis. The sequence goes on along the minus strand of CAHIKZ030001363.1, from coordinate 314,667 downwards.
ATATATTTTTGTTATATATATATATATATATATATAATTATTATGAGACATTTCTTATATTTTATTATCTTTAATATTATTATTATAACAAGTAGTAGTATTGGGAGATGATGGTTGTATTATATAACGATGATGATGCCCTCTATCTAGACATTGACTCTTTTTGTGAACTTTGTTCGGCACTATCTCTTTACCTTCCCTTAACCGTTACATTAACTTGTTCTCCCTTGTTAATGTAAGCCCACGAAGAACACTTTTGTAGGTCAATTAAGTTTGCTATTGTTTCATCTTGTAATTTCAGGCTTGTAGGTGTAGTTGTATAAAAAAAACATTTAATTAAAAAAATACTGTATAATAAAAAAAACAGTTCTTCTACTCGAATATGAGTATCCATAAAAATTAACGTTTAAACAAAATAAATAATAATATATATATATATATATATATATATCTATGATTGTTATCTCTGATTCCGATACATATATACTCCATCCACCGGGATTGAATAAGAGCAACGTACTATTCCCACATGAGTTAATTTTGGATCTTTTGCTGTGTAATTTATATGGTCGATTATAATAAATACATGTACTATATATATGAGGCTGCCACACACACAATTTCGCCATCCAAAAAGACATTCTTGATAATGGCTAGAGAAGTAGCCGAAAGCGCTCGGAAAAATAATAACTATGGACAATTCCTATACTCTTTATTCCCTGAAAAATAGAAAAATGGTAGATTGCTGGAAAAAACTCAATAAAAGATTAATTAAATCTTCCTTGTCGGCCATTTTCAATGAATGATGTACGAAAGAGAGTTTTCTCTCCAAATACACATCAATATATATATATATATATATATATCCCACTTGACGATCATCAAAGAGGAATAAAATACCACATAAAAGTTAGAGAGAATTTTAATGAGAGTTGAACACATGAAAGTAGAAAGTTAATAGATTCTACTTAAAAAAAAGACAGGCCTCATCTTGTGCGATGCTCCTTTTCAAGATTCCCTATCTCCCCAATTTTTTATCCCCGCTTTTTACCTTGATAGGACCAGCCTTTTACATTTTTCCACTACCACGTTGTTTTGTTCTACTACTACCGAGTGAGTGTCTTGATTTTTTGTCAGCAAAATACAGCGGCAATTCTCACGTTTTGTTGATGGACGCTACATTGATAATAAAGATTTAATTTAATTTAAATGTTAATTTACTTTTATTTGATTAGATGGATTCTCCCTGTTTCCCTTTCATACCATTGTAAATATTCCACCACACATCAGAAAATTGTTATATATTTTTATAAAAAAAACAAACAATTGTTTGTACAATACCCAGAAATGTTTACCATCATGGGTGCATTATTCGCCCCCCCCCCTTGAAAATTGCCGTATTTTGGTACATATTCGATTTGAATGGAAAGAGATTAGTTCATGTGGTTATTTTGCCAATTGTTAGGATGAATGGATTAGGAATCGAGTTAGCTAAGATTAGGATAGTTAATGATGACCAGTCCTTTTTCCATTTACTTTTGGCCTTCTACCACAGACAATGTATATTATTGAATAAACATTTTTTTAAACAAAATTCATCTGCCTTTGTTTATACTTTCGCAATTGAGCAAGTTCACAAAAATTTTTAAAAATTGGATATAAGACAAGGATGTGTTTACTCGCTGGATATATTTGACCTTTTACAAAGTAGTAATCCAAAGAGAACTAGAAGTTGCACCAGGATTTAGTTTTGGCAAACACAGTCTTAAAAAAATAAAATGCACAGACGTTGATACCAGAGAGAAAAATAAGTGCGGGAACACCTACACGAAGTATTAAAGGAACATTGGAAGAAAGGACTAATCATCAGTTGTAAAAAGACAATGTCCTTTCGTTAGTAAGAACAACCAACCAAGATGCAAGCTACGAACTGGAGAAGCAAATAGAGAAAATTACGAACCTGGGAAGTGTTTTAACAAATAACAGAAAATATAGCATAAAAATCCGAATGTGCATATCTTCTACAAGCTAAATAAAGTATAAAGAAACATGTGAGTTTCAACAGAAACAAAGAGAAAATGTTATATAATAATTGCTATATAATATCAATCCTCTTATACAGCAATAAATGTTTGACAATTTTTTCACAGATGAAGGATACTGACATTATCATAAACTGAACATATGAGTAACGAGGAAGTCTCAAGGTAAACAGAAACGAAAAGCACAGATAATTAGTATAAAAACAGACGGTTGAAATTTCTAGGACAGATAATTAGAGAAAAGGGGATTGGAGAATCTGAAACTCGTTAGACATAATGAAGGGAAGATTGACGAAGGGGAACTGAGTAACCTACGTGACGAACTTGTGTAAAAAGGATGGCAGAACCGTAAGCGGACAAGCATTACTTAAAGTTACGAAAGTAGGAAGATGTGGAGAGTCATGATCTCTCAATTCCTGAATCGACAGGCACATAAAAGAGGTAGAATGTCTCATAGACCATTATTCCTGAAACGTCTCCGAACGTAACAGAGTACACTATATTGTGACTCTGAACAAAAATAGGCTAAGTTGAGTAAATAAAACAATGGGCGCTTCTATACTGAAAGCTTGTGCCAAATGAAGTTAAGCTCAAGAAATAAAGAAAGGCACAAATCACAGATAAGTGTCTCTTAAGCACATCTTCTTGAACAAATCACTAGTGTAGTGTTTTACACTCATTGTAGGCGTCATGAAAATATTAAGCTTTGGAAATAAATAAAGGCGCTAACTCTAGTTCCAGTGATAGCAAGCATTACCCACAGATCACTTTGTTAGTATAGGGAGGTTAATGCTCACTGGGTGCTTCGTTACCGTAACTTGTGTCAGACAAAACTAAACGTAAATAAGGGTGCTTACTGTAGCGTGATGCTTAGCAAGCAGTCTTGAAGCGTAAATCACTTGTCTGTGAACCTTTGAAAACCACTGTCCGGTAATGACATGCCCACTTACTGCATTTTTTTCCGTTTTTTGTTTTGTTATCCGTATCTGTTTACCCTTAATTACCAACCGCATTGGACACTAAGTAACACCACTTGCCATGAAGAATATTATGTCAAAGCCTGACAGTCCAGTTTAGAATGGCTACTGCTAATTTACCCGCATTTTTTCGTATTTCTTTTCATTCTATTATTCTAACTTCTATTTATTTGTCATTCTATCTTTATTAAGTTATTTATTTCTTTTCTTTCTCCGTTCACTTATTCATTTGATATTTCTCTATTTATCCCATCACCTTCTGATATGCAAACTAACTTGTTCTCCTCCACTTCTAATTCTTTTTTCTTTTCTTTATCATCCAATTCATTCGCATATCTTTCTTTCGTTTAATTTTCTAAGTATTTTTCTACGTTTTGTTCCTCTTTTATATTATCCGACAATATATTAACCACAGAAAAATCAGCCATGGCTTCACCAGCAAAGTGACGGCGCATACAGCCTATTCTGACCGAATCTTTAGCCACTGATGTATACCGATCTGACAGAAGTATGCATCAATGAGCTAACGACATGAACCTGTCGAAGCAAATCTCGTAGCCTGTAGACCGTTCGTTTACGTAAACCATTATGCAAATATCAGCGCCATGTTACTGGCTTTCGTAGTTGCTTTAATCTTTGATTGGTGGCTTCTTATATATTTTATACTTGCGTCTATCTTCGTTTTGTAGTCTCTTCATACATTAGCCTCGATTCCATTTCCAATATTTTCTTATCTTTCATCACTCGGAATTATTTTCATCCTTTGAATTTGTTTCTGTAATTATTACGACGAGAGAAAAATGATGATTTTGAGCGTAGGAAAATGTAAGTCTCGATTTATGGTGAGGATTGAACCCAATGTGAATAACTTAATAAAAAATGGGAAAAATATAAGTTATGAGAAATTTTTCGGGATGAATCGTTTCGAAACAAAAAAAAAGGGATTGAAACTTTGGACGGTTATATTAGAGTAGATAATATATTTTGCGAATAATTTCCTGTTTTGCTAATTAGTTTAGCCTTTCTCCAGACGAATTATTTTTAGATGAATGCGTCAATTCATGACACAATCACTAGAACAATCATTAATCGTATTCTCATTAAGTTTCATTTGTTATCTTGCCTTTCGTTCGCAGCCTTTCTCAGCCAATACAAACATTTTATTGTCTTCCTCGATGTATAGTTAAAACAATATATCACGCCGAAAACTTGAAAAACACACTGACTGACATTCTGCTTTTTAAAATATTGCACTTAAATTAATAATTTGAATTCCTTGTGTCTAGTTATTGGTAAAATTCTTTTTTTACTGGTCTCCATGCAATACAACGCCATAGAGTTACTCAGGGTAGAGATTTACTGAATCAAGTGTATGATATGTATGTACGAGTATGAAGTACAGAATTAAGATTATGAGAAGATAACGATTGAGTCTTAATTTGATGAGATTAAGATTGTAGCGTTTGGGAAAGCATACACACGGGAGTCTATTCCACAAAACAGTTTTTGGGGTAAAAGCTATCAAAGCGGAACTTTCTCTATACAACGGGAACACGTAGGGAAGGAAGCTGGTTAAACTCCGTAGGATGTTACTTCTTAGCTGTAAATGTTTGAACTGGTCGAACTAAAAAATGGAACTCGGCCGAACATTTGCAATAGGAATAACGTAAGACTTGCGACGTTCCGTCTGCGGGGAAAGAGGATGCAGGGTGGGAAATAAGTCAACCTTCACAAGGTGGTATAAAGGACCTTGAACTCTATCAAGGCTGGAAAGTATAATGAACCGTACCAACTCAGATATAGCAGCAACACTGCATACTTATTTAATTTTCATTGACAGAAGAGTCCAGTAAGGAATTCTGATTTTTGAATGCATATTTTCAAGGCAGTTACGCGTAAAAATATATCTTCCTAATTCCAGTATACCAAGTCCAGTGAATATCAATAAGTACGCAAAAAATATTGTTCATAATTTTGAGGAGGGTCTTTAACAGAATAAGGTATTCAACCGTCGAGGCAATATTGAAGAAGCCAGTCAAACATAAACGGGAAAAATGGGCACTTCGATGTGGTGTAATGACTAGCAAGTTTGTCTCTCTAGATAAATTACAACTGAACAGCAAGTTCGATCCTAACTGTGTATCGCATACTTTCGACCTTGTGCCACATCAAAGCTACGCTGAGAAAATCACAATAGACGGGATTGAAAAAATGTTAGTGGTAAGTAAGTTAGAAAAGTTTACTGAAAGGCTTTTAATATCAGTCTTCTGAGATGACAGTAATCCTGGACAAATTCCTCACAGATGAAGAGAAAACTTGAGACAACAGAGATGTGGTTCTAAAGAAGAATGCTTAGAATACAATGGACGGAATATATTAGCAACGAGGGAGTTTTAATGGAAATAGCAACATAAAGAACACTCGTACTTAGAATCAGAAAAGCAACAGTTGACATTTCTGGGACACATAAGAAAAGAGGGCTTGCATAATTTGACACTCACAGGACATATTGATGACAAGAGGGACAGGAGTAAACAGTGATTAATCTACCTAATGAGCTTGTATAAATGGATGACAGAACAGAGACTGGGTGAGATAGTAGGGGGAAAAACGTTTCTTAGAACGACGAAGGTAAGAAATCGTGGGGAGACATTATCGTCCACATTTTGAAGACACAGTACATAGAAGTGACATGCTTTGTAGCCGAAGTAGTTGCATATATATTTTAGGTGCCACTGGTTTGTTTCATCTCAGATAAAATCTAAGATTTGGAATGCTGATTATTGTGAGTGGTAAGCTATACCGTCTTAGTAGATTAGTACAAAACAATCTTCCTACTTCCGTTTCCTCTTTGTTTTGCATAAAAATACTTGTTTAGCATCAATGATCATTCTATAGATTTTACTCAGCTATATTCCCAGATAAATCCAAATGAAAGTAAATCCAGCTTGGAAGATCGTGTTGAGTTAATTTTTCAAATAACCACTGCAATATAGTGTACACAATTGATTACCGGAACCGGAAGTTCATTTCTAACAAAAATAGCTAAGACGTGAGATTTATGAATCAAAAGATTTCAGACAGTCTCTCGTGATGCTAGAAGCCTTCAACTGGTTTCTGAGTTTTGTTTGGGTATCCCTAACGGGTATCTGCCGTATTAGTCTTTTACAAGATTAAGACAATATACAGGGGACCTGATTTGAAAATTAGCATTTTAAAGCCGTCTTATTGTTTCCATTAATTACAGTCGGACTAATGCCATCATCCCCATTGTTTCGGCTGTTTTGATGTCTTTTTCAAGTGTCTGTCGATCCGGGTATCCTTAAGGGAATTTCCAAATCTACCGTTTATTCTGTCTAGGGGGGGGGGTAGATTGCTCTCTTTCCGCTATCCATATCTATGTATATACCGTCTTGTTCAATTTTCCTTTTAGTGCTGGTTAGTTATTGGTAATGCTGTTTCCACTGTTCCAAACTGTCTTTTACAGATATATGTATTTCTATCTGACGATTTATACACACAGAGAGTGATTGAAAGTAAATCCCTATTTTATGCATGATGGACTCTCTCGTTTAGCTATAATTTTACAAGACAAAAAAAGTCCATCATACATAAAATTGGAAGTTACTTTTCAAATCACCCTATATATATATATATATATATATATATATATATATATATATATATATTTCAACTATGAGAAATAGAAAAATGTAAATGAGGTAGTTATATAAAAATTAAGTAGCTCTTTTTCTAGTGATGATTATTTAGTATTTCTTAAAGGGTCAGCAATAAGATGAGACTGGCCATGGTAATGGTATGGGCTATTTGTGACATTAATGTAATAACGAAACGGCTTGAAGAAAACTGGATCCAGCTGGAGCGAAACTTGGAAGACGCCGTTGAGGATACCATATAATCAAAAACCCGGTTTCAAGATTGGCCTGTCACATTAGTCACTGATTTAATTTTGTTTTCGTTAAAACACGTTCAACTGCAAGTTTGTTAGTATTTCAAAAGAAAAAAGACTTCAGACGCAATGATGACCTGGTCATTTTGCAAAAGTTTCGACAGCCATGATTAAGTTAAAAAAAAATAAGCAGTTGCTTTTAAGAATAATCCAAACTGATATGGCTGACTGACGAGGGAGGCATTTACAGTAAATCACTCACAAATACGAGGATCTTTTAAGCAGGGTTTGAAGTCGTAATTATTAATATCTGCAACTGTATAATTCTCTAACTTGTTTAGTTGACAATCAAGAGAAAATTATGATACAAATTATTGTTCTATTCGTTTCTTCGAAAAATGCGTTCCTTTCTGTATATCATGTGCGAAACGAGATAAGTTTTTTAGCTTGATTTTATTTCTCTATTTTTCATTCAGTAGTTACCTCCCTTCATTTTTTTTAATTTGAAGGCAAATCCTATACAATTATCAATACGTTGCACATGATCCATAAATAAAAAAAAAGTTTGTTACAGTATTTTATGAATAAGAACATGAAATATCCCTGCTATAATGCATTCTTTCAGCTTAGAAATTACATGAAGACATAAAAACTCAGAATCTTAGTATTAGTTACATTCAAAATCCAATAACTTCCACGTCTTCTGTATTTCGATCTTTTTAGTATAACAATTCATAAGAAATTTATTAGTGTCCAAATCTTGTAATTTGAGAATTATCTGAAATTTCCCTTGATAGAAGCCTTTAATGAGAGGAACAGTGGCGTTGTATATAACTCAGAATATGACCCTATAAAGAAGTGTAAAAATCGTGGTACAACAAACATGGTACTTGTTATAAGATAGAAAAATCGACATGAAGCAAACAGGTTTATGTAATCTACTTTAGGCAAACAAAGACATTTGATATCATAAGCAAATTGAACAATCTTAGCAACTAACAAAGTTTCTCACAATCATTATCCAATTTCACGAGTCTCTTGGTAAAGTCAAGTGCGACAGCAATTCCAAACTTTTTCTAAACGCAAACGACATTTAGTCAGCTTTTATGCTGGCACTCAGCCTGTTTTCAAAATTGATAGCCTGTTGTTAGAACAAAAAAGTAATCTGAAACAATTATGGACTGACACTACAGTTTAGATGGTCAGAGGTTGTCTTTTCATGGACGACAAGGATCCATCTGAGACGGCCATTCAACAGGTAAGTGTCTGCTTTATAAAGGTCACAAAAGACTTTTGCCTTCGAAGCCGCTCTGAAGAAAACAGTCATACTATCAACTTACAAACGCACACACATTTTATATATATATATATGGTGTCCCTCAAAAATGTACTCATTCTTTAAATGACAATAACTGCGTGTGACGACGAATTCTAAAAGCGAGCATGTTTTTGGAACACACTCTTTGTGTGCGTGTGTGTGTGTGTGCATATGTGTGTGTGCTGATCATTGCCCGATCAAGTACCGCTCTAATATTTGCTTCCTTGGAAACTCAAAAGTTATGAATAATTGTAGATGAATTAAAAAAAAAACTATCAGGTTCCATGCTAAAGAATGATAATGTGTCCCTTGCTATTTCACCGATTGTTAAATTTCCAACTTAAATATAAATGTTCTGTCTGCATATTTTTGATTTGAAGACCTGAAAGCTTTGAGCTTAGTTTCTTTTTATTATTTCTGCTATTAAACCGTCCTCGCATTTCATTTCAACACTTCTTTGGCAGCAGTCAAAACCGTTTTGTTTTCGCGATTAAAATGTTATTCAGTGCTTCAACATCAACCAAAAATAGTTCGGGAAAATCAGAAGGGCTATCAACCAAAATTGAGCATTGATGAAGCCGGTAGCCAGCAAAGAACAATAACGATAAAAATGGTGAAAAAAAAAAAGAAGAAATTTGAATGGAAGAGCAAATAGAATCTAGGAATAGAGAACGAAGGAAGCAAAGAAAATAGCATGAAAAATGTGTCTGCATAAAAAAATCTTGGAAAAAAAAATGTCATTTGAGAGAGAAGAGAATGGAAACGAAGAAATTGCTGTTTTGAATGAAAAAAGAAGCCATAAAAATGATATACAAGAAATTTAATAGGGAACAAAAGACACACACAGACACACACACAGACACACACATATATATATATATATATATATATATATATATATATATATTTATTGTGTGTGTGTGTTGAAGGAAATAAGCTGATAGAAATAGAAAGCTGAAAAAAAGTATCAGGACAAAGTAAAAAAAATAAAGATAATGAAACAAGAGAAAAAAAGGGTAAAGAGGAAAGTAAACTGAAGGGAAAATAGTTTGCAGAGAGAGGGTTAAACAAAAGAAGAGACAACGAAATTAAAACTAAAGTCTTTGGAAAAGAGAGTGTAAGAGAAAAAGGGAAATTTAAAATAAATCGAAAACAGCTGAGAGAGAGAGAGAGAGAGAGAGAGAGAGAGAGAGAGAGAGAGAAGAAAAATTAATTACAAGAAAATAGTTGAAAAAGGAGAGAATGAGAAAGAACAGAGGTGGGGAATTAATAAATGAACCAAAATAATTGAGAGCAGGTGGGAGATAAAACAAAAGAAACAAAAACAGTTGGAAAGAGGGAAAATGTCTGAATGAAAATAGTTGAAAAAAGAGAGAGAAAGAAAGAAAGATAAAAGAGAAAAGAAAATAGATGCAACAGTGAGAGAGAGAAAAGAAAAGAAGTTGATGAGAGAGAAAGAAGTGAAAAGTAATTAAAAAAGGAAAACAACAGGGAGTGGGGATAAAAAGAAAATAGAGAGTGGGGATAAAAAGAGAAATAAATAAGAAAAATAAACTGATGTAGAAACGAACAAAAAAATGCCGAGAGCAAATGTGAAGAGGATTAATTCTGTTTATATCTATCAAATGACCACTTCGTTGTAACAATGTGGTGGTGTGGGGAGTGGTAAAGCTGGTGTGTAAAACAACACACCTAATTAAGTCATTAATTACGAGAAAGAGTCAGAAAGAAGAAAAGGGGAAATAAGACAAAAGATGTCCTTGCATCTGACTAAGCTAAGGTTAAGAAATTCTCTTGATAAGATGAAGAAGAAAATCAAGAACAAAGAAGACCGAAAACGCTTCGGAGTAGTAATAGGACAAATAGAAATGAATGGTAGGCATTTTACAAAAGAAATCATGAAGAGGGCAGAAAGAAATGAAAGAGCTGAAAGATAGAATGAAAAATGAGAGATAAAGAAATAAAGAGAAAATAACCACAAAATGATACGTGGTGAAACAAGAAAGACAGGAAAAAGAAAAAAAATGTAAAAAAACAAAACGAGCGAGAAAAAAAAATGGCGGAAGATTTGAGGAATGATTTGAAAAGAAGTGAAAGGAAAGAAGAAGGAGTGGAACTGTGTTCAACGAATGATTAAAAGAAGCGCATCATCGATCAGTGATCGAAAATCAATAATTAGCAATTGAAGCTGTGAGTAAAATTACAATTTTAAGATTGTAGGCAAGAAAAATGGTGGGTCGGAAAAATGCTGAAGGCAATGAAGAAGTGAGAGGAGAAGTGATATGAATGAGTGAGAAAAAGAAGAGATAACCGTGTGTGTAAATGCATGAATATGATGAAAGAAGAACGAAAGAGACTTAAAGTGAAGGAAATAATGGGGAGAGAGTGAAAGAGCTTAAAGTTAATAGAAATGAGGAAAGAGTGGAGTGGTGGGGAAAGAAAAGGCGGCTTAAACGAAAAATAAGAACCACAAAATAAAATTAAAAAAAAACGGAGAAAAGCAGGAACAGCGAAAAGGAAAAAGAATGACAACAGAAAAAGTAATGAAAAAAAAGGGAGGAATGAAGTATAGAATGAAAAAATAAAAAAGGACGAAAGAAAAAGAAATGAAGAAAAGGAATGAAGAAACGTACAAATAAAGAAGAAATAGAAGACTAGAGAGGTGGAAAGAAAAAAAGTGGAAGAAAAGGGTGAATAAAAGAAAACAGAACAATGTAAGAAGGAAGAAAAACAGGAATGAAGCAATGAAATTAATATCAAACGACGAACTATATGAGGAAGAAAAAAGGACGAAGAAGTTACACGAAAAGGAAAGAGTGAAAAAATAAATAAAGGAAATAAAGGGAGAAAAAAAAACTCAAAGAGTGAAAAAATAATAAAACGAAAAAAACGAAAAAGGAGAATTGAGCAATAACAGAAAAAGATGAATAAAGAAAAGATGCCATTAAGGTTAAAGTGAAATATAAAATAAAAAATACGAAAAGGTGGTAAAAAATGTTTAGCGAAACAGAAAAAAAATAAAATAAAATGAATTAATGTTAAAAACATACGAAGCGATCATTTTAAACAAGAAAGGCTTGGAAATGAATATAAAATTGCGGAAAAGAATTCGGGTCGGAAAAATCAGGAAAGTAAAATAATAGAAAGATAAAATCACAAAAATAAACTATTAAAAGAGACAAAGACAGAAACGAAATGAAGAAAGAAAGAAAGAAAAAGAGAGCAAAAAAGGGAAAGTGACAAATAAAAAGGGATATAGAAAAAAATAATAATGACGTCATTCATTTATCGTGCGCTTTTCGGCTAGCTCAGAATGTACACATGCGCACTGGAATTTGTTCTTTAAAATAGGTGCACACGAACGCGCGAGAGAGAAGACTTGAATAATGAAAGTATGAGAAATCTTGGGAAAGCACGAGAAAGAGAGAGAGAAAACGAATTTGTACAGTATTAGGTAAAAGGCTTTTAAGAAAAAGAAAATAAAAACAAAAGAAATAAAAAAAAAACAATCCGAATTCATAGCCTGAAAATCAGTGCTCTATTGCGAACTTGAAAGCAGCCCAGTTAGACAGAATTAGTTGAAAATAATGTCTGTAACAAAATCTACCACGCATACGCAATAAGACTATGAAGCGATTAAAATCAGAATGCAACTTCCATAAATAACCGGACTATCTATCTCTCCATTTTCATTAATCTCTTTCACAGCCACCAACCCCTTCTCAATAGCATTAATATGTTCAGAATTTTCCAAAAAGAGGCTATAAAAGAGAATAAATGTCACATATGCCTATTCGTTTCTCAACGCCAGTAGTTGAGTAATAATTAAGTTAGTCTCAGAAATCGTTGCTCATGAGTTCGATCATCAGGAACAGCAGTACTCTATTAGGTTTTATGCAAACAAATAAAATAAAAACTGATCGTCATAAACTCCGCGAATCTACCAGTATCTACCCTCCGTCTCAATCTGATCGTAACTACTCATGCTTCACTTAGATCATCTCTCGATCTCTAAAACTTTCGTATCTGCTCATCTCAATCTGATCGTATCTACTCGTTTCTGTCCCAATCTGCTTATCTTTCCGCCTCAAAATGTACATGCCTGTCATCTGTCCGTCTCATTCTGCTTACATCTGTTTATTTTCTCTCACTCTCTCGTATGCTTTCATTCATTCAATTAACACAACCTATCATTTTACTCTATTATGAATTAGTACTTTCAGTGTTTCTCTTTAATTTTCAGCATATTATATATATATATATATATATATATATATATATATATATATAGGGTTCAAGGAAACAAGCATTTTATCTTTACATATACATATCTATGGATATGTGTACTATCTTCATATTCATAACAATCATTATAATTAGTAATTTAATCCATTCCACCAAAATCGATTTCGGTTTTCTTATCAATACATTTTAAATCTCTTTAGATATGAGGATCGATAAGCAATTTCTCTTGCAATGACATTTAAGGTATTAAATGAATAAAAGTATTGTATGTTTCTTTCTTGGTTTTAGTAACATTCGTTAATTAATATGACTGGTTCGTGTCAAGGAAGATAATGGCTGAATCGGTTAAAAAGGATTGTAACTTTCAAGTCATTTTGGTTTCCGTGACCATTCCTTTTCCTGGACATGTCGACATTCAAACACACAAAGACACAATGCTAGTAGGAATGTCAGTTAAAAGAGTGATACATGTTCTTTAATTTTAACAGAAGCACAGAATACAAACCAAAAAGTCTCAGGATATCAGATCTAGTTGTCAACATCCTCTCATTGCTTGTCAATTGTGGTATTTCACCTTTAAATGAGATAATGCATACTCGTCTTGCTGAAAATACTTAGTTGCTTCGGGGCCATCTCCAACTTGCCTCATTCATTTCATCATCACTGGAGAACCACTATTCTTAGTTCCTCATTCATGGGCCCAAACCGATAAAAAGGTGCCAGATATTTTTTTTCAGTATTAGACTTACCGATGCATTCCCCCATATATGTTCAGTTTCATTGTATCTATCAGTGTCTCACGATCATTAGGGCCGTAGGGATACCATATGTACTGCAGCTGTAGCAGTATTGTTGTGTATTGGGTTGAGCTAACGAAACCAAAATCTCTACGGGAGAGATTTACTTCTCGTAGACTGGTTGCCAAACAAAGCTATAGTGTTCAGTTTGTCCTAAACTTTATCCATGGCTGGGGGAGAAGAAATGGATTTATACGATTTCAAATGGTAGTTGCGCGAAAGTGAATGCAACAAATGCAACTGGAATTCGGCTCTCCGATTTCTCATTCCGATTCGTCACCGATTCCACCATCATGCATCCATATGTGTCTACTGAGCAGCAAAAAAAATAATCTTCAGAGAATCATGTTTAAATAATGCGGAATTACTTTGTTTTAGTGGTAAATGGATTTCGGGATCGGTTCTCACCGGCAGAATGTAATTTCTCTGTCACTCAGAACATTAATTATAGCTATAAAGTTAAGACAGCAAGATTTTAGGTTCTTTTCCAAAAAGTTAATAAACTAAAATAAAAACTATTATTGTTATTGTTCTAAGGAATTAAAGTATTTAAGGGAAAAATTCAGTAAGTTGAATTGAACGTGACAAAATAATTTCCTATTTTTAAAAAATCTTTTCACACCAAGCAAGGTAAAAATGCCACTAGTACGCAGATGGTTACAGAGAGTAAAGGAGGGAGAAATGACTGGTTATAGAGGGGAAAGGGGAAAGGGGAAAGGATAAAATCTGAACGGGGTTCAAGAACATAGAAGATGGCGATTGATGTTGCATTTCAATTTTTGAAGATCGTAGTTATCAGGGAAGCAAGTAAACAGAAAGGGTGTTCCACATGCAGGAAGTGCTAGAAAATAAACTGTTGGAGTGGAAGTAGCGGCTACATTTATCTAATTCAACAATAAACGGGTGGGACCTAGATGCCAATCGGTAGCCCGCTTAAACACACGTAGTCCCGGCAACATGGAAAAAGCCCGTCAGAGCAGTGGACATAAAAATATTTGCAGAAAAGGCAGAGGGAATCGCAAACTTTTTTTGTGATATAACTTCCTATTAGCTGACCTAATTCACAAAAATATAGATTTACATCAAAGTAAAAGAATATGAAATTGATTCGTTAGTCTGTCGGTCTCCATTATCTTTAGAGATTCTAGAGTTAACATGTTGGTTATTTCAAGATATCTCATTGCCAAAGGTGCTAGTCAAATGCAAAAATGATCATTAATGAAATGACGTTGCCGTTTTTGAATTACGGGCATTGCCTCCATTTTGTCCTCACACTGTAAACTAATACTTTCTTTTCAACATTGCTATATAGTTCTTAGTGAAGTCCTATTATCCAATTCTTAGCCTGCACGCATTAGCGAAACAGACATAGATGTTCAAGGTGTTAATAGGCTGCTTCATTTACGTAATAATGAAGCCCTTTGCATGCGCATTTCTTCGATAATTTAAAAATGTTTAATAGTGAATGGTAATTTCATTTAAGGCTTATCATTCATCCTTGGGTAATCTTTCAGCCATGCAACGCCTTATCTGGGAATATCTTTGATATTTTTAATTTTTGGGAAATACAAAAATGTCAGCAATAAAATTTGACAGAATAAAATCTGGTTGTCAAAAATCCATTACAGCGGGATAATTTTTTTTTTATTTCCGCCGGCAGTGACTGATAGCCTTCAAGAAAACATTGACCTTTAATGCAAGTACACAACAAACAGTCACTATGGGTGCTCTAGCGTGCAGTAACGGTTAGTGAGCTTATTTGATTGATCATTAATATTTACTAGTGTGACCGATCCTCACTGGGTGCTCTATATTTGCTTTCACCTCTGACTTAGCTCTGATAGCTCAGTGGGAGACTAAACTGGATGGTCATCTTAAAATCCCCGAAACCCAATCTAGTGACGTTCCTAATGTTCACTCAGTGAGTCCCTGTGCGTTGAGCGCGTATTGGAACTTAAACTGAAAGTGGAGCTCGTACATAGATCCATCGCTAAAGATTCTGGGAAAATAGTCGGTACCCGTATTGCTCCAGTAAGTACCCGACTGCTCGTGCTGGAGTACTGTTGCCATGTAAGGGCAGGAGCTACCAAGACTTTACTTTCCAGTCTCGATAGAGTCCAAAAGCGTCTCCTTGTCCTTTTGAGTAATGAATTATTTTCTACTCTACCCACAGAGGCAAAATCGCAAGCCTCTCGCTGCTCTATTGCTATTTCCATTGAAAGCTTTCAGACTAACTAAATTTCTTAGTTCTACCAGTTCTAACCATCACGGTTAAACCTGCCATGAAACGCACATTGAAGATAAACACCCTCATTCCTTTCGTATTCCATTGGTAAAATGTCAGTTCCAATCGAGCTGTAGCTACCCACGAGCCACTGCATTGTGGAACCGATTCCTAGCAGGATTCTTCAAAGATCACTACAATCTTAACTTGTTCAAATCTAGAGTTAGCTGTTATCTTCCTCACATATCCTCATAAACTGTGTGTCTCATTCTGTAACTATCTACCTCGAGTGGCTCTTTGGTGTTGTAAAAATAAAAATTGGAAAATTGACATTAATATTAGTCCAAGATATCACAATTGTTGCTACGTGATATAGGAAACCATTGTCGTAAAAAGAGACAAATTATATTTCACCTGAAGTTACTTTCTTTCGAATTCCCATAATTCAGATTGTAGTCCAAAGTATATATCGACTGAAAACGTAATGATATAAAAGTGAAATGCTGAGAACACTAATCTGTGAACACCAGTAAACTTTAATCACGTTGACAATGTTTACATTTTATGAATAATTTATTTTTAAGAACAAGTTATGCGCATTTATTGCTACGATTTCATATTTCAGTGTTATTTTATATTGCTTCAGTATTGTTTTTATCGGAATATTTAAAATAAAGAACTTTCTCTCTCTCTCTCTCTCTCTATATATATATATATATGTGTGTGTGTGTGTGTGTGTTTCTGGGTTCTGACTTCTATTTTCAACTTAATAATAAACTTCAATCAGAAGTTATAGTCATGTATTTAGTTATTTTTGTCATTTGCATCTGGAAACTGAATTTTCACATAAGAAATCATGGAAAGATAAAAAATTTAAATTATTCTATTCGGAAAAAAAGGATTAAGTGTAAATAGGAGAAAGAAAAGAAATATATGAATTTTTATAAAGTAAGAAAAGAGAAAATTAAAAAATAAAATGTGAACAGTATAAAAATGTGCTCGATTTAATTTGGGAAAAGGCTAAATAAATGAAAAATAAAACTACGTAAAAGGGAAAAAAATGAAGAAGAACACGGAAGGAAAAATGAGAATGAAAGAGAATGAAAAACTATACAAGAGGGACAGTTAAGAGAAAAAAAAAAGAATGAAAACCATAGAGAGAAGGAAGAGATTACGTTTAGATCGAATAGTTAATTTAGTCATTGAGTTTCAGAATTCATTTTCTGCTGAAACGCAATTCTTTGTTAAATGCCGTTTCGGATTTAACACAATCGGTGATTCTCTAAAGAAAGTGACGATTTCAGAGTATGGTTCCCGATAAGGAAACTGACAAGTATAAAAACAAAGAGGAGGGAATATTGCATCATGTTGTTACTGTAGGAAAAATAACAGTAGGCGGCTGTTCTGGACATTAACTGACCTTTATATCCAAGAGCGCTGAATTTGATTTATGGATATGTCACGGACAAAATGGCGGCAGGCGGTTAGCTCAAGCATGAAAAGATCTGAATATCTTCTCCCGTTTACACATACGCACGCACTTGATAAGTACTATCTTTTGTAGAACGGGGGAAACACTAAGAAAATTATGTTGAAAAAGAAATGTTTACTCTGTAAAATAAATCATTTTCTTCATCATTAACGTACAAACTTACTGATGTATCTGTGTATATAAAAGTTTATATAAAACTGTACTCACACTTGAAATGACAATAAATGCAGTGTTTATTGACTTGCAAACAAGATTAATGGTTAAAATTAAGAAAGATTAAAGTTTATTCGCTTTCAAAGAAAATTAATGGTTTAAATTAAATATTAAACGAAATTAAATGTATGTTCATAAACATTCAAACTGATGACGAAGTCATAAAGTAAGTACATTTCTGGGGGACAAAGCTGTATATAAAATAACAGTGATAGTGTCGAAGTCTCGGTCACTTGACAGAACCTACTCTGCTCTATGAGTATTTTAATTCAAAGTAATCTTTCTCTTGTAGTGGTTACAAAACTAGAGAGCTTATTATACTTTGCTGTTTATAGCATAACTCAGAAGAGAAGAGATGGGTTCATGCCTTTCTCAAGAGGTTTAATGCGAAAGTGTGTGTAATGGACACGGCGAGAATTTAAAATCGGTTCGTTAATTACATTTCATCACTACTTCTGTGTGCCGTATTTCTTTAGAACGTGGGAAATCGTGGCTCTCCATAATTTTCTACCTTTTGTAGCTTGAAGTAAAGCTTGTTTTGGGGATATCTTTCCTTTCGAATTACGAGTCGGATTATATTATATGGCAAGTCACAGATATCATGTGGCTAGATAGCGAATAACAACAAAATACGTCTAATCTATTTATTACGCACCTGATGCGTTTTTAAAAGGAATCTTTATTGATCGGAAAACAAATAAATATAAAATGTTACTGATGCTGTTTGATATTTTGGTAGGATTGAAAGAACTTCGAACTACCTCTCAGTGTGTGTGCATATATATATATATATATATATATATATATATATATATATATATATATATATATAGTCACATTGAAGAGCTGTAATACAGCGAAACAGTCTGTCTGTCGATGACAATATATATGCTCTCAGGAAAACCCGTTGAGCTCTCTTGGGAAAAAGGGTAATTTTAAAAATAGACGTTCTTGCTACTATTAACGCATTGCTCTTCAACTGAATTGAGCTCTCCATGCTCTATCTTTCGTATAGAAAACGTTAAAATTTCCATTTCTCTCTGCCGTGCGACGATAGCCTAGGGCTAGGATATATACTGATGCCAAATCGGTCGGGTTTTGATCCCGGCTTGAAGCAATCGGACGTCAAGTTACACTGAAGAGCTGTGATATAGCGAAACAGTCTGTCTGTGGATGACAATATGTATGTGTTTGTGTGTGTGTGTATTAATCAAGTTTACCCCAAGCAAAGCAGTAAAGTCACTAAGACACAAGGGTTTACTGGGTGTAGAAGAAGAGTAGTATGGAGGACAGTAGATAGCGATTGGCATTGTATTTAAAATTTTGCAGATTAAAGTTGGTTGGAAAGCATAGAGTCGGAAGGGAGTTCCACACGCGAGCAAAGAATCTGTTAGCATAGTACTCACGGTTAAATCTAGCCAACTCAAATGTAAATTGATTAGACCTTGCTGCCAGTCTAGTACACCGCTTAAATGCATAAAGTCTAAGTACCATAGCGAAGAGGTCATCGAAACAATTACTATAAAAGTAGTTAAAGTAAAGGCAGATGGCGGCAACGTCCCGGTGGTGTGAAAGTGACTAAAGCCCAGACGCCAGATCAGGACCAATAATATTGGTGATTTTTCTTTGGATTTTATCAAGGATCTTTAGATATATAAGAGGAACACCGTACCATATGTGGCATTGATATTCTAAGTATGGACTTATATGTAAGATTGATTCTGGAGAGAAAAATTGTTCAGCATGACAGAGTGAACCAACTTTCTTAGCAGCTGACCTAGCAATAAATTCTGTATAGTCTTCCCAATTCATATGCGGAGTTTGTAAAATGTATATATCCTAATCATATAGCCCTAATTTATGTTTCCAAAGTTCGATTGGATTAACCGTTCAGTAGAAACTGAAATAGACAGTAAATATGAATAAAACATTTTGATCAAATGTTGGTCGGATTAAAGGAAGGTCGGAGACTTTTTACTCATATCGGTTTTTGTGTTTATATGTTCGTGCGTATAAACAAAATATCCATATCACATATATACTCAACCAACAGTAATCATGTAATCTTACTTTCATTTCACCAGAAATGGTTCGGATTAGTCGAACATAAATGGTATTAAAAAAACTGACTCGATTAAAAAAAAATGGTCGAGCTTCAGGATTTTAGATTTCTGTATGTGTATGGACAACAGATCGATTATGTAATCTATTGTCATATTTGCAGAATCATAGTCATTAATTGACGATATCAAAGGTATTATTTTTAATGTTTAGTTGAATTGTCTCGTTTTCGTTCAAGATAACGCACGTATGCATCCAATGACTTTAAATAACGCACAAAAGTTTATGATAGAGAATTTTCAATAATACTTTTGGCAATTATCAAGAAAAAAAAAACTTTGAATTTTATAGTGACATCACGCACAAGGTGCCACACCATCTAAAATCATCAGAAGGATATTTATATGCATTATTTGTGAAATCACATCATGAAACATAATTTAGAGTTTCATGATTTCATGAACCTAAATATATTGTTTGTTTATATTTAATACAGTATTGGATACATGGATTGTTTACAAGTAGTTGGCGTATACCTCTGGGGTTATTTGGCGCGCTAGTTCAAATTCCGGTCGAGGTCGTTGCACACGTTTTCACCAAAAATTTTTGGAAAGGTATTAATCCAATTCTTCTCTCTGCCAAGTAAGAGTTAATAGCATGTTAAATTGGAGTCAGTAACTTCGGTTGGAAACTATTCTAGGAGTAGAGCATATATATATATATATATATATATATAAAGCAATAGAATGACAACCTGAAAAAATTATGTATTGCATTTTGGCCTCTGAAAAGACTCCTTTAAACTAACATAATGTTCTTATTAATGGAATCATACGTGGTTTGGTTAGATTTTTTTAAAGGTGTCAATCTTGACGGAATTATATGAGTGTCGGGTGTGGTGGAGATATAAAGGTAAAAGTTGGTTAAAATTATGCTACGAGAGAAATTGTTGGAATCGTGGAAACGCTAAATTTAAAACTTTGTTTTAAATCTTAAAAAATCATTTTAGAAGACAACACGCCTTACACAATGTTTCAAATTAGTGATTTAATTGCCTATCATAGAAATTTATATATCATATTCATATATACATACACCCCCACACATCCTATTACATACTGAATTAAACTGATTACTTAATGCATGATGTTAAAAACCAACATGAACGCCACTAAATACAGTAAAATGTTACCAAATTCAACAAACCAATATTTTAGAATTTACTTCTCCACTTGAAAAAAACATCTCAAATAATAAACAATAATACTTCAAATAACGCAGACACTGGTTACAAATCTATTACGGTATCGCACCGATTAACTTGCCTTTTATTCAATAATAGTACATTTAAATCGTATATCACAAAACACAACCTATTTGATAATAGCCTATTAAAGCTAGAAGTGTTCAAATATAGGCAATTTAAATGTTTACAGTAAATCAGAGCAATGACGTCAGATTTTGTTAATTCCATACGGTTATATAAATAAATAGCCACTGAAAGGAGATAATTTTAATATAGCAAAAAAAAAAAAAAAAATTGACACTAAAAACGGCAGGAAGCAATTAGTATATTATACCTTAGGTAAGATAATCTGTTTAGAAGAACAAGTCTAAATTCAAAACCGTGGAAAAGGCAGTAGTCAACCACTCTCCTACATTTTCCTTCCAGAATTTTCATGGCAATTCATGTTAAAGAGTCATGATCGCTTCAGCTATAAAGTGACAGAACATTTGAAAGAAAAAGACCAAATCCACAATTTCATAAAATGGGGGGATTTTTTTAGTATTTTTGCTTTCAAATTTATCAGAAAAATATTAGACCAAGTTATTAATCCTGGTCTTTAGGCGCGTTGCAAATACTGTAGCATAATATATCATCTATCAAACGGGCACAACAGAAAATATCAATTGGAAAAGAAAACTGCACTAAATGAACATCTATTAGATATGATGGTACGTCGACTGATTCATTCGGTTAACCCACCTACAACTCTGTGTATTGCGTCAACAGGTGACAAAAGCATTGTATAATGTATCGCAGGATGGTATTATCCGTCTATATGATCGTATTCATGCGTCTTATCTTGAGAACCCTACACTTGAAACCTTGTACCAAGCGAAGCTTAGTAAATACCGACCAAGCAAAAATTCAATTGGAAAATGGAAAACTGCACTAAAGGAAAATAGAATGAATAAATAGAAAAAAGAAAAAAAAAAGAAAGTCAGTAACGAAAGATGAATGATTAAGTGACCTTGATTTGAAAAGGTTACACGGAATGGATCACTGCTGTGCTCACCTCATAACAAATGCTGTTTAGTTTGTCTATTTGTAAAACCGATATTTTTCTACAGTTACGTTAAGTACATACAGTCGAAAGTCAGCTAATTCACTGCCTAGGTTATCAGGTTTAGTGACCGAAGACAAAGTAGTGATGTCCAGAGTTGTTACCAGTGGCACCCCAGAATCGAAGTATATTGGCGAGTGGAAGGGCAGAGAATCAGCAGGGAATGAAAATGGCAGGAGCAGATAAAGGCCGCGCTATTCCAAACATCAAAATCGATGGCACAAGTGAATGTATCGATGGGTAAGCCTAATGCATGAATAAATCAATATAAAGTGATTGGTTACTCCACTATTTGCCCTATGAGTCTCAATCGATACATTCGTTCCCAAACAGTAGGAACAAATCTTAAATAAGAAAATAGACTGTTTCAATAATATTCTTATTTGATTTAAACTAAGTTTGGCACAAGGCAGATTCATTTATTGAGTTAATAAGAAAGACTGCAATCTGACTCGTCACTGTAATAAAATTTAATCCCTAAGATATTCAGTACATCCTCAGTTTAATAATAACAACCACCATTGCTCAAGTCGTTACTCAAATCGTGGATTTTTCTACTCGTTTCCCTATCAAATCTGAGCAACAGGCTTCTTTACTTGATTTAATTCTTACCTCCTCTCCTAACTCTTGCCGAACATCGCAATACTGTCCTCTTAGCAAGTCGGATCGCTCTGTAGTATCTGTTGATATTCCGTTCCAATTATCTATTAGACAGGAACCTCCTATTCATAAGACCCCCTTCCATTACAAGCATGCTGATTGGGATTCTCTCCGTGACTTTCGAGACACCCCATCGCCTGACATTTTTAACTGTCGTATTGAGAGCTGTGCCACTGAGATTTCCTCTTGTATCAAAGCCGGCATAGACTTCTCGGAAATACCAGGTGAAACCTCCATGATTCACACCAGCATGTTCTGCTGCTAGAGCCCACAGGAATCACTCTTTCCGGCTTTACCAGCGTTACAGATCCCATCACAACAGACGCCTATTCATAGCTCTAGTTAATAAATGTAAACGAGTCCTCGAAGAAGCTAAGTCTATGCTTGCTGAGAGAATCAGGCACTGTATTGCATCTAACAATTTTGGCTCTTGTGATTACTGGCGGCTCTGTATAAATATTCTATACCTCCTCTCTTCAATCAATTTGAAATGTTAACATCTG
Source organism: Acanthosepion pharaonis (assembly GCA_903632075.3). Lineage (NCBI taxonomy): Eukaryota > Metazoa > Mollusca > Cephalopoda > Sepiida > Sepiidae > Acanthosepion > Acanthosepion pharaonis. Next base: position 291,877 of record CAHIKZ030001363.1, on the reverse strand, counting down.
CTGATAAAGCTGAATGCTTCAACCGTAAATTATCCTTAAACTCGACTCTTGATACTCTGGAGTATCCTTGTCTAACTTCTCACTTAGAACTGAGTCTCTGTCAAGTGATATATATATATATATATATACCCCCTTCTTTGGTTTTTGCTATTATCTCTAATGTGCATCGCCAAAAAGTATGCAGACCTGATTGTATCCTTGTAATAGTCCTTAAGAAATGTGTTCTTGAATTGGCTCAGTTTCTTTCTAAACTGTATAATAAATGTCTGTCTGCCTCTTGCTTTCCTGTCTGTTGAAAATCTTCATCTGTTGAGTAAACGTTGAACACTTCCAACCATCCACCTTTAAGACGTCTACATCTTTTGGGGAAACGTCTAGAGGCCCCAATCAAAGCAGAATTGGTTAAGTATCTCACATCGCAGAGCCTTCTTTCAGACAAGCAATATAGTTTTCTTTTCTGTAGGTCAACTGCTGATATACTGACAATAATTGCGGAAAGAGTCTATCATGCTCTAGATAAGAATGATGAAACTCGGGTTGTTGCTTTGGACATATCGAAATCTTTCGACGGGGTTTTAAGTTGAAGAGTTACGGTGTCTGCGGTAAAATTTTTAAACTCATCCAGTCTTTCTTATCAAATCGTGACATGAAAGTTATCCTGAACGGCCATTCTTTTAGATATTTTGTACTATTGTAGGTGACTCCCAGGACTCTATCCTTAGCCCTACTTTATTTTTCATTTTAATTCACGACCTTCCCGATGATATCAGCTCTCAACTTGGTATCTATGCTGATGACACAACAATTTATTCTTGTCTTGATAGTAAGTCTTATCAGTTCGATAAGGTCGACTTGGCGGCTGATGTCAAAAACGACCTACAGCCTACTTGTCAATTCTAACGTCCCCAAAATTAAATTGATCTCTGTTAGTAAATCTGAGGGACTCTATTTGCCTTCCATCAGCATAGCGGATGGTAACCTCGAGAAGAGTGACTCTTTGCACCTTTGCGAGGTAACATTTTATTTTCTTACCTACCACTAGCGCAATTAAAAAAACGCACAGATATCTTAACTGCTAGGTATACTCAAAGAGTTACTCTAAAATGGCGATAAAAGTGTTCAATATCGAAATTATAGCTTTTGTAAATATAAACTGTAGAAGATCTTTCGAAGGTAGCTACTGACAAAACATTATTTAACAAATAAATAATAAAGAAAATATGCAAATATCACACCCAAGCAATAATCGCGTTGTTAGAAGAAAATAAACAAATGAGAAGTATTTTCCAAATGCAGAAACGAAAACAAATTCCTACGATGCTACTTCCACACCACATCATGCCATAAAATCTCATAAGCTAATAATGATTTTCCAAGCGTAGCTTAGATGTGGCACAAGGCCGAAAGTATGGGGCACCCAGTGAGGATCGAACTCACTACTCATTCGTAATTGTTCTAGCGAGACAAGCTTGCTAACCATTACAACGCCTCAGGGTGTCCTGTTGGTTATTTTCTAAGCATAGCTTAGATGTGGTACAAGGCCGAGAGTAAGAGGCACCTAGTGAGGATCGAACTCTCTTTTCAGTAGTAACTGATTTAGCGAGACAAGCTTGCTATCCATTACACCACGGCGAGGTGCCCAAAGGTAAATCTAATAAACTTTATTTCAAATACCGACATTTACAACTGAGGGAAATATATAAAACAAACAAATGAAAGTAAATATTTAAATAAAATCATACAAAAGAACTGGTCTCCATGTTCCATTAATCCTTTAGAGCCTGCGAAAGAATTAGTGACACATGAACACAAGATAGCTTCAGGCATGAAAATCTTGACCCCTATGCGCCCATCGTCTCTCTCTCTTTTCCCCACACGCACATGATATATGAACGACCTTTGAAACCAAACAGAATTAGTTTAAGTATTATTTTAAGATTTCACTGTATAATATATCTATGGAATTTATCACTGAATAAAACTATTTTAAATGAAGGAAATTATGTTGGGAAATAAATATTTGTTGAAAAGAATACAGAAAAATTAAAAAAAGTCGAACAACAAACAGATCGATTAGACAGCTTGGAGAAAACGGCTAAGTGAAATAAATCTAACAAAGACACTTAAAAAAATTGAATGGCAAACATCGATGTCAAAAATATACCGGGTAGACAATTGCGAATGGATGATGAAGATGGATGTACAAAAATTAGCAATGAAATTAACAGAAGAAGCGATGGAATTCAATTATTCAATCTGAGTAGAAAATAACACAAAAATCTGAAATTCATATTATTAAATAAATTTTATTATTTAATGCATTCGTCGCATTTTTATCAACGTATCCGCCATTTTAAAACTATCTTTAAACCTCAGTCATATTAAACGTTCACCATTATTCAGACTAAAAGTCAGTGTTTAAACTTGCATACAAGTGAAATACATCATAATATCTTAATGTATATCATCGTCAGTACTACTGGCATCCGAGTTTCGTTCATCCGTTGCCTCGACGAAGCTTGAACCTGACATGGCTGAGAAGGTCAAGTCAGGAATGGAACAATGTCGGGCATTGGTCGCATGGTAGGGCGGGTGATGATACTGGATGGATTTGCCTTATTTTACTTCCTTTTGAGTTTTTGTCCTCTATTTGAATGTGAAACAACCGAAATGAATTGCTTTTCGCCAGAATGGACGGTTGGCGGCTTCTGTTTCCCAGGCGTTGTGGTTGATTCTGGCTTGAAGAGAGAAAACTTTAGTTGGTCTTTGAATCTGCGTTTTGAGGCCCCACGATCTCGCGTTGCAGCTGACGAACTCACTGTCGAGGATGATCCACGGGAGTCTTGAAGAGGTCTTTCGAGTGACATGTCCTGACTACCTGAGACGATACTTGAGGATGGTCGTTTCAATGCTCGGTATTTTTGAGCAAATGAGAACTTCGTTGTTGGTGTGTCGATGCTGTCATTTGATGCAGAAGATCTGCCGGAGTTTGGCTTGTTGGAATCTTTCAAGCATTTTCAGGTCCTTTCAATACAGGGCTCAGATCTCACAAGCATAGAGCAAGATGGAGATGGCAACGGCACGGAACATAAGTTTTGTTCGGAGAGAGAGTCCATAGTTGTTAAAATATAACACTTGCTGTGTCTTCCGAAGGCCAAATAAGCGGTTTTGATGCGGTGGTCAATGTCTTTTTTGCATGTTACGGATTGTGAGAGAGTTCTACTGAGGTAATGAAAGTCGTTGACAACTTCCAAAGGTAAGTCCCCTATATTGATAGTAATTTCTGGTGTTTCTTGTCCAGGAACAGGCGGCGCAGATATCTTCGTATACGAATAGACACTTGCTCAATGAATGAGACTCAAGTTAATCTCTATATTTCACATTTTATCATCATATTTGATATGACTGATTTTCATTTACTATGAATCAGCAACCAAATTTTCGATATTTACTAAGCTTATCTTAGTATGTTACAAGATCAACTATGGAAAGAATGGGGAGTATAGGAGTCATGTTGCGTGAGATCTTCCAAGCGTAAGGATAACACGAGACTTTAATCTTCATTATTTAAAATTTTATTTACTGCAATATCTCGTCAGTTACTCCCGGTTCGTGTAGGTGTGAAGTGACCAACGTAGAGAATTCAACCGAACGTCACCTTTACATTCTCAATTTGCGGTATGTGAGAGATTGTCCCAAATCTACTTTAAACTGATGTTTATATAATAAATCTCACTAACGTTTACAAACTGGATGCAGTTGTGAGGTCACGTGTTTCACCACTCTGTGGTTAAAAGGTCAATTTGCTGCTGCACACGGCTTCTTTGTTCTGGTGTGAAATTTGAAAGTGAAGCGAGATGAGTTTGTTTGCTTTGGTAAATAAATATTCAGCATTGATTTCTACTTACTATTAATTAACATTAAGACGCAAAAATGTTTTTAAAATAATTTTCTCCCTGAATAATGCCCGAGTGCCACTCGGAGTAGAGAGTTCTAGAGTAAGAGGCCCAGTTTATAGGGATATATGAGGAAAATAACTGCTGACCCTAGACTTGAACAGGTTAAGATCATCGTGATCGGAAAAACATCGTCTTGGTAGTCGGTGCCACACAGCAGCCGTTACTAAGGAGAAGCTGATCGACTGAAAATTACATCTGATCAATGGAGTACGAGGGGAGTGAGGAGGGGTTCTGTACATTGTACGTGGCATTTCAGATCTTAGCTGTGAAGTGGTGAAACTGAGAAATGTAGTTCGTCTGAACACTTTCAATGGAAATAGTGATAGATTAGCAAGAGGCTTGCAACGTTTCGTCTGTGAGGAAATAAATTGTAGATCGGTAAATGATTCATCACTCACAAGGACACGAAGAAGACGTTTTTGAACTCTTTCATGACAAGAAAGTGAAGACAGCGCACCTCTCGCCCAGATATGTCCAGCAATACTTATTTTTCGGCCTGATCTGGCTCTTGTAAAGATAGGGAACAAACAGGAAGAGTCAGGTATTTACTGGAGCGGTACAGGAAAGGATCGTTTGTACGAGTTCTACTTGAAGTTTGGGTTGAGTTTAAGTTCCAACAGGCGCTCAAGGCATGGGGCCTCCACGAGAGAACCCTCATTCATTTCGATAGGTGAAACTTCAGGGTTCACTTGGTGGAGAGGGAACGTCACTAGATTGGATTTCTCAATACAATGCTCAAGAGTCACTCAAGGTAGAGGGTGGCTGAATGAAGTTTGTGATATGAATGTAAGAGGAGGTACTAAGATGTCTACATTATTAGATAGCATCTACAATCAAGGATTAATCGCTAAGTTTGTAGTGCTCAGGAAAGCATCCATGAGGGATTTTGTTTCACAAAGAAGCATTTCTTGAGAAAAAATTGTCCGGGCTTCCTCCTTGATATTCTTTACGTTTGAAAGCACAAGATCAAGCCAAAAATGGATTACTGCACAGTCTTTACTTTCCAGTCTGTTTTGGAGTAGCTGAAGAGCCCCACAAGATGAACTGGTCTAAGAGATAGCAGATACCGATTAGATTTCGTTAAAACTTTGCTGGTCGACATCTGTTTTTCAGAGAGCAACTCAGAATAGCCACCCGACCTCGTATATGCGGGATCTACGGGGGATTTTTTGCCTGAGGGTACGTACTCGGAAAGCCCTTGTTTAAAAACCGGCCCTGTACCAAAACCCACATTGTGGGGAGGTCTAAATATCAAGGAGTTACCGATTAACTGTTTATTAGACTAGGCTCTCGTCTCAACTATGTACTATATTATTCTCTGGAATAAACTACTTCTTACTTTCTTTATGTGTGACAATCTTTTTTAATTGTGATACAACACGGTGTGTAGAGATTCCAAAAGCATCTCTGAGTCATTTGGGGAGATGAATTATTTCCCACCCTACAACCACTTTCACAAACGTCACAAACGCTGCTTTATCACTATTTCCATGGCAAGTGTTCGGACGAACTACATTTCTTAGTGGTGAAGGTTAGATCTGGCGGAACTAATTTCCACTCAAGCAGCAGCTACCCACGAGCCGATGTTTTGTGGAACCGATTCTTAAGAGAATTGTTTTCCCGAACACTACAATCTTAACATGTTCAAGTCTCGGGTTAACCGTTATCTTCCCCACATATGTCCATAATCTGTATCTTTTTCTCTGAAAATCTCTACCTCGAGCGGCTCTTGGGCCTTGTACAATGTAAACATTATTGTAAAATAAAATTTAGTAGAAGAAAAAAGAAAGTGGGTCACGCCATTCAGGTCACAGTTCAAGAATTGCTACAAAAAGGGTAATTGCTTCAAGAATTCATGACCTCTCGATCAAACAGGCAAAAAAAAATTATGCGTCTTATTAGCATTTCTCGCGCGGACTTGAATCAACAGGAGAAATTCAATTTTATCATTTCTTCCCCAAATGGGTATTTATGCAACGTTGAGAAAATAGGCAGCTTCTACCAGAATCCCTTTAACGACGCAAGCGTTTTAAGTTTCACTCTGAGTGAAATAAATAACAAGCGCTCCCAATTTTACATTTGAAGGCGCCCACGATTTCCGCTAATCTATAGGATGTCTTAAAACACTTCACAATTTGGAAAATAATTTGTAAATGTTAAAGTTTGATTCAATTATTCGCAATGTTTTTCAAGATAATTTGCATAAACGCTAATTTGGATAATTAGAAAAAATTGTTTAAACTGAAATTCAACATTCAGACGACTGACTTATTCCCCAGATACTCGAGGTATTTTTAAAAATCGATCAATATTTCTATACAGAAGTTCATCAATAAGGCAATGATGGAAAAAAAGGAAATTTTTTCAGCGAATATTTATTTTTCAAAATTATTTCTTTGATTGTTAAGTCACTTAATTCAGTGCTGAATATCAATCACTAATATCGAACATTATAAAAAGAAAATTTCAGAACAGAATTCAGCTAATCACGAAACAAAATGCAGACGTGCTGATCCCTGTACAGATCTATGTTTACCATTCTTTGACAAGATTCCTTCAACAATTATATTTCCTGTTTTATTATTAAACTATTTCATTTGTTTATTTGGAAGTGTGAGCCATAATGTGTTATCGAAACTCCCATTTATATAGAAACCTATAATTATAATTTTCATCAGTCCTCTTACCAGGTGTTTTTGTAGGGTTGCTGTGCAGATGAGCACATGACTAACTCTATATCGCTCGGTTGTGAGTCAATGACATAATCTCCGTAACAATTAATCCCAAGCGAGGCAATAACACCAATAAGATGAAAATGAAACAAAGAAGATATTTTAGAAGGAACCGGAAACCAAATCCTAGACAGGAAACTATGGATAGACCTCTACTCCTGTTCAAAAGTTCGGGTAAGAGTGTGAACCGTACAATAAGCGAACCTATCATCACCTATTGAATGAGAAAAAAGCAGTTGACAAATAGGTTTATGAAAGACTGATGATTTAGAAGCGAATCTTGCAAGCCTCTGACAATGTGTTTATCAAAAGCAAGGTACTCTAACGATACAGTCATTTGAGAAAGTTTTCTAATCATGAAATTAACTAAACGGTGCATTTAAAAATCCTTCTAAGCTTATAATTGTGACTTGATAGTAGTGGCCTGAAATGTCATTAAGTTATAATTAAATCTACTGGAAAAAATGTCGACAGGTATAGCACTTATTAGGTTTGTTTCATGTTTTGGTAAGTAACATTTATTTGGTCAGTAAAAAAAAGCGAACAATATGATGACTCATCAAGCAACTGATAGCTTGAAAAATAGCTAACAGATTAGTAACCGGTAGACTAAGGCATTTCTTTTCAATATTTTTTCAATATTGCAAGTAGTTTGAGATTAACAATAATGGCCGATTGCCCCAAACAAATTAACATCAGTTATTCAAGTAGTGGGGATATGGGTGCCACATTACGTTTTATCGGCGGTGCGGAAAGTGGAATCGGTGTGCCAACTTCAAATTTCGGTCGCATTTGTTGAATTCAGTTTATTGCATATAACCTAGGGGAAAGGTGTGTATTCATTTTTTTCTCCCAGACATAATTGATATAGAAGGACAGACTGGTTCCACTATCTTAGTTGACAACCATTCCATAGAAAAACAAAACTGAACACAAAACCGGTTGAGCGTGGGGCTAACAACTCCACTCGGTAAAACCTTGCTTCTGAAACCACACCAACAACACATAGCATGTACTCTACAGATGAGTATAATGGTGTGGAGGATGAGGAGGATTCAAGCAGTTGCTAATTGTGAGGTTAGAGGCATTGATTTTATTTGCAGAACAGGAATACATGAACAAAAGATAAGAACTGATAATGCTATGCTTAACGAATAATGACCGCAACAGAGTGGAACTTTAAAGCCTGAATTTGATATTTAAACTATTTATGCATTAGGCCCAATGAGTTGGCCATAGTTTTAATCAACTTCGGACACCAAACATAATATATTAGACTATATTTCTGTACCATAATGAAGAGTTTGAAACACTTCATTACGGTACAACATTATTATAGTCTAATATATTACGCTAGTTAAGCGGTGCTGATAAAGAACATGCCAATCTAATTGGGCGCCATGCATAAATGGGTTAACCTTGTTCAATAAAATAAGTACCGATTTGCGACAACGCTAGTAACACTCTGCAGAAGAATCAATATTATACTTAAAATAAACCCAGAAATATATCTTAGTTTCGAGAAGAGAAAGGATAATACTATGATTACTGGACATTTAATATTCATGCAGTCGTCATTGTTTTAATTGACTATACTTACCTATAAATATTAAACGCTGTGGAGAGAAATATTTCTCCATAATGATTGACAAAAAAACGTCTGTTGTAGAGCGATAATTCATGAGATGATTCTCAAGATGTGCTCCATTAATCTGGCCTTACTTATTCCCTACTCTGAAACCTCTTTCTCACAGATGCAACATTGCAAGCCTGTAGCTATTTCCATGACAAATGTTCAGATGTGATCCCTACTTTAGCTCTAACATTTCAGACATTTAGTCTTAGAACAGGCCACGCCCCTTTCGCAAAGTCGAATCACCCATTTCCCTCGTGTTTCAAATACAAGATGAAAATTCTTAGTTTTTTTTCTCTACAAAGAATTGTCATCTTCTGCAAGAGACTCCTGCATATTTGCTGTGTTGAACACGTTAAACTTGACCACGGCAAGTCAGGCGTCGATCGTTATCTATCATAGTTATCCTCATAAGTTTCACTTCCTACCACATTCTTTTCCATTAATTCATATAACAAATTTATGATTACCATTTAGACTGTTGTCATCTACCTTGTGTAGGTTTCGAGCCTCGTACTAGATAAAAATAAGGTAAATAGTAAAATCTGACCGAAATATAACAGTATTACCAACAAATCATTGTTATCATTGAGGAAAAATCATCAGAGACCAACAGGAAATGCTTTTAGTATATAAGAAAGAAAATTGTTAAATGTATATTATACTTTATGTGTTTTAAATGAACGTATTTATACAAAGTGCGAAAGAAGTCAAAAAACGGGTTAAAAATTTATCTTTATTTATGAAAATAATCTTTTGGATAAATAAATCAAAACAACGGGTAGGAACGGATGAGTTCAGTTTCAAACACAGCTGTTCAGTAATTCTTATAAATTGGTATATACATGGGCTGACTTTTCGGAATTTTACTAATATAGCTTTTTACTTTGTGTTAGATTGATGAACATTTAGTATTTTTAACCACTTACTCACTGGATGCTTTCTGTGAGTTTATAACGGCGAAATATCTTGTTAGCCGCTCCAGGATACGAACTGATTTCACTGTTTTCAACAAGATCTATGAATTGCCTTGGTTCACTCTTCGATTAATTGTCCGAGTAAGAAACATAAGAGAAATAAATTTCTGTATATCTAGTCGGGCGCTTCAGGTCAATCATTGTTTTCCCTGGCTTTATCCATATCTATAAATTGTTTTGAACCAGTATCTAATGTATTGCCATATTAAGCAGACTCAAATAAGAGGTTTCCTGAAAGATACCTTGTCATCTATTCTGGGTTAAACATGGTTTTCATTGCCTTCGTCACTTAGAATGTAATGACACTAAAAAGTAGAAATTTCTTGACAAATATATTGCCACACAATTCAGGATATAAATCGCTTTTACTGCCTTCATTACTATTCACCAGTTTCCTTGAATCACTGCTAGACTAAGAAAACTCAAAACACAAAATTTCTTTTGAGATATCTCATTAACCGCTCCAGAACTATCATTGTCTTCATCACAATCTACAAAATGTCTAAACTCAGTACCAGATTCACTGTGAGAGTAAGAAGGCCCACTATAAAGAAATATCTCGTAAGATAACTCAGTTGTCGTTCCCACGTAACTAATGCTGAGGATTTATGAAAATGTCCTTTTTATTGAACATTTACGTAATTGCATTATATACGTCAGTGAAAACTTAATTCTTATTTTGGGTGACCGCACTTATTGGTAGAGATGTGTTTAATATTCATTATAGTTGTACATGCATCGACAGAAGAAAGTACCGAAGAAGAAATTGGAAAGTTTTATTGTATGATAGACGATGCCAAGATTCAATGCAAATCGCAGGGAATTACCATTATCATGAGAGACCTGAATGTCAAATCAGGAAAGGAGAGAGATGAGGAAATTCTGATGAGGAAGCTGTAATAAAGATGAAGAAAAATTGGTTCAAATGGTGCACAGCGAAGTATAAGGTTGTAACCAACAGCTGATTTTAATAACACCCAACACGTACAGGGTGGTCCGAATGTTTTGTCACTCCTACATAATATAATGTTATATTACAGATGGCTGTCACGAACATGATGATGTTCATGCAGACCTTCTCGATGTGTTATAGCATCAATGAAAGTGAATAAACTGAATCCAGTACATGTGCTTTGTATTACTGTATTACTTGTTCTACTGTTTTCGTTATATTTTGGTAGCGGGGGACAAGACTTTCAGACCACCCTGTATATAGACATAGGGAATCTCCGGAGCAGAAACGAAGATCCACATTGACTAAGATCAATAAGAGATCCAGGAATGTAGTTTTGAGCGACCATGCATATCCCAGCGTTGACTGTAAGAGCGACCGCCTTCCAGTGATATGTAAACTACGGAAAATGAAGAGGGCCATGACAGTACCAAAATTGTAATACAACAAACTCCTAAACAACCCGAATGTTAATTAGAAATATATGGACAGTGTTAGGAGCGGGTACAAGGAACTATACGAAAATGGAAATTCATAGTGGGACACATTAAGAGGAGCTTTAGCAACATCAGCAAACAGAATAATCTCAAAGAAAACAAGACAAGGGGAAAAAAGAACTTGATGACATGAAATTCTTGACAAGATGAAATGGGAACAAGAATTAAATCCAAGGTATGGTACATAATATAGCACCCCGCGCAAAGAAATTAGAAACAAACGCAGACGAGATAAAGATGGAATGATTTAATGAAAAGTGTGCAGAAATAGAAAGAATGAATATCACAGATAAAGCAGATATAAGGCAACTAACAGGACAAAAGAGATGCTTATCAGTATTAGAGGACGGAAAATAGGAAAGAGAAAACCGAAGGTGCACTGTGATAGCGAAAGATGCTTTACAAAGGCTTAATAAACAGAAAAAACATCATTAAAAACAAAGAAAAGAGAACTGAACTGTTACGTAACATCAGTCCTCCTATATGGCAATGAATACTGGACAATCTAACAAATGAAGAGACTTGAAACAACAGAAATGTGGTTCTACAGAAGAATGCTGAGAATACCATGGACCGAACATATGAGCAACGAAGAAGTTTTAGAGAAAGTGAAAACAAAAACGGCATATTTACTTAACATCAGAAAGAGTCAGTTGAAATTTATAGAGTACATAAATAGGAAGCAGATCTCAGAATATTTGACACTCACAAGACATAGTGAAGGCAAGAGGGACGGGCAAATGCTACGAATAATCTACCTAACGATAGGAAAAATGGTTGGCATTACATGGCTTAGGAGAGATAACGAAAAGGTAAAATTTATTAAGAGCTACAACAGACAGGAAATTTTGCAGAGACATGATCGCCCACGTCCTGAAAGACACGGCACTTAAAAGAAGAATGATGCCATGTTCAACAATTGTGTCTTGTAGTAATTCTCTACGATCTCACGAATAATAATTTCGCAATTTTTGTCCTTAATCGAAACGGGATAGTTTTTTTTTTCAGTAATTTTTATTGATTTTTATACAAATTATATTACTATCCCCTTGATTATAATTATTTTATAAGGGGGTGCTGCGTAGTACATATCAATTGCCTAATTTCGTTGAAATTCTCCAGAGTGTCCAACTAATGTAGCTATCAGCACTGATTTGAACCCAGTACTATTTCAAGACGTGTATATTTACGATCAGAAGAAAGTCTAAAATCACGCGGTAAAGGAAGAGAAAGTATGATTCATAAATGGAAAGAAACACAAATAAATAAGCAAACCGGAAGAAAATATTAAGAAAACAAACGCTAATGCTATTGTCCTAGATAAAAAGCAAAAGCAAAGGGGAAATTAAAAGCCAAGCAAACAATCGGCATTGGAGGATTTCAATTCAGCTTTATATCACGACCCTGAACTCTTTAACTTTCTCTGTGAGTCTTTATGCATCTGGAGATACGAGAAGCACACACATCTGGCTATGGAAAACCGCCAAAAGGCTTGGGCCAATCCCAACTTCCGGGAAAGAGAGAATCCTTATCATTGAAAGTGGGAGAGGTAGGAGGGAGAAAGGTTGATAACATTAATGTAGACAAGTATGAAGAGATGAAGAGAAAGGAAATAGAAAAGGGAAAGCGGAAAAAGATAGATAAGGAAACGGATAGGACAATGAGATAAATGTTGGCATGGCAGTCATTATGGCGCAGATGAAAAGATTCACAGGGAAGCACTTCTCGTTGGCTGTAGAAAAAAGGTTAAATTTAAGTTTATACTGTTCGTACACCTTTACGTAAGCATCGAATCTCTCAGATTTTGCTGATAATTATGCTTGTATAGCAGTCCTGTAGACACCACTGTTTGTGTATTGGGCCAGTCTCATCAGGAATGCGTTTTTGCAGTGGTTTTGGAAGTAAGTAGTTTTTCACGGTGAGGACTTGTTATCTCCACGCTAAACTTTCAAATGTCAAAATTTGAGTTCAGAGTTGTCCTCCCAGACGTCGCTAACAGAAAGTAGTTCCCCCTCCTTGAGTAGTTCCCCTTTCCTTAGAGAAGAGATGGATTCATAACTCTTTTTTAATGGATTTACTTTTAATTCGACATTATTTCTTATTGCTTTAAGTGTTAATATTTAGTGGGCTCACGCACTTTACTTACCATCCCTTCTATTTTAAACAGCGCAACGAACCTAGAATTTGAAAAATTATTAACCTCTTCCCCGGCGTAGAGGTGTGTGTATACGTTTTTTATACGTGTATTTTTCATACACTGACGGATAAACCCGTCCCCCCAAAAACGTTCAAAAACTATCTACAGACGTGTTTATACGTCGATCTCGACTGTTTTTATACCCTTCTGAGCTTGAAACTAGTCCAGTTATCAACTCATATGTCAGGTAGAGGCTCTAGCTATCGCTCGGATATTTCAAGATGCCTCAGTTTCTTAGTTACTATATTATAAATAAATAAAATCGTCTGAAAATGAAACGTTTTTTCCCCCTAAAATAATTGGCGGGGCAGGGATAACGAAAGAAAGAAAAGAAAGGAAATCACTCCTTTAGCCGAAGTATGTCTCATCAGTTAGGCTACGAGAAATCATTTCCACGGTTAGTAATCCAATCACTAACATCTATGCATAATAAATGTCGTTTCCAACTTAAAAAAACTATATGTTAAACGATTGTTTTTGTTTCGTAAATAAGAGAATCCTTATATTAATAAACAACTGGCTATCGTAGATCACAGAACTAACGATATTTTGTTTCATCTTGTATTTGAAAGAGATCTACATTTCCAAGGCAGAATAGTATTTCTTAAAGTCTTTATTAGATTAAGTTAGGATTAGAAATAAAACAGAAAAAAACATCCTAACATTATTGTCAAAGTATACATTACCCTCTCTGCATAATATAAGTAACACATTAGAAAAAAATTAAGTTTACTGGTGTCTCAATTGCCTTTGCGTACACACACCTGATATTTTTTCAAGTGCCATGTCCCTCCGTAGACGATCGTGGTTATCGTTGCCTCCGTTGCTTAAATCTGTGTTTCATGACTTCTTGGGAAATATAGTGGAGTAATTTGTCGTTACCGTCTCGATGGTTTTGATTTCAAAGTTTTCCTTTTCTTAGATTGGTTACCACCAAAAAGATAGCGGGTCTGTTTACCCCGCTGTTTGAAGAGATAACAGTTAAATTACAGGAAAATCCTAAAATTGATAGCTACTTTATTTTACTTAAATACCAAATGCTTTAAATGGATATTAAACAAATATAAAATGCACATTTCACGCCATTTAATCTTTCCTGTTTAATTTCAGTCAAATAGATCAGAAACGAGGTTCACTCAAGCTTAAGATCACAACTCATTAGAAAACATTGTAAGGTCAACGGTCATCTGGCACAATACACCGGGTTCCATAGCTGTTTATGCAGCGTGGGTGGTGATGATACCATTGACATCGTTGAGCGAAGGGTTGTTTCCTAGACACAAGTCAACGGCCAGGTTGGAGGTTTCGCCAAATGGAATTAAATTAAATTCAAGCTGGAGGACATTGGCTGTGTTTTGACCTGGAGAAGGATGGGTTCCGTTAGGTTTAATTTTCGAAAATACGCTACGCTATCTGGCTTTCACCCTAATATATGCCGTGATTTGGCCAGGTGCCCAGCTCCGCAGCAATCCTACAGCACCCGGTCATGGAACTGGTGATGATGATGATGATGATAGCACATATTCGGTAGGAGTAAGCTCTTAAGTGGATAATCAAGTAATAAATGTCAAGTGAGGTGGATTCAAATTTTTTTCTAGTCCGTTCTTCCTCTACTTCCTGATTCTTATTCTCTGTTACTGATATTTACCATTCTCGATGTCATTTATACTTTCAACTTTCTTACTTCTGTGTCGGGTTCTTTCTCATGAACCGATAAAAAATAGAAAGTCTTCATTGCATGTTTAAGGGGCTTATTTTCATAAAAATCAACTTAATGCGCACAACACAATGGAGAACACATGAATTTCGGCCAGTTCATCTACAATCACATTTACCAAAGGATATTCGTACATTAGAAAAATAAGATCATTAAGTATAATAAACAAAAATGTCCACTTTTTAAAATACATCTTTAAAAGCAAATATATAGAATCTAAGTGCAATATATATATATATATATATGAAGAAATATAGTCTTAAGATGTGCTATATTTATGGGATAAAGTGCTCAATATCAGAGATAGAGCGTGTGTAAATATAAAAGTGAACATAGAAGTCAACACTTAGAGCGACAGTCTGTTTCCTGAGGATTGCATCCTCATGAAACAGACTGTCGCCTCTAAGTGTTGACTTTATGTTCACTTTTATATATATATATATATATATATGTGTGTGTGTGTGTGTGTGTATGTAGATAAATGTGTTAAAATATTTTAAAGTATGAACTATCTTTAAAACATAAACCGGCCCATTTTTTAATTCCAGTTCTCTAAATTTAGACACAAGGTCACAAGTGCTGATCTACACATGAAGTAGAAAAGTTGTACAAACAGTGTCTCGTTTTTATATTGCCAAAGTCAATATGCAAATATCCTTTGTTTGCATAAGGAAATACTGCCATCTTGCGAAAGAATAACACATTAGTAGAACGAGTTATCTTGTCCAGGGCACTAAACAGACGACTTGCCAAAATGAGATAATTCGTTCATAGAATGTACATGATGAATATTTAATTTAGTACAACACAACATCAAGTGAAGGATAAACAGAAAACACAGATATGTGTATATAGCTTATCTCTTTATGTGAGACTGAGCTGTTTGCTTTGAAAATCAGCGTTCGATACACTGGCTTTTAAACCAGAATTGAGCAGCAACTGAGTGGAAATTATTCAACTACCTTAGCCACACTGCAAACCAACCTAATGTTTTCATTATTTATGTTATTTATATTCGGACTAATTTCTTTATCGTTGTTGTATCATAACGTTCCGGTCGCTATGCGCTTTTTTAGTTGTCTGTCGATCTGAGTATGCTTCAGTATATTTTGAACTGAACCCTTTATTTTCATCTTTATTGTATCATGAAACCCTGAAGAAGGCCAACGGGTACAACAGCTGAAACGTTGTGATCATATTAACAAGGGTGGGGATATTAGTCCGGATGTAAATAATGATAATTCCTCATTCCAGAAAATTCAGACAGAATCGATTTCATTGATAAGTCGGACTGCAAGTAAAAATAAGATTAATAGGGTTATAAACATGGTCATGTCAATAAGCTATGTAAGGAAAATTATGCGCCTTAAAAATCAGCTTTCGATAGTTTTCTACTTTTGATCGAATACGAATATCTGCCTCAAACAAGACGCGAGTCAAATTGTGTTAATAGAGAGTAAAAATGTGCCTGACATCTATGAAATGTATTCTTTAAGTATTACTTATAACGTGGAGATATTAAAGCAACGTACGTTTGCTTTTTCAATATGGCTAACATTCCCGGTTTTTTTTTTATTATTATATAACCAGACGATCTAATCGGAAAAATATTTTACCGATGCCTGGTGTTAAGAATAAGACATTATGAAACCTATTTAAATACATGACCTTAGTGGTAAATCAGAAATCTGAAATGACGCGTATTATTCAGCAATCATGTTAAATCTTCAGCATTGTAAGTGAAGTAAAATATAACCGATTTTATCATGAAAGTCGATGTTTTCACAGTAAATTAGTATTAATTAACTGGTATTGGTACAAATGTCAGGATATACTTATATAAGCAATATATTGTGGACACCTCAATTTCTGATCCGATTCTGATTATAAATATTCACAATAACGTATTTTCTGGTGGAATATTTTATCATGCAACGAAATATATATATATATATATAATATTATAAATATAAATATATATATATATATATAATATTATAGTTGAAATATGTTCGTAGGAATGCAAAATTTTATTGAAACAAAAAATCAGGCACGGTAAGAAAAAAGCAACAACAACCCCCCCCAAAACAGTTCATACCAAAAAAGGAAACAAGTGATAACAGAAAAGAAGAGTAACAATATACATATATATATATATATATATATATAACCGTAAAATGGTAATACCGAAATCTAACAACGATTAAAAAACACTTAAATCTATTTATTGGTTCGCTCTAATCAGAGCAAAAAACGACGAAACAAAATGCACAGCGACTAAAATGTATACTACACCAAATTAATGTTTTATGCTAACAGGAAAAAAAAATGTAAAGGCTAATTGCCTTTAGAATCAACAACTACTCCATCATATACACAAACACATACATGATATATATATATATATATATATATATATATATATATATATATATATATTCAGTACCTCTACTCCAGAGAGGTGGTAGCACCTATTAGCGTCTCAGCTATGAGCAAATAGTTAACCCCTAAACAAAAACAAAGCATTCTAAAAGTATAAAAATACATTTTTATATAAAAATATAAACAATACCTATTTATAATATATATTTAGTTGAAGCCGTGAAATTGTCTTCAAAATATTTACAATTCGGCATTAAATAACCCATAGAGGTGTTGATATGACTCTAAACAAAATCAACCACTGACCAATATACCCCATAGTTTCGTCGACGATCATTTTTGTAATTCTTAGGTCTACTCGTCAGGAGGTATCGGCAAATATATGTACGTGTCTTTCTCTCTCTAATATATATATATATATATATATATATATATATATATATATATATATATATATATATATATGTGTGTGTGTGTGTGTTTATGTTTTAGAGTGGTAAAACATATAAAAACGCAATTTTTAATGAAAAAGAAACAATTTATGACAAAACAGTGGGCTATAAAAATATATATATTACCGTAAAATGGTAATACTAAATCTAAAAACGACCAAAAACAACTAAACCAGTTTGTTATGAATTGTATCTTTGTATGACGTACTATTGCAAACATTTTTGAATACATGCGGACCAGGTACACTGAGGATTCAATTCATAAATTGAATAACAATATTATAATTAATGATATTTGTTTTGTACTTCAAATATATAAAGATTATCTTAGCTTCTAAGAAAGTTATAACAGAAAAAGAGAAAAAAAATCATACAATTTTTGAATGATACGAACACAAATTTTGAAAATGCGAAAAACCTGATCTCATAATAATCAAAACAGCAACTAAAAACATTGTCAAGATAAAAACAAGAAAGAAATGGTTTTAAAAATGCCAGGAAACAGTATATGAGAAAAATTAAAGTAATAAGAAAGAAAATTGAATTGATCAAAAAGAAAATTTTGAAAAAGCTGCTGTTGTGAATGTAAACAGAGAAAAAATGCAGAATACAGTCAGAAACCTGGCTAAAACATGAAAACAAATAAACATCTGTTTCTGAGTAAACATTACAAATAGAAACGTTTTAGTTTAAGAAATACATGAAAACTAATTTCTAGAGAAAATGTTTTGGTGATGAATGTAGAGCTACATTGGATGAATCTGATGACAGCTAGAGGTTACATTCGTCGTGGAAATATTCAATCAACATGACTTAGAATATAGAATATAGAAAAATATTTGGGTTAGTATTGTCGGCAGTAAAATTAATTCGGACCATTCAAAGTTGATGGCATTAAGACAAATACAATGAATTGTTATTAGAAAACACTTCTTCTGAATGGTATAGGTCATGAACCCATGCAAGACAACGCTCCTTAATATCCTGCCAAAATGGATGTTGCCCACCTTACCAAAATGTTCCAAATAAATCGAATTAATGAAAATGCCTGCAAACACAAAATATATTAACCCAATAGAAAATTTACATTCCATCATTAAAATGTATATGAGAATGGGCAACAACATTCAAGTCATAAAATGGTATCTAAAAAGCAATAAAACTGAGGAAAGTAAAAGTTTAAAAAGTTAAAACCATTGAATGAAGAACTGATGAATGTTCAGAGAATGTCTAAAGAGCCCGTCGTAATATCTGAAATAAAATAATACTTCAGTCAAAGTATATGGGATATTTCTTTGTCAAATATGTTTGTATAGTATATATCTGTTATAAGCAAACATTTACGTTGACAATTGTAATTGTTATCAGTATTTTTCAACAGTTCATACCAAAAAAGGAAACAAGTGATAACAGAAAAGAAGAGTAACAATATACATATATATATATATTTTTCAATATTCAATAGGAAATATTATTAGATAAAACTGTATTTTTCATATAAATAATGGCTATTCACTGTTTGTTCAACACCCATATACCCCACCTGTGGTTTATACTGCAACCACGCTGAGTGGATCTTAGTTACATTTTCTTGGAGAGAACGTACAATCTGGCGTTATCAACTGTTTAAACAATGCCAGTACGTTCAAAACTTTGGTGACGATGACTTGTGACTTAGTTGTAGCTTCCGAACAGTTCCGTCTCCCCAATTTCACTAGCAAGGTGTGTATATATATATATATATATATATATATATATATATATATATATGATAGTCTGAAAGCGACGTCCTAAATATTCGGTCACGTGACCATCCCATATATACATATATCCCTAAAATGTTACCAACAAATCTTTTATTAATGGCAATCTCATTGACTTGCATAATAGAATCTGACATAATACAATGTCAAAATAACCATAGTATCATTTGTCAAATTCACTGTCGCACAACGGCGTCTCCATTCTCGTTATCGTAAGATCTGAACGTGATGTTGTACTTACAGATCATGGCGTCCGAGTTAGCGGTATTTCGGAACTAATTAAATTTGCCGATTCAAATTTGAATCAAATAATAAATATCTATCGGCAACCGAGTCATGAACACACTGGGATGCAAGTGAACATTCATGGCTACGATGTGTTGCATACAGGATTCAATTAATTCCGTGTATGATGGTCACAAAAAAAAAAAGCCTAAATTTTGATTACCTATTTCTACTGATGTTCTTAAAAAAGACAAAGCTAAAATTTTCGTACCAAATGGATGTCAGCGTTTTTTTTTTAGATTATATTTAAAACTAGACTGAAGGCTCTGCTTTATATAACTGACATCGACATAATAATAACAAATATTTTAAATGATAGACATAAAAAACCCCAACAAGGATTAGTTTTTCTACAGCAGATATATATGTATATTTATTAGGGGTTAACACATCCAGTAAATTCGTGATCATACCAATAGTGCTGGATTGAAGTCATTGCTTAATGAGAATCACTTCATTTGATACAATGAAATTATATATAAATATATATATATATATACGAATGTAATGGGAACGAAAACAATATATAAATTCTAACGTTCACAGCATTAATTCAAAAGAGAGCTCAATATCGGCAGTAGAGCAATAATTGCTTATTAGAATTTTTTTTTCATAAATAGTTTTATTTTGTCTATATGAAATTATATATATATATATATATATATATATATATATATATATAAAAAGTATTAACAAAAAGGGCTATAGAAGGAGCTAAATGGGCTTCTCGAGAAAGAGGGAAACCAAGAAATAAAAAAAAAACCTACAAAACTCCCGTTTTAATAACTTAAACTCCCGTTTTAATTATAGCTTTCTTTTGCTATAAGCCAAGTCTATGAATTTAAGTGTCCTCTGGGAGATTGTATCTCCAATGAGAAAAATATTATTCATGTTGGACACACTACAACAACGTTGTCTCGGTGGCTGAGTTTTTATTTGAATGATATATCCAACATTTCTAAACATTTACAACAACATACCTGTCCGCATTCAGAAAAATTCTTGTCGAAAATACTTCTATACTTTTTATGAAAGCAACAAACTTAAACTAAAAATTTCTCGAAGTTATCTATATTAATAAATTGAAACCAATCCATAATAAAATTAATTATGCATACTGCACAAATGCTATAAAATGTGTACAATAGATAGTTTAAAAATGTCATGGTTTGCACTAATAGTTTTTGCTTCTTATTCCGTAAAACTCCTCGACAGCCACACTTAGTTACCTTCCCTGAAGCTGTGTCAAGCGAACACGCGCTGACTCAATGTTCTTCATTCCCCAAGTAAAAGACTTTAACTTTTAGATGAACACAACAATTTTATCTTCGAAACTAATGAACACTACTATATTTGTCTTGCAATAAACAACACCCTGATGATAATATTGTGCCAATGTCGAAAGTACTCCGAATAAATAATATGTATCAATTCACCTTCAATAACGACATCAAAAAGCTTGTCCGTGAATATGAAAGGATCCAATTGAAAATAAGTAGACAAAACTTGTCTAAATTATTCAATGAAACACGTCTCTCTCTCTCTCTCTCTATATATATATATATATGAATCCATCGATTAATGCGTTTTCGATTAATGCACTGAAATTTTTTATAGCAAACTTCGATTACTGCATGCATAATACTCGATTAGTTCGGTAAAAACTTTCTTCAGTTTGACCATAGTAATTAAATTGATTTTTCTAGTTGCTGATTAATTAAAAAAAAATTAAATTTAAAAATGGGTAACTATATAGTTTGTCAATTTTTTATATTCGATTAATGCGTATCTTTTCACGCACACATTAGCCACACTAATCAAGGGATATATATATATATATATATATACACCACAGTACTGTAAAGAGAAATACAGGAATGTAAAACAAAGCTGATATACAACCATTCCTAGGCACCGATCATGTACTACAGACCAGGTTCCAAGATTTGAAGAAGTAGAAAACATTGATGTTTACCTAAAAAAGAAAAGAAAAAAGAATGTCATAAATTTGGAAAAAAAATCGAATTCTAATTCAAATGGCAAGCCTCCAACAGTTCAAAACAAAACAAACAAAACGAAAAGAAAGAAATAAAATAACTAAAGTGAATTTCTATTTCTCCTCTTTCTTATTTGCAAGGAAACATGAAGAGGAATTTATCGTTGAAACTTTATGTACAATTGGCAGTAAATTTGTAAATAGTTCCATTCTTATCACATTTGCGACCGGACATCGATTCTTTACTCCAAGAGTCACAAAGAAATGTAAAACTTTACTTTCACTCAAATACTATATAGATAGATTACAGTCGGAAGATGATGTATTTGAATGATCATCGACAACTAAAGAGAAAACATTTTTGTTTTATTCTAAAAAGAAGTTATTCCTCATATCAAATCTAATAAGAATTAAAACTTTAAAACACCACCCTTGCAAATTGTAGATGATGAAGCTGGAGGTCTATTCTAGCTTTAAAATAAGACCAAACTGACCACGCGTGCTTAATTTGATTTAGACAAAAAGTGGCGTTATAAAAAATAATTTCCTTAGTTTTCTAGGATACACAATGAGGAAAGAAGGTTTGGAAAATTTGACACTAAATGAAAGCCAGAGGGACAGGTGGAAAAAACGAGTAACCTACCTAATGAGCTGGTATAATTGTATAGCGCGAGGACTAGTAAAATACCAATATTGCTAAGATCGACAAATGGTAGGGAGTTGTGGAGAGCCACGACTTCCACGTTCTGAAGGGACGCAAAACATAGAAATTTTGTGCTCCAACGCTGGTACGATTAAATTATTTCCTTCAATTCCATGGTGCTTATTTTCACTCTTATAAGCACCCGTATTATTTTGCAAGAGACTTTCTACTCGGTACAATTTTTTGTTCCAATTTATTTAACTTATATAAAAGAAAAAAAAATCGCCCAACTTTTATTTGTACCGACACACATATCCCCATCGGCATTAATATTCCAGACGGTATTTAGTAAAACAAAACTACATTAGATATAAAATGCATGATGCACTTAAATTATTTGTATTCAAACTAAGTACATTGTGGTTTGTGGTTTACCAATAGCATTGTCGGAGATATTAATGAAGTATAGTTTGACACAGTGTAAATATAAGACATCGATCTAGTTCATTAGCTTAAGTCAATTACGATCAGCTAAACTATATTGTTAAAAAAATCTGTTTTTTCTATCTGAATTTTTCAGGCGACAGTAACCTCGTTGATTTTTTTCCTAAATGTTCACGCAGTACGAATCCCAAGAGGGTCAGAGAATGATGTTATTGTATAGACGTAAGAGAAGGAAGTAAATGCAGATTTTGAAGATATGTAGTATAGATAACTGTTGTCCCAAAGCTTGAAGAGATTATGCTTGTAGTGATCGAGGAAGCATCGACATAGAAGTCCCTTTCACAAAGTAGCGATTCTCGGAAAGAATCTGAGCAGAACTTTCTTTTTACTAACAGAATATGAAAGGAATTAAGATGGTTCGATCTTGTGTGCGTGACATAGCAGGTTGGGACTGGTGGAACTAAGAAATGCAGCTCGTCTGAACATTTGACATGGAAATAGCGATAGTGATAGGCTTGCGACGATTGCATTGCTTCGTGAACGTGGCGACATAGAAATTGTGAGTTCAATTTCTGAACAGAGTAGTGCAAAATTAAACTCCATGGAAACAGAGCCAGTGGTAATTTAGTACTAAATAATAACAAGGCGAAATATCTTGAGACATGGCCAGCAGAACGAGAAGAATCAACCTTTGTAGATTAAATAATGAGTTTTCAAAATTGCCTGAAGATTACACAAATCAACAAACACCTGACGAATGGCACAAAAGTCGAAATGTGATAATAACAAAAAATGAGAACAATAGTTGGAATGTAAATAAGATCTCTATTAATATTTCTTAACAGAAATGCTTATTTTTGTAGTTTTTAATAGAGAATTAGCAAAATATGACCAATTCTAGAATAGCTGCGATATTTACTGTCTGAAATTTGCCCCGAAATATTTTGCTCAATATGCAAATAAAAACAATATAAAACTCCGTGCTTGGAACAATTAATTTTGAGAAACATTTAAATTTAATTTCAATTTAATCAGTTTCAACATTTAAAGAGAGTCATGCTGACATTTAATAATGCTTGGCTGCCAATTTTTCCCGTCGGTGTTTTTCTTTATTTTCTTTTTGAGAAATGTTTCCATTTGATAACATGAAATCCTCCATGAATATTTGCAATGTTAAGAAAACGTTATCTCGTCTCATCAGTGGTAGATATAAACAGAGCAGGTGCAATGTTGAACATCTCACGTTTTGCTTAGCTTTAAGATACCATACATTATTTAAAAAATACTACTGTACGGTTTAAATGTAACAAGACAAAGTTTTCGTTTGGCCATCTTAAAACAACCATTAGTAAGTATAGCCAGTCAAAAAAAAAACAAACAAAAAAAAAAAAATTTAACAACGGTGGTGGGGGTGTAACGGTTATCTTTGAAAAAGGGAAATGGCGAACTACTTTAATGGTAGAGTACGGTGAGGTTTCTAACGTTGGATAGCTTCCAGTATAGAAGAAATATAGTTGAATTCAAAATATGTGGGAGGAGGCACGGGGATACCACTCCACTGTATTTCCCAAGAATTTGTTGTAATTCGCAGATAATAAAGGAACAGCATATGTGGACAGACGAACTGTTTACCTCCTGAAAGGATAAAATATTTGGAAACAAATGAAGGCAAAATACGAGTCTACACATCCGAGAAACCTATTCAGCACAGTACTAATATTCAGCGAATCTCGTTCACTGATAGTTTCTTCGCGGTGAGGAGAAAATGTTTGTGTATATTTACAAAGTTTAAGTATGTTGTCCAATGACGATCGAGTAAACTAAAGTAGTAATGATCTGCCAGACTATCTTACCTATGGTGAGGCATTTTATTAAAATTTACTTAGCCGCATATGCTAAACATTCTTCAGCTGCTCCGGGAAGCATTATCAGTGATGTTTATTCCTAGTGTCATTGAGGCTTTCCATCCTTTAAAAATATCAGACGCCTCTCTCTCTCATGCGATCCAGTCAGGAGCTACGACCTTCTGGTGAGCTTCATTTGTTTTAATCTGCAAATTTGAATTCTGGTTCGAAACATTTGGCCAGAGATTATATTGGTTTGAACATAAATCAATAAAACTGTTTTTATTTATTGGTCGAATTATTTTAAAACTACCTGGATATTTACCGTTACATGCTATCTCACTTCAATGCCTTTAATTAGTTATCAAGCCATAACAAAATTAAATCCTTCGGAAAACCACTTGGGTAAGATGTGTTAGATTCAACCAACTTTAACACATGGTTTATATTTGTGAATCGTGAATTGGCATGCATTTTGAATGACCGTTAAAAGTCCATTTTCGACGCATATCTCAAAACACTCTTGCGGTGTGCCGGGAAGCTTCATTAGTCATGTTCATTCTTGGTGTCAGAGAATTTCAGATTTCTAAAAACATCAGTGCCCCTTTTTCACAAGACAACCAGGAACGATCATCTCCTGGTCAACCTTTCGGCATCTTTCGATTGATACATTAAAGAATTTACTAAGTCTATCATAGTATGGAAATAGGTAATAAGTGAGACACCAGCGAAGACAAACCTACTACAGTAGTAATGTTTTGCAAGACTAGTTTCATTACTATATGTCTTGAAACTTCTCTTACGATGATTTTAATCTTAGCGGACGATAAAACTAAGATATAACGAAATAGTGCCATCAAATTTGGGATGTGGGGTGGTGGTGGTGGGGATTATCTGCTTAAAAATGGGTTTGGATTACAGTCTCGACAGATACAATCCCGTCTGATATAAATTCCCGTTTGATATAAATACCGAAATCTTGTAAGAGTTGGAAACAGGTAGAAATAATTTGACACGTTGACTGCTAAAAATCAATTAGAAAATCTGACTTCAAACGCCAACTTTGTAATAGTCAACTTAGGTAATACAATTTTTTTATAACTTCAACTGAAGTTTCACACTAAATGTATCTCTGCGAAAAAAAACTATTTGTTGGCGCCAGCAGATGAAAATATATCAGGAAATGCTAAACACGAGATAACTCGTAGTCGACACGATGACATTATGATAAAAACGGCCAATCATGATGTCTCGTTGTTGGCAGTGAAAGTGTATTTAAAAAGTTCTTAGAAGACATTTACTTACTGTTTAAAAAAGAGATTGATTAAACAAAAAACATAGAAAGACATTTACTTGAAATGCGTGAAAGAAAATCCACGATATGAAAGATTTTATTAAAGATATAGTTTATTTGAAGCCCGGGATGATTTTCATTTTTTTATTTTAATTTTAATCCCGATTTTCTTTTTTATTTTAATTCTAAGCCCGGTGTTTCTTTCATTATTGATTTTATATCATTTTTCACTTTAAAAACGAAACAAAATATTTCAAGACAAACTTCCCACACTAAATAAGAAAGATATTAAAATTTACATATCGAAATATTTATTGCTAATTCAATGACAATATGGAAAAACATACGACGTGACGTGTTTCGTTCTTTGAAAGTACTTGTTCAGAGGAATGATTTTCTCGATGGAATTTTAAGTATTATTAATCTGACGATGTTCTTTCGAAGGACGAAACGCGTATAGTAGATTTTCAATTTTGTTATTTAAATACTTAAACTAAATTTAAAAACTGTTACTCAACAAAAGTAGCAATACATTGCCGATCCTTCATTATAAATGCAATTAAATTTGAGGAACATTTAAATAATACCATTTCAGTTTCATAATTTTTAGTATTTAAAATAGACGTTATCAATAACTATTCAGAATTCTGACCACGAAACTATAGGTATATATAACTGACTAAAACATTAATTCCGTCTCTACACTTCTTATTTTACAGTTTTTTCTAGAACTGTAGTTTTCGAATTTTCAGTTTAACAGGCTTTAGTTTTTCGGTGTCGATACTACATGAAAGTCAGCTTTCAGCTCTTTATCGAAATTCGAAAACGTTCACGGACATTGGGGGGGGGTATACAGTTGCCTGACCAGCTGGCATTTAAATTTATTTCTTCGGGTAATTACCTTCGAACAGTATTACAAAAAATTGTTTGATTAACGCACAAATTTATAATTCGATAATTGCTTCCATATTAAACACATTGAAATTTCATGAGTCCTTCATTTGCATTCGTCAAATGAGCGTTAACCCCATTACTCAAGAAAATGATGTTGACCTGTTTTAGAGGATAATATGGCCCCTACAGCTGTCGGCTTTAAAATTGCTTCAGAGATTAAATTCTTACTTTGTTGGTTCTATTTGTCTAATCCAAAAATTCAGTGGTTACTATAACAGACAAATAAATAATCAAGACACAAATAAAAGAAACCAATTCGTTTGAATCGGATTACAGTATCTGACTTGATTTGCAAAGATTATAAATGGAAGTAACAGGAAATAAAATACTGTTTTCTTTTTATTTATTCAGTTCTTGGTATTTTTTGAAATCAGAAAACGCGTGGCAAAATTTGCAGATTTTTAAATTTCGAATTTAAAATAAAGAAAAATAAATATGAAGTCCTAACAAGATTCAACAGTAAATATCCGTTTAGAATTTCTCAAACATACCTATAGATATGAAAGTGAATAATATTGCATCGTTTCAAGTGCTGGTCTCCAGGGCAAAACTCGGAAGAAAATGTCAGACGTGCTTTTTTTTTCTATTATTTTCTTTGATTAATTATATATATATATATATATATATATATATATATATATATTTCTTGTAATATCGAAAAGAAATGTCAAATTTCTAACTTACCGATACTTTTTACGCAGGAAGACGGCTTAAGTACAGCAGTACATTTATTTTTTATTCTTTCGAGATTTTACAGTTCTTAATATTATAAACTTTATATTGAGCAAGTAAACATATTAGAGTAGACGTTTGTGTTTTGTTTTGTTTTGTTTTAAATATCTACTGGCATAAATATCAAAAGACTTAATAAATATTTGCCTCGCAGGAGAATTCGAACCTGTATTCCCTAACTTTGGAAACCACATTCAATTCGTTTCGGGAGACATATTATTCCTTTGTAAGGACTTCTTGAGGCTTTGGCCAGTAGATAGAAATTGCACTAAGCAAGGATATATACTTAAACTAGTATACCCACAGATTATAACAGTTACATTAGTAAGAAGAAGTCGGATTAGGAATCCATTAATTGCTACATTATATATATAGTGTGTGTTTGTATACGGTCGGACGCGATTAAAAATTGCCTGCAGATTGATATGCTATATATATATATATATATATATATATATATATATGTGTGTGTGTAATTTGCTTTGGTCTTAATATGTTATGATTGAATTGTCATCACTTATAGTTTATAAAATTCTAGGGATGAAGATTATATATTTTTTATTTTTATTTTATTCTCTCAGTTTAATTCCACGAAATGCTACTTTGTCATGTTTGAAATTTAAAAAAATAATTAGTTTATTATCATTTCTATTATTTTGAATACTCGCTAAATATGTGAAACTCAACTTAAACTCAAGCCACGTGACGTTTTATAGCTTGTGACCTTCCGTACTTTTTAATGACAAACCATTTAAGCGCTTTTTATCAAAACATAATTACATTTCTTCATAAGTGGGGATCATCGGATTGGTCCAAATTATACAATTTTCAAATCCCCAGACAATGACGAGCTAAGAAAGAGAAGTACAAAGGTGGATGGTGCTGTTATTCATTTTTTTTAATTTTTTAAAAAAATTAATGAAAAAGTGTTAAAATTTCGATTTAAAATTAAAGAAATGAGAAATAATTGTATTAAAAATTCAATTTTCATTGAAAAAATTTTTTGCTTTCAGAAAATATTGTCCATATTCATACGAACAAATAAAGACGAATAAAAGCGTTTGAGATTAAATAGTATATTTGTTTTTATTGAGTTTTGTATGTTACAATTCAGAGCTGATTTTCAGGTAATGGGTTCAGTAAAAAAACAAAAAACAAAACATGATTTACATTCTTCAAAGCCTTGTGCTTTAAATATTGTAATCACTAAAAACCGATGGTATGGAATTTTTTGAGTTTTTCATAAAATTAGATATGGGGGTGTTAATAAAAATAAAAAATATTTCTGCCATGACTTTAATAAAAAAAAAAACATATTCATAATAATTTCGATCATCTGTGAATATTTTCTGAAAGTTTCATTAACATCTGACAATTATTTTTATTTTTACAAGATTTTCCAAATTAATAGGTATAAATACCAAAAAAAAACGCGCTAAAAATTATCTATGTTATTTAGTATTCCTTTTTTTTTTTTAAATCAAAATTTA
Organism: Acanthosepion pharaonis; assembly: GCA_903632075.3. Classification (NCBI taxonomy): domain Eukaryota; kingdom Metazoa; phylum Mollusca; class Cephalopoda; order Sepiida; family Sepiidae; genus Acanthosepion; species Acanthosepion pharaonis. The sequence continues at coordinate 262,934 of CAHIKZ030001363.1, read as the reverse complement.
GAATATTCTAAAAAGATGGAAAAATTTTGAAAAATAATTAAAAAAAAATTTGGTCTATCCTCTTCATAAAAACATAAGCATTTTGACGATAAAATTTTGTTTTCATAAATTTTGGCGTCTTTTTCATCAGACTATGCTCTATTTTTTTGCAATTTCGCGGAGGTACCTAATTTAAGGAAAAGTACATCTTTTGTTACGATCTTTCGAAGTCTATAACTGCAAATTTTCTATTTGTACAGGTAATGTAAACAAAGTAATTTTAAAACATTTAATATATTTCTTTCCACCCAAATATTATTACTTATTCAATTAAGCGTTATATTTTACTAGGTATGTGTCTTTGACTAAAAATACATAGAGTTAAGAGATCGAAAAACTTCAGAAAATTCTTAAGACACATGGTAACTATGCTAACCTTGTTGGTCATTGCTACTATTGCTTGCTTGATTTGTTTTTTACGTCTTATCAGCCATTTGTACGTTATTTAAAGCCAGAAAATATTGAGATTTTAAGATTTTTTAAAATAATAATGGTTTAGTGATACAAGTTTTACTAATTAATCCATAGCTAGGTGAGAAGAGGTGGATGCATACTTTTCCCAAGCGTATTTCTGCGTAAGTGAATATAAAGAACACGACTGTAATTCGAAGTCGAGCCATTATCCATTACACCACTCGCACATCTAAGTGGTCACCTGTTAGGTATTGACTCGGTCTGAAGTTGCTTAACTTTGGTGATCGTACGAGAATTGATGTTTCAATGTAATGTGGCTAGTATTGAGTCAAAATACTTATTTGACGCTCGTCAGATGTTACCTTATGCAACATTTAAGGTAAGTTTAATAAATAGCTGCATTCATACCTTCTGATAAGAAATAAAGAGAAAGAGAGAGAGCAGAAATATTTAATCAGATTTAAAGATATTTTTTAAGATTTGTTTTATGTTATAAACTATTATTTTGTAACTAGATTATAACTTTAAATTCTCTTCAAAACTGTTCCAGTCGTATTCAACATTTCCAAAATATTCAAGAATTGAAGGGGTGTTCTTTCTTTCTTGAAAGCCATAAAAACAAGGATTCCCGACCATCTGAAAAATTCTTCTTAGTTATGAAAAGAGAGCACTTGAAGAAAGATTTATTCTCTCGTTATGGGCATTATTATATCCTTGATATAATAACACAGTAGTTCAAGGACGAAACGGAGTGGCTGAAAGTAAAAAGGATGTCAAACATTCTTAGTTCTCAGTTCTTTGATATACTACGATATACACAAACATAATATATATATATATATATATATATATATATATATATATATGCACGTTTCCAACGTAGAAAACTACATATCACATATATCCACACAGCAAAACAACATACAAGGAGAAACAAAATGGAAAGATCTTACATATAATTTGGAGATACACCTGACCTGAATAAGTCATTCTTAGAACTCTTTCGAATAAAAAAATTCGATACCTATACTGATTTCAGAAAAGTATATGGACACATCAACAGAGACGTAATTTTTCCATCTATCAGAAAGCACTTTCAAGTCCTGACTCCACTGAATGCCTTTGTTTGATAGAATAACTGTATCGATCGCATATGTCTAGTAAAGACACAAACATGAAATACTTCAAAATATCATTAGGAGTACGACAAGGAAGAAATAAGAGTACCGATCTGTTTAATCTGTTTCGGGAGCATACTCTTTGAGAGAACAAAAACAGATGTGAAGAGATGATCATGTAAACATTCCTTAGCACTCCCAAAATAATCTACTAATAGAAAACAGGCAATGATGATGGCGTCTGTATTCACGACATAACCATTCATAATTCGGATAAGAATGGTATTGAACAAAAAAAATAAAAATAAAAAAATGTAAAAACAAACAAATCAACATTCTTCAACAAGTGTTCCAAGAAGTAGGATTTAGGATAAATCTTTCCAAAACAGAAACTATTATTTGAAATGGGAATGAAAATACAATGAATCTATCATAAAAATTTAAAAAACTTGATTTTATAAATTTCCACCGTCATTAACGCAAATTCTTCGGTCAATGAATGCTGAATGTCTTATGAAAGGAAACGGCTATTTTTACCCATTACTATTAGAATAATTACCCGACCCAGATTGACACACGATAACGATTTACATTCAGATCAGCAAGCATACCTGCAGGTAGTAACAAAAATTGTTCAAGTTTCCTCGACATTTTGCATCAGAGATATTTTGTATCTTCACATTTCAATACAGCGAAAGGGGTATTGCTTAGGGGGTAGCTCCCTGAAGGTTTCTGTTAACATAATCGGAAACCAATGTTATTTATTTTAGTTGGTATGTTCAAAAATTTTCAGCGAAAAACTGATTTCCAGTTTGTTGAATTAAACGCATTTTTTTTACAAATACCTGTTCATATTCATTCATCTAAATTATTATGTCTACGTACCTATATATCGGTTTGTATGGCTTGTTCCTTTCTCTCTCTCGTATATATTTAGTTGTTTATACCATCTGTTTCCATCTACCTATCTATAATGTGTATGTAATTAAATAATGTTCGTTTTTTTATGTATTTATGTACGCATGTGCCTGTATGTAGTAAGAGTCTGTACAAATATGATTACTTAATGTATCTTGCTCAAATGTCAGAACGCGTTTCTATTTCTGGGAAAGCTATTCGATTAGAAGCGAATGTAAATCCGATGAAATTTTTATAATTCCACTTAACATCCATTTCTGCCTTTGAAAGACGCAGCGTTTACAAAAGCAATGGAACATTGAACCCGGTTGAATAGCGAAAGCGTACACTGCACATGCGCCGCTCATTTATTTCCGTTCGCATAGCTTTAATGTTTCAGAACAGTTTAATCCTAACTCAAGAGAAAGCTCATAATTTGACGAAATCACTCGGTGTCGACTGTGACTGTGGAAGTGAACAAAGAAGGACCAATCCATTAAGCTGGCTGCTGGCATTGTGGTAGTTGAACTAATTTTCTGTTTACCTTTGGTGCATGCCGTTGGTGCTGGAACCCATTTAAAAGTCCATTTACTGTTCAGAGATGCCATCACCTCTTCGTAAATCCAGGCACTAATGTCTTACAGCTTTCATCAGTAGTCATTATATTTGTATCTAGTTTCCCCTCTCTATCTTTAGGGAAATGGTTCCAGGTCCTCCTGAAAAATTACGGATGCTCAACATCCTTATAAAATGGCATAGAATGTTCATCTAAATTCCTATATACTTTCCAATTACATTGTAAATGCAATATCAATTACTGTTATACTCTCATTATAAACGGAAACTTTCGGGGGAAATCGATAATCGAGGAAAAATAATTAAAGTCGTATAACAGTAAACTTTAACTTTAAAATCTTTGTGCCATGAATAAAAACTGATTGGGAGACTTTATAATAAAAAAATGTGTATTCTTTATAGCACCAGAAACACTATTGAAGAGTGGTTTGTTTATTCTTATTATCATTGAAAAATAATTATTTCATTAGCTTGTAGAAAGTGATAGAAAAGAAATGTTGCTATGAGGAATCACCCCGTTTATGATTTGCTTCATTCGAAACCACAACACATTTGATTTCAGTCAAAAAGCTAAGAAGCATTTGCATTTATTCGTCTCCCCACGAGGACAAAATAAGACTAAAGTCAGTTGAATAATGTAGAACGCTACACGTGTATTTTTGGAAAGACGTAAGTACTGATTGGTTCCTATAGTCAATGCCACAAAGTTGTTTTGAAAATTCTTAACAGTGTTTAGTTATTACAAAGAGGAGGTGCTGTTCCGGAGCTGGATTTCACAGAACCAGGATTAATTTATGTATGCTAAGTTTCGAACGAAAATGAAACCAGATTTACTTACTTCCTCACGAGGGCAAATACGACACAAAGTCGATATCACGTGAGCGTTTCACACCCATACTTATGGAAAAGAGGAAAATTGCTTTGCCTCTGTTGCCAATGCTAAGTTGAACTTTTAATGCAATGGAGAACTACTGCTTCTGACCTGAGATTCCCCAAATCAGATCCTCTTCATTAAATACTGTATCTTGCCCTAGAACGAAACACAAATAATCCCACCCCGAGAGCGATTCTTAGAAAGCTTATATTTTATTAGATTTAGTAGCGGTTTATCTTATATTGAATCGCATGTAACTTAGCAATGGTTGGATACATTAAGGCATATTATCCGAATACTTTAAAGGAGCAATGCACACACACACACACACACACACACACACACACACACACACACACACACACACAGAATTGAGTTCAAACCAGAGAGAAAAGTGAGAGAGAGAGAAAGAGGAGCGTGAGAGTGTGTGTGAGGGAGAAGGAGGAGATAGGGCAAAAGCAGTGAGAGACAAAATGTCAGAGAGAGAGAGAGAGGGTGGGAGAGAAAGCGTGTCAGAGAGAAAGAGAAAAAGTGTCAGAAAGAGAGGGAGAGATAACAAAATGACGCGATTTTAATGATGAAAAAATAAATTTCCCATGATGAAAATCAGTTGCGTCACTCTCATTAATATTTATGTCTAAATTTTCTAATAGAGCTGGGAGAATAATGACGTCAGGAGACAAAACCATTCACTGTTTGAGACGATCGTGTGATTTGAATGCGAAGCAAATGCGTTATTAATCGTGGCATTTCTGTGAGAGCTTTTTTCTACTGAAGGATCAATCATGACCACATAGAAAAACAAGTTAATCTTTTGAAATTGACACTATCCATTCAAGATCAGAGTCTGATATCGAATAAACACGGATTGGAAAAGGGGTAAAGTCAACTCCACCACGCGAAAAAAGTTGGTTGCTTGTTTTGTTTTAAGGTAAATCAACCTCTCCCGGGTCATTTAAAACCGAAACAGTCTTAAATTGCATAAAATTAAAAATTGTATTTAACTGCAGATTTTTTGTACACGGTCATATGGTTTCAATTATTGATTCTTCCGTTAGCAATCATATGGCTTCAACTACTGATTTTTTTTTTATGCAGTCATATGGTATCAACTACGTTGGCTAGATTTAGATACCATTATTTTTAATTGTCAGGTTTATATTTTTAGTATAAACCCAGTGTTTTGAGAAATGATATTTCGTCCACTTTTGATCTTTCAAAGAGCTCCTTTATGTTGTTTATATTGTAATATTGTTTCCTTGAGGGAGAAAAGAGCTGTACACACAATCAAAACATATTTTATAGTTTATGCTGTTTGTTATATTGGACATGCTGGCTGTCGCGGAAAAGGAAAGGAAATATTGTTATTATCTACAAAGGTATCTATTTATATTTATTGATATGATCTCCACAGTTCTTCCAAAACTTGTTTTTTTTTCTTTTAGCGTCCTTTTTATTTCCCCTCCCACACACAATGTTCCATCGCAACAGATTCAAAAGTCTTTCAAAATGTCTTCTCTGTCCATTATCATCACGATTCGAGATGTCAGTCTACAAATGTTGTCCTGTGCCTAGGGTCATATGCTTGTGGAATCCTAAGCACAAGACAGCTATCACATCACTGTTGTATATGAGGGTCAAGGATGGTGTCATAATTGGCAGAATTGAGAGGAGTTGTGGTAATTTGGTGCATGTGTGAAACATCTGATGCATACAGTATTATGCTATCTGCCTTCGTTATAATAGATTAGATTTTATCACCTACGGATGTTTCGCATTATCATGGGATATTCCTAAGCGTATATTTGATGCTGCTGTAATTACAGCAGTATATGATACGGTAAGAAAGTATTTCATTAACAATATTGCTTTTTCATAAATCAATTAATTTTATTATAATAGTAATCATTAGTCTCACGGTGAAGTAATTGATAATGCTTTGGATTGAGGAATCGGAGAGCCGAGTTAGAATTCCAGTCGAATCCGTTATATTCACTTATGTGCTAATACTCTTGGTAAAGGTATGTATCCTCTTCTCCTCCTCCCGATCTATAGCCTTGAATGGCATCTGGTGTATCGCAGAAAGAAATGGCAACATATTGTGCGAAAAAATCTGCCTCGTCAGTCATGTGTCGAAAGATACATGATCGCCTAAGCCTGCATCACTCGTGGCATCTAACTGACTGATTGATTTTCATGACCGAATGTGGTCGTACTGTCATTAAGCAAGTGAGCACTTCAGTAGATCCCTTTAGATATCCGGATCTGGATTTATTCATGCGTTGTGTTTCTTAGGCATTTAGACTTGGCAGGTTAAACTCCATCTGATGTTCTTTAACTTGAAGGCCCGTAAGGATCATGGATATGTAGCCGTTTTATCCTTCACGGGGATCCTTTGTACAACTCAATCTGTAACCAGTTGAGCGTGGCGTTACCAAATCCACCTGGAAGAAATACACTTTCTGTTGAAACCATCACAATAATAACTTCCGAGGAGAGGCTATGGCTCTATACTCAATATGGAGTCTACAGGAGTAACAGCAATTCCCGACGAAGGCTGAAGAACAAATCTGCCAAAACGATGGGTTATGAAAATAAAAATACATGAATACAAGATTCACTTGTACAAAACTAAAAGAAAGAAACAGGTATCGAATGATTTTTTGTAAGATTGGATTGTATATGCAAATTTATTCAGTTCATGTATTCATAAATATTGATTCCTTGTTTGATACTATTATTTAATGCTTCCCCGGGGAAATTATTACACAGAATTAAAAACAAAATTGATATTGAGATGTGACAAAATTTAATGAACGCTTTCTCTAGAGTTTCATTCTTGTCAATTTTACGGTGGTGTGAATATGTCCGAGAATATTTAAATAAAAAAAAAACCCAAAAAAAACAACCCCCCCAAAAAAAAAAAAACAAAAAAAAACTAAAAGTGTTTCTCGGGATTTTATGTGTAATAAACCTTATTAATCCACGAGAATTCGGCGAGTTTTATTTTTAATAAATTGTTCACCCAATTTAAGGCCTATGAGCCACTCAGAGGAGAGAGAAATAAGGAGGGGAGGGAGAGATAAGGAGGGGAGGGAGAGATAAGGAGGGGAGGGAGAGATAAGGAGGGGAGGGAGAGATAAGAAGGGAGATATAAGGGAGAGAGGGAGAAATAAGGAGAGGGAGATATGGATAAGGAGTGCAGTTTAAGAGGATACATAGGAAAGATATCATTTAAGCATAAACATGAAGAGATTAATATTGTAGAGGTCGAGGTAACATTCACTCAAGGTCTTAAGAAGAAATGATCCAAATAGAAATTCATTCTTGCTAAAGGAATATGGTGGGGGAATGGGCATAGGGATGATTCGCTCCAGTGTACATGACATTGCGAGTCATAGCTGTGAATGTTAGGGTCTGTGGAACTAAGGAATGAAACTTGATGGAACATTTGCCATGGAAATAGCGATAGATTAGCAAGAGGCTTACGATGTTTCGTCTGTAGGATAGGGGTGGTAGAGTGGAAAATAATTAATCGCTCACGAGACCGTGAAGACAACTTCAAGTGATGACTGATAAACTCCAGCCCAGATATATCAGCAGTAATCCTTATGTGGTCTGATCGGGTACTTGTAAAAGTTAGGGCATGACAGGTGGAGTTATGGTACTTACAATTTTTCCAGTATCTTTAACAATGGGTTGTATAAATACTGAAATTTACTACTATTTGAACACTGTACACATAGATTCACGGACTTATTTATTTTTATGATTCTGTTATTTAAAAATATGGTACCTATCCTCCTGAATATACGTTATATGTGTGCGGAGTAAGAATGTCTGTCCAATAATATCGTTCTAGCTAAAACTTCTGCTCCGTTCTCTAACAACGAAGTTCTCTTCTCAAATGCTACACAAATGTTATTGTCTCGATCAGATAAAATGCAGTACCAGGCCCTTACTGTTTTTTTTTTGCTCAAGACACTCACTTCCGCTCAACCGATGTAGAAACCTTATTGATTAGTGAGATTCCCCTCACATAGAGGACCAATTTTACTGGTTGTCCATCATGGCCACTGGCTCTGGAATTAAATGATCATCAATTGCGTCGGGAAATACGGGTTAATGCGGAAACGAGGCAAATCGAATCGAAATTGCGCAGTCTGAAATTCGATTGAGTTCTACATACATATGTCCAAGATTAAAAGCAGCGAAATAATAGCACGAATAATTCCACACAGATCCCCTACCATTTTACTGGGCGTTTTACGTCTATACTTCATTTGATGATCAGTCACTTCATAGTATGTATGCATATCTGTTACCGTCTAGTTACGACCAATGGAAATTAATGCCAGAACAAACGACATTAGTTATGCTTGCCGCTATTTTATCGAATTTAAGCCGGAACTGCATTTTTCTTTTTGTCAATGTACGTTTGACTCGGTGGAAATATTAACCTTTTGCGTTTATGTAATTAATCATCGGTGACTCTCAGTAATTCACCCAGATTAAAGCAGTCGTAAATTTCTTTATTAGAACGACATTTGAAGCGATTTCAATGTGGAACCGCTTGAAAAATCAATCAAAACATATTTTATCTGATATCTGATATATTTCAAATGAATTAGTGCTATTCTGAAGACACTAGTGCTCTTTTAAAATGGACAATTAAATAAATTGGGTAAGCAGGATTGATTTAAATATATGCACATTGAAAACGTCGACATGTAGCCGAGGTAGTTGCGTTTTCCCCTTGGGAGCTGCACCAGCTAGGTAAAGCATTTTTTGAAAATCATACATGCAGGCGACGTGCTATTCAAAGTTAAGAGAATTTGAACATAACATGTACTTAGAAATTTCAAAAGACTCGTTCGTCTGTGTGCTTAGTAGCTCACAAGTTGTACTGCGAGCAAAGGGCAGCAGCAAAAGTTCGTACTATATTACGTTCGAAGTTGGATTAAAATGTTTCCTTATGTTTAGGTAGAACATTGCGTATCTCACCCTCAGTGTTGTAAAGATGGATGACTAAGTCCATAATCTATCAGAGTAGCTTGAATTCTTATCTGGAAATTTCAGTGGATAGTTTTCAATCTATGAGATGTTCTGGTGTGAGCTGCAATGGATTCATAGCTTTCCCAAGGGTATTTGCACATAACTGAATATAACAAGCCCAAGTGGAATTGAAATTCGGCTTCCGGATTAACAATTCCGAGCCATAATACATTACACTTCCAGCACATCCACACTTAAAGCACCTGCTATTCCTTAGCCGCCACCCACCTAGGTACTGACAGGGCTCGACGTTGCTTAACTTTGGTGATCGTATAAATAAACAATAGATATGCAATGTTATATATATATATGAGACGACGGAGACTTTAATCATCCATTTCGTTTATAATTTTTATTTCGTGAACACTGTGATGTTCGTCTCATCAGAACGTAAACCTTCTCCGCAAATAAAGAAAGTACAACCGGACGAACACTTTAGATTGGTAGTGAGGAGGGAGTGTGTGTGTGTGTGTGTGTGTGTGTGTGTGTGTGTGAGAGAGAGAGAGAGAGAGAGAGATGGGTAAAGATAGTCCTGAGAGATTATTGGTTGGTAGTAGTCGGTTTCTTCAACCAAGAATTTACTCTATACTTTTTAAATGATAATGTTGGTTCGTATGTTACTTTAGCCGATACCGTTTGCTGCTTTTATGCAGTGTATATATATATATATATATATATATATATATATATATATATATATATATATTACTAATTGTTCGGCCAAGACATACGCTGAACGAGATTGTTATATAGACGTAATTGGAAGAATAAAGTGCAGATTATGAGGATATATCAGAAATTTAACGGTTGGCACTAAACTTGAAGTTTGGATGGAAGCAATCGAGGAAGCAAAATCATGGATGCCTGTTCCACAAATAGAGGTTCTTCGAAAGAAGCTGACTTAATGAAACTTCCTCTTTCCTAATGGAATACTAAGGGAATGGGGATAATTTTTACAGTGTATGCAGCATGGCGGGTTTTAGCTGTGGAATTTTGAACTGCTGGAACTAATGAATGTAGCTAGTCAGAACATTCGCTATAGAAGAAGCGTTTGAAGGCGAAAAGCGTTACATAGGAATTTTTTCTACTTTGTACTTCAATTTCTTATTTAGCCCCTATGTAGATCAATCCATTTTTTTATTTTTTACTTGAAAATTTGGTCTTTTCTACTTATACACGAGCAAGTATTTTTTTTTTAAAAAACGGCACTGCTTGCCAGTATTACGAATATATTGTCATCATTTTCTTTAAATAAACCTATTGTCTGAAAACAATGTTTCAGTTAGTCTCACGTGGCAACGTTTACACCGATCTCAAGATGACAGACAGCAACGTGGGCAGAGGCACAGTATTTCCTGAAATGAAAAGTTTTCACAGTATTGCTTTCTTCTATCGCTAAGCAGACAAAAAGGTATAAAAATGAAACACCAAAGTATTAATAATAAACTACGACTTAGAGTGCGTAAATGGAAGCAGAAAATAGCATTAGCTTCATCGTCTAGATTAATTTAATGGTTACGACGGGCTATAAGATAGATGACTAGAACGTCATTCATCGTCATAATTTTTCCTTCATGAATTACGAGATAAATTGTTGCGGAAATGTCTATTCTTCGTCCATATCGTCATATTCCTTTGGTGTGAGATAGAATACTTAGATGAATCAATGTGAATCCTAATTCAGGTAAATATCGACCAACTGTGATAAGTCATATTGTAAATCAAAAACTAGGAGGGGCGTTTATTGTTCATTGCTAAATTCACAAAAATATCGAACACCAAACACATTAAAACTTCAGAGTGTAGCCATCATTGTTCAAATCCATCCTATTATTTCATTAAAAAAAAAGCAACAAAAAAAAAAAAAAAAAATCAATTACCTCATGTTACAGAATACGGGAACCGTCCTAAGATAGCGAATTACTGGCCAGAAAACCAGTAGGCGTGAAATTCCGACAGTGTTGGATCGCGTTTGTCTAAATTTTGAATATAAGACCAAAGTCGGCAGAGGGGCGCAAGAATTTTGATGAATCGACTCGCTTCCCTCACACAGATTCTTTGAGAGGCAAGCCGGCACGTGGCAAAATGCGAAGCCAACGAGTGTGCATGTATTCCACTGAAGTCCTTCCTTCCACTGCCTCCTAGAATCGAAGATATCTGTCCCCCTTGAATGATAAAACGAATATGAAAAAGAAAAAAAAAAAAACGAGATCGTCCTTTGTTGACACAGTCGATGAAGTGGTGTTGGGGTCTGCTGAACTGGAGACACGGAACATCACAATCATCATTCCTGAATAGTCGTTGTATTTGTCCCATTTATTAGTATTATTTCCCTCAGTAAGAATACACGGCCTGAAAGTGTGTAGTAAAATGGCTATAATTAGAAATATTAGGACGATGAGTTCAAAGGGTTAATATTTTTCTAATACCTAAAGAAATTATCCTTAATTAATTCTATACAATATGAGGATCAAAAACACTGTATTAGCATCTGTCCAAAGGGCTTGCTATCTAACTGGTGATCTAGGTCTATTCTATCTATGAAATGTCAATAGATAAATAATATATTTCTATAAATATTCAAATACAACATTAATAACTGTATAATTAGTTGTTTTTTTTTTTTAAGCATTACGCCCCGAGCAAGGCGTGAAGCCACTAGGATGCAGGGGGGTTTCAGAAGATTTGGAGCAAGAGCAGATAGGAGAGATAGAAGAAAGGATGAGGAGAAGGATAGTGGGTAGATCAAGGTAACTGGAGGTGTCGATTGACATTACATTTGAATAGTTGGAGATTATAGCTCTCAGGTAAACAGTAATTGGGAAGGGTGTTCCACAGGCGAGAGTAGAAGAGACGGCTACATTTAAAAGTTTCTACAGTGTAAGGGTGGGAGCAGGATGCTAGCCTCGTAGGGAGCTTGAATTCATGGAGTCTGGGAACCAGTGAAAGCAGCTCATCGGAGCAATTACCATGAAAGTATTTGTAGAAAAGACAGAGAGAGGCGACGGTGCGTCTGTGAGAGAGTGTCTGCAGACGAGACGCCAGATCAGGGCCAATTATATTACATATCCGTCTCTGGATCTTGTCAAGAACTCCGAGGTAAACAGAAGGTGCCCCAGACTATATATGGCAGCAATACTCCATCCAAGGGCGAATGGTTGATTTGTATATTTGAAGTATCGATTCCGGGGAGAAAAATTTCCTGGCGCGGCACAGAGAACCAACTTTCCTCGCGGTGAAAGAAGCAATTGACTCAATGTATTTGTTCCATCTCAGGTCAGCAATCAACATGAGACCGAACAGACGCAGGGAGTTGCTCTCAAGAAGTTGACTATCAGACATTCTAATGGGGGGGGCAGGGAAGGATCTCTATGGGGATTAATAGAGAGTAGTTTAGTTTTTGAGGCGTTAAAGTTGACCAGCCTATTCTTGCCCCAATTAACAACCGATTGGAGGTCCATATCAAGACGCACGGCCAGGTTAGTTATAGAGTATGGTAATTTTGAAAACGTCAAAATTGTTTTCAAAAATGTCAAATTGTTTTCATTTTGACAAATCATTTTTGGCAATTGAATGACAAAACGGGGAAATATCTATGGAGAGAGTTTCATCCTCAAAAAGCCTTCATCAAACTGAAGTTCTTATTGATGGAATTATATATATTTAGGAGTAGGTGGAGGAAATAGAAAATTAAAAATCGGTTATAATTATGCACCTAGGAGAAACGCTGAAGATTTAGGAACGCTAAATTTAAAAAAGAATTAGCGTTTCTCCTCGGTGCATGATTATAATCGACATTTAGATTTAGATTACCAGCTTCTCTTATCTTATCTTCTCAGCCTGAAAGTCCTTTATTGCTTTGCCCAGATAATGAGGAAGAATGGGCTATTACTTTACAACGCTAGTCCAATGGGTGTTAGTAGGATGGCGAATGTAACATTGGTTATGACTGTTTGATGCGTGGTGCTTCATGGGTGATCATGTTTCTTTTTCGATTCCCGATCGCTGTAAGTTGAAGTAATGAAACCGACTGAAATTCGAACTTGGCGCTCAGATTTCTCATTGGGAGTCATTATCTACCTCATTCTGCATATATAATTACATCAACAAGAAAATTCTTTAGTCTGATAAAGGCCTAATTAGAAGACGAATCGTGTTTTTATTTCATTTTTCTATGCATTTACCCCAAACTGCTTTTATATATAGACATTTATATTTTATGTTCTCCCACATATTTGAATATTGCACTACGTCCAATGTGCATGATCACCAAAACTCGAATTGTACATCTTGATTTAGAGTTAAGTTGTCGTAAGCTGTGGTCCAGAAATATATATGTATAATGCTCGTCTTTGAAGGGTGAAAATATGATTTCGGTTCACGGACTAGCTTAGAAAAGGTGAAATTTGATTATGTTTTTATAATAAAATTACTTTTAACCAACTGATCTTGAAAACTGTTCGAGATATATTTATATGATAAATACACCATATAAATTTCAGCTTATGATATCTGCTTTTGATAGAAATAATTACAATAACTTATTTGGGAGTATGAGGATTTATTGTGCAAGTCGAACGTTGTTCATCATATTGTGAATGAACATATGCAATTATTCAGAATGGTAATTATACACATACAAAACTTTCCATAGGTTATTTGAAAAATATAACCTCGAAAATTTTAAACCGATGACAACACATCTTTAGAAATTACAACAAAACTGAAGAGATCACTGGAATTGAGAGAAACTGAAAACAGCAAAATAAGAATAAAAAATAAAAACTCCCCGTAAAAATGCCACAAAAAGAGATTTACAAAAAATCTAACAGTTAATACACAAGAAAAGTGAATTGAACAGCAAGTAAAGAGTTGAAGGTTTTAAGAATATTTGCAAAAGGCAGTAAAGAATTCAATCTCCCACCTTGCAGTAAACAACTTGGATGGAGTAAATGAAAGCTGATTACATTAATTTTTAATGGTGGGTACAGAATTGGTTATATCAGGCTATTGGTCATTGGTTATGACTGTTTGATGCGTGGTGCTTCATGGAAATAGTCAACCAACCTTATCGAGAAGGTAAAACTGAGTAACTTTTTAGGCAGTAACATTTCCTTTAAATCTGTAAAAGACGTTAATATAAATGCAGATAATTATTAGAAGCACTGGGGTAAGAGGTTATTGAGTGTTACAACTCACGATCAAGAAGCTTTAAACTAAAGAGTATATTCATGCAAGCCAATGCCTTTTCACATTCTACAATGCTCTTTCTACATTCTATCGTCCACCTTTCCAGAAATAGTTTCAAAGATATCAAATTAATGAAATGATTCCCAAGGTTTCTCTAGATAATATTCAAATAGAAAACTGGCTGTCAATCATTTAAAAGATCTAAATGTGAATATAAAATAATATTCAACGAAAGAAGCGTGTGTCAGACGAAATTAATGTTTATATAGTTATTTATAACATGTACCAATATTCAGTTTCGTATTAGTAGCTGAATTATGTTCATGTGAAGATGAAAATTATTATTCTCGGCAAAAATATATATATATATATATATATATATATATATGTGTGTGTGTGTGTGTGTGTGTGTGTGTGTGTGTGTGTGTGTGCGTGTTTGGGAGATTGCGTTCCATTACTCAAAGTAATTTCTGTAATGAAATAATCTACGAAAATTAGTTGCTATTCCTTAATATTCCCTTTTCAGAGCTACTTTCAGCGAATCAGACATCACGAAAAAGATGAAAGATGCGTAGGCATTTTGCTCTTTTCAGCATCTCAGCTTTTATCGAATCCTTGCATGTCTGAAGTTGTTCTCAGCCATGTTATCTCAGTTTTCCTTTGAGAAAAAAAATAGCGCCGCTTCTTATTAAAAAAAGGTGTCACTGAATATACATAATCTTTTTCTTTTTACTTTAAATAGAAATTTCAGTGCTCTAATGTTGATTGTACTCGTGGTTTCCAGAACTGAACATTATTCGATATTCCTTTGATAACGCCATTAATATAAATTGATTGTCATTAGACTTATCACATTTTATATATCGATATCACTATGTCTGTATTTCTCACCGTATTTCTATCTATTTCGATATTTATTAATTATGTCTATATATTTCTATATCAATGGGGTATTGTTCACATTTGTACATCTCTCTATTTTAATAGTGTATACGTAAACAACACGTTCTTTACGCAGAATGATTTTTTATCATATTTCTTAATTTTTCATGGCACTAAATTATATATTTATTCATAAATTGTCATATGTATATTTTTATATAGTGAAATATTTCTCGAATTTCCTACCAGAGATAATTCCCCAAAATCTAGGAATGTAAAATTATCTTTCCTTTAGCAAGATATGAAGTAAGCGTGCCGGTTCAAATAAACGTTCTGTTGAGAGTATGTGTTAGTTTAATCGACGTGTAGCAAAATAATCGAGCCACAGATAAAATTATTTTAAAAAGAATCAACAATCCATACAAAATAAGCACTTTGCCGAAAATTTAAGGAAATAATTGACGGCGCTTTTAGTTTGTAAACAAGATTATATATCCATCCATCATGGGATAACGATATATATTTTTTTATATATCAAGAACAGTTTCAAAAGGAAAACTGTTTCCAGTTTGTCATATATATATATATATATATATATATATATATATATATATATATATATATATATATTTATTGAGTGCCGGTGCTAATAAAATAGTGCCCGATGTATAATAATTTTCAAACCTGACCATTGCCGTGTAGACACTAGTGTCCATAATGAGTAACGACAGTCTGTTTCTTGTGTGAAGCCAATTTTCAGGCCATGATGCTTGCATTTAAGCATAAATCAGACTGTCACCACTCGGTGCGAACCTCAGTGTCCACTTTTATATTTACATACGCTCTATCCCTGATATTGAGCATATTGAAATCTAGGATATAGAAACTAAGAAACTATTTAATAAATCCTTTGTTTCCTCATTTAATCAGAAAAAGGAAATAGATCACGCCGAGAACCATTAAACAACCCCCTTCTCATATATATGCCTATAAGCGTTTGCTGGGTGATGTTTTCAACCCAGAATGATTTGATCATGTATACTCGTAACCTATTATACCTAGTCTATCTTTAGCTGAAAGTAATGCCAAATTGCATGGTAAGCATCTATTTTTCACTTCTGTAAGTTTAATGCTAATTCACTTAATTTCTTTGGAAGAAAAGTGAAATCTATTTACTAATGCGAAGACTTTATATTCACTAAAATGAATGTTAAAATGTGCATCAAATTCTCATCTATTTTACATCGAAACATATTTCTTGTATTATTCTGTGTTTATATTCTGTCAATTAAAGCTGATCATATTTTTCAAATTTTCACTTTGTTCTTTTTTTTATTTATTTAATCTGTGCCATTACAACATCGGTACAAAAAGAGAAATCAGCAACACGAGTTCAAATTCCAGTTTAGTCTATGGCGCTTGCTTTTGTGCAAATACCCGTTGGAAAGGCATGAATTTCATTATTTCCTTCCAAACATGGGTTAAATAGCAAAGTGGGTGACAACACGCAAGGACACATGGCCCAGCGGATAAAAGTGTTGGTTGAAGTAATCCAGTGACTTGACCCCAGAGAGTTGTGTTCACAGCAGAGGTGGACAAAACTTGGATAACACGTGAAAGTAAAACAATCTAATCCTGCAGATGAAAGTAAAGGTTCGAACGAAATTCCAATCATCAGAAGAAGGCCGGACCATACAGTGGCCGAAGCGTCGTAAATATGACAATCAACATGAGGACAACTGTCCGAACAATGTAAATAGTGTAAATAACTTCCCAAGTAGTTATGACAATTCTGGGATAATAAAAAAAATGAATCTGTTATGTCCTCTGATCACCTACGCCATGAAAGAACATAACAATAAAAAAGAAAAATTGTGTCAGCCTCAAAGCTGTATTTTACGAAGAATCACTTAGAATCAGTTCTGCATTGATATCTGATAAGCATTTTTATATTATTTTAATATTTTTCGTTCGGTAATCAAACATTTTTTAAAGCGTAAGAGTTGGATATTTAAAATATTAATGGTTAGTTGAACAATATTAAGAAAGCTTTACATAAAAATAAGAGACCATTGTTGACTTTGAGGGGTAAAGTGAAGACATATTCACCTCTCGGAAGATTTTATTTATCCATGCGTAGGCAGATATATTGCACGTAGGTCTCACATACTTTTGCGTGTTGATATATTCAGAAATGCACTGTCCCACCAGTTTGTCTTGTCAAAGCTTATCTAGTGACCCAACCATTATCAACATTTAGATAAGTGAACTTTTAAGATCAAAAGATACTTTTTTAAAAATCATTTCACTCCAAACAAGGTAATAAAGCCACTAAGACGCAAGGAGATTATTTAATGTGAGAGAATATGAGAAAAACACATTATTAAGGAGAGAAAACAATAAAAGAACAGGTATTACTTACTGAAGCCACTAATTTAGTTCCCCTCCGAATAGATATGTTTTTTCTTTTAGTATTTTTTATCATTTCACGCCAAGCAAGGCAATAAAGCAACTAAGAGGAAAAGGGTTACTGAGTGTGAAAGTATATGTGAAAAAGAAAAAATATCATTAAGTCGAGAGAACAATAAACACATAGAAACTAAGAAAGAAGATAATGATTGGCATTACATTTAAATTTTTGAAAATCATAGTTGACAGGAAAGAAAGAAATCGGAAGGGAATTTCACAAGCTAGAAGTGCGATAGAAAAAACTATTAGCATAGAACTTTCGTTTACATCTATTTCAACTGTAAAATGATGAGACCTTGGCGTCAATACTGCACTTAAGTTCATAAAGTCTAGATACCATAGAGGAAAGCTTATTAAAGCAATTACAATTAAAGCATTTTTTGAAAAGGGACAGAGAAGTTATGTTACGGTGGTGATAAAGTGACTGAAGCCAATATTCAAGGTTCGAACTAATAACATTGCAGATTGTTTGCGTTTTATCAACTTTCCTAGCAGTAGATCTAGAAACTAGTTCAATATAATATTTTCACTTCATCCCAGCGGAGAAAGCACAATGAGTCACTTTCCTGGAGGCTATAATCAGCGATGCTGAAGTAAGTTAATACTATCATTTTCGATCATTTTTCATTTGAAGAAGCCAGTTCTTATGTGTGTGTGTGTGTGTGTGTGTGTGTGTGTGTGTGTGTGTGTGTGTGTGTGTGTGTGTTTGAAAAGAATGGGAGTTGTAAAAAAAGAATAATTACTCACTTTAGTAGAGTGTTTATAGTTTAGGCAAGGTCTAAAAATGTAAATTAAAAAAAAAAACACAACTAATATGGCTTTATTCTGGTATGGAGTTGTGTTGACTGCGAGATAGATCACTAGTGACTTGAAATATTTCCTGTTTTACTTGAAGAGAAGAACAAGGTGAAGCCCAGCTTCTGGAACTTGAGAATGGTTTGCATTAGACTTTAGTTTAGGGTCATCTGGTCTTATTAGGACATGTTTTCTTTCTTAGAATCGTTTTGTTTTTCTCATATTTAAAGTCAAGAATATCCCCCTCTTGGATAATTTCAGTTAAAATCAGAACGTAAAAAGGAAAACCACCGTTGTTTTCATATATGGCTACATTAAAGCCACTTCAGAAGTAACAGACAGTTGCGTGGGTGGATAAGTAAGGCCACTGAAAATAGGTTTTTCACTATTCTACGCAAAGGAGCGGACAAAAAAATATAAAAGCATAAGAAAAAAGAATCTAATAATAGATGTAACAACGAGCTTCAGTTCCATATGACGACGTAGAATATAGAAATAAGAATGGCTATTAGATTAATTGACAGGCTGCAGACAGCATAAAGTTCTATCACCATCATAAGTAAGCTTTATCTTTCTTTTTTTATCATTTTGAAGATTATCAATATTGTCGTCAGTTTATTTAGATGTTAATACAACTGTTCCAGACGACATGGAATAATTAAGGCCAGCAACATCTTTCAGTAATCTTCGCGCAAAATAGATATATATACATATAACGTGTAGCAAGTATTCATCCATACAAGTTTTGTTAAATTCAACTGACAATGTATATTTGTTTCATTGTTTTTTTATATTTTCAAATAAGATCAAAATTGTGAATAAACTGTCCGATGTTCGCAATTTGTTGTTTTGTTCATGTACTTTTGACCAACTCGGGCATTATCAAGAACTGGGTGTTGTCAGAGTGGGAGAAAGTGTTTTAAAAATTGTAAAAAGATTCCAGGATATAGTCAATAAGTCATGTTCCCACACTGACACCAGCCCATTCTTGATAATGAGTGAGACGGTTAAAAGTAATTGAACAAAACAGATAAAAAAAAAAAAAAATTAAACCGACTATACTCTATTATGAACAAACATGTTATTCGAAAATACAATAAAAAAAATTAGATAGACAGACAGACCTCGGTCGAATTAAAAAAAACAAACAAAACAAACTTGTTTGTGAGTGGTAACGATATATATTTTTATATATCAAGAACAGCATTGGGGAAATTGTATGAGAAAGTGGAAAGAGTTTACTTGTGACGCGTTTCGTCCTCATATATATATATATATATATATATAATATATGTAATTATATACATATATTAGTAATTATATATATATATATATATATATATATATATATATATATATTAGTAATTATTGATATAATTATTATGGATGTGGACGAGAATATATATATATATATAATTTGTTCAGTATAAAGTGCAAGCAAAATACTGTGTCAAGGAAAGTAATGACTGCCTTTCGTGGCGCCCCAGATATTTGTTTTGTACTTTGATGATTGAGTAAAGAAAACGAAAAACCGGTTTGAGATTCATTTTTCATAAGTTTGTGCAAGCTTTTTTTTCCTTTTTCCTTTTCTTTTTTTTACACCTTCTAGTTGTTTGTCAGTATTAAGATGCCGATTCGAATCCTGAATCCAAGATCAAGGCCGCCATTTGCGGCAGCCGCAAACAACGATTGTCGCCCCAAAGAAGACGACATTCCAATTAACCCGATTTATAGATCAAGTGTTTGACAGTAATATTGAACGGAAAGGTGAAGTTAGCGAGACAAAGTAAATTAAGGAAGAAAGAAAGAATAAGAAAGAAAGTTAAATAGTGAGAGAGAGAGAGATAAAGAAATAAAAACGAAGCGTGAAGGAAAAGAGAAAATGTGATTCTCTGGAAAATGCGAAAAAGGGACAGGCGAGAAAAACTAAAAAAAGCGATAAAGAAACTGTGGATGAATGAAGAGGAGGATATGAAAGAATAAGAACAAAAGTAATACGAAAAAAGGTAAACAGTGAAAAAAAAACAAAACAAACAAAAAAAAAAAAACACCAACGTAAAAAAGGCACACAATTTGAGAAAAGAGAGCAAAAAAAGATATTACATCAGAAACATGTGAAAACGCTACACAAATGCAATCATGTTTCGATGTGTATTACGAACGTCGAAATTGGATTCTATTTGTTCTCATTTTATATATATATATATATATATATATATATATATATATATATATATAAGTACAGAGAGTGAGTGAACAGAAAAAGAGAGATTGAGAACAAAAAAGAGAAAACGAGTGTGTGAAAAGGAGAGTTATAAATGGGTAAAGAGAGAAAAAGTTACGGAGAGAGAAACAGTAAATAAGAGAGCATGAGATTAAAAAGAGTCAACCGAAAAAAGTGAGCGAGAATAAGAAGAGAAAGAAAATCCGAGAATAGCTAAAAAGACAGCAGAGCAATGCTGTGTGCACATGAACCACCAAGTAAGAAACCTTTTACTCCATTTGTTATCAAATCTTTTTTTGCTATAAGTCGTGTGCACTTCCGTTTTGATTCTTTAAGCACTTTTGTGATATTTATTATCTTAGTCTGTTGTTTTATCCATGCTGAACGCTTTCTATCTCTGAGTTATATCCCGAATATTATGCTTTCCTCTGACCTTTTTGCCTTTCTAAATTTGTCTATAAATAATAGTTCTCTTATTTCACACAGTACAGCATGTTTAGGATTTTACATTCATGATACATTTTACACTTTAAGCATCTAAGCAAAATGTCTTTCATTCTGTTTTTGATAAATCCTTGCCACGTTATCCTTAAGTCCTTTCGGATTGAGTGTTTTTCAAGCTTTTATATTTTCTGCTAGTTTCTTCTGTTTTTTTTTTTCTCTTGGTGCGTTTGTGCAATTCTGCATTTTCACTTTCATCTTGCTTCGTATTTATAATTGTAGTTCTACGCTTTTTATCGGTTCTAGTTTTGAATAGCGATATTTCCCTTCGTTATTACTATTTTTTTCGGTGATATCTGCTGCTTCCTTAATTATTGTTACCACCTTGATATTCATATTTTTATGTTATTTCCAATATTCTTGAAAGCATAGACGCTCTTCTTGAATTCATATGAAATTCAGTAATGTTCTCTCTGACTTTAAGATACGTTTTATTTCTCAGTCATTTTCTTTCTCTCAATCTTGAAATTACATTTAACGTGCGTGTTACTATTCTATGATCGCTTCCCCTATTAGCTTTGTTATGTTATATTTTTAACACTTCTGGTTTTGACAGCAGTTATGAAAGCAATGTCGTTCTTCCTATTTAGACTTTTCGAAGTCCATTTACGCTCCTTTTCACCTTTTAAAAATATATCCATAATTGTCATTGGGCACTATTCTGAAAACTTTAACATTTTCTTTCTGTTCTTTTTCCTGTTCCAAATTTTCCTAAATTTACCATTAGTTCGTGCATTGAGGATCTACTCTATTGCTGCTGCTGTGTACTTCGAGATTCTCAACAAAATCCACAGGACATTTTATAATGTTATCTGTCTTAACCAGGCAACACAACTTCAGTCACATTTCGACCACCGTCTTTTGTACAAATATTTTCATAGGAATTGTTCTTATGAGTTATCCTCCTTGTTACCTAAATTGAATAAATTTAACCATACTAAGAGATGGAGTAGATGTAACCGTAAGTTATATCCTAATAGTTTATTTTTTATGCGCTATTTGCCTGTGGAACTTTTCCGATTCCTTTTTGTTTACCTGCCACCTAAGTGATTCAAAAATTTAAAAGTAGCCTTGGTCGCCATCTTCTGTTTTTTTTAATCCTGTTATTTTATTGTCCTTTCTATTCACTAAATCTTTTTCTTTCACTTCTAATAACCGCTTCCGTCTTGGTGGCGTTATCGCCCTGCTAGCGATGAAATGATTAAAAAAGATTCTTCTTCTTTTTTCTACTTTTACGTTGAAGTTTTCTATAAAATGTTGTAATGTTTTCTGTTCAGTTATGTTAATGATGTTGACATAAAACTATTAAAATTCAGTACAGAAGTTTTCGAAGTTGGTGCATACAGTTGAATGTTAGTTTATTTGCATAATCTGAATATTATTTATTCTCTTACATATAATGTTGAAACTTTCTACATTGCCAGAAATTTCACTTTTGATTAAAACAAACACGCCGGTAGTCTAGTTATTTGATATGTCCCGGAAAGGGATATATTTGAACGAAGTAGCTAAGTGGTTTGGCTACTATAAGCAAGTAGAATACGGTAGCAGTAATCGACTGGTACGCGTCATAGTCGCAGGTAAGAAGTGTAGATCAATGGCGTAGCCCACTGGGCGTCGTTATATACTGATTCATGTATAAATTATAAAACTCATCTGAAAACTATCTAAAATAGTAACGAATTAAAATGTAGTGTCATTACTTACGCCATGGTTAAACTATCTAAGATACGTTTAGACAAGATTTGCTAAATTCGACCAACAAGATCTATTTAATCTTTAATTGAATTTTTTCTATTTTATGAATGAGAGGTATATCGAGATCGAAATTTTGGTTAAACTGTCCGAAATTCATGTTTCTTATGTGTTTCATCCACAATATCGATCCTGATATACAAATATATATGTATAATCACATCGCTATATGTCGGTTGTACATGTAATTATTAACTGAATTCTGTCATGAAGATTCCACTATAATCTAAAGTTAAGTGATTAATATAAAGCACAGAAATAAGTGCATTGATAAAGACGGGGATTATGTAGTATATTCTATAAAATAAATGATTTCTCATCGTTATGGAATTAATGATATACGTATATACCTTACACCTGTAATATACATGCGTGTTCATTACAAAGATGCATTTATATAATACATACACATATACATATCGTGTGTGTGTGTGTGAATATATATATATATATATATATATATATGTATGTATAGGATAACTATATATTTATATATCAATAGTTTTGGAGGAAAGATGTATGATAGAGTGGAAAAAGTTTTCATGTGACGCGTTTCGTCCCTTAGGACTTCATCGGACTACGTTTGTCTAGACTAGAGTCCCATCAACGTAAGCAAATCTAGTCCAATGAAATCCTAAGTGACGAAACGCATCACATGAAAATTTGTCATTATATATATATATATATATATATATATATATATATGTAGAGAGAGAGAGAGGTAATATAATATGAAAATAAACTCAGTTAACAATGTTGAAGATTGGATAAAAAAAACCTAAGTGATTTATTGTAATTATAGATATATTTTTCACACATTTATTGAACTCGGTTGACAAGCTTTGCCTAATACTTTTATTCTCTTTTTCAAAATTCTCTACCAAAAACAACTGCCAACATAATTAAATTATCTCGTTCAACTTCCTGGCATAATTATCCCAACTCGCACTTTTGTTATACTTATATAAATTTTCCAAGCGGAACGTTTATTTTAACTGGCTATTTTATTTCTAATGTTGGAAAAATCCCACCGGCACGACTATTACAGAAAGCACTGGTATTTGTTACTAAAAAGTATAGACATTCGTACATCGGAATCCAATTTCTGCAGAAACATTCCAAAACTTTTCATAAATTTTATCTGGACGTGCAACAACTTATACACGAACTTGGAAAATGTAATGATATTAAACAAGTTTGTCAATCGATTCAAGTAAATTGTTGCTGTCAAAGAAAAAAAACACATATATACACACACACACACAAATATATATATATATATATATATATATATATATATTTGTGAGTGACGAAATTCGGAATGAAAACCATGTGTGGACTGTTTCCTGCTTGAACGCAATCTTTCAGACTGTGTTCTACTTGGTAGCACTCATATATATATATATATATATATATATATATATATATATATATATATATATATATATATATATAGGTAAATGAAGATTGGTCTGAAGATTGCGTTCAAGCATGAAAAACAGACAGTTTCCACTTGGTGTTGAACTCGATGTCCACTATCATACGCGCTATCCCTAATATTAGGCACTTTTATCCATAAATATATAACTTAAAACTATATTTTAACAAACACATACACATTATATTATACGCTCACATAAAAGTTATTTATTTGTGAAGCTAGTTTCTATTTCAATCGTTTTAATTTTATCGACTGTTCCGTATTCGTTCTTACAAATTCTCAAGTACGATTGCTTTAAATTTAACAAATTGAAACGTTTCAGCAAATGTAAATATGCAGAAACTTTCTTCTTAAACTCGCCATTTTATCTATTTTTTTAACTTAATGGTAATTGTACCTATTGTTCTGGATTTGTTTTTCATTCACTTATATTTTTAAAAGTTTTAATTTTCTATTTGTATCTCTTTTTTTTCCTTTCCCGCCTTTCTGCAGATTTGTCTTTATGCCCGCCAGCCTGTCTCTCTGCCGAAACTATTGTTTTTTTTTTCTTGGCAAATTTTTATCTCCTCCATCACGAATCTTCTTCAGTTCTTTATAAACCTTTACCCATTTATCTTGCTATTTTAGCACTGCTAACTGTGTGTGACTGCTTAATGATTATCCTCTGATCACTGCGTCATTCACTCGATATAATCACGAACAAAAAATACTATAGTCGAACAAATCTTCCAACTTCTCCATTTTAACAAAATCCCACACGCATGCATTTACTTCTCAGCTTAACAGTCATTCTAACCTGATCTTGTCTGTTGTCTTCTCTCTTACTTTGCATCTATTCGAATCTCGTCATTTCTCCATCGACGCTTTTAACTATTTCTTTGTCTCCTTTTTTTTTGCATGCCTTTCTTCATTTCCTATCCTTCTTTTCATAAACTTTTTCGCCTATTTTTTTTATGTCCCCATTTCAATTCTTTCTCCTCTTCCATTATTTCCGATTTTCATATCAATTAGCGTCTTTGCCTTCATTCCATCTTTCCAAATTGACTTTTGTCTTTTTCCATTTCAACTTTTCATGTCCTTTCTTCTCTATTTCTTTGTTTCCTTTTTCATTTCTTTCTTTCACTTCCTACCTTCATGTCATTTCTCATCTTTTATCTCACTCCTCTTTTCTTTTATTCTTTCGTCTCTTTTTCATTTCTATATTTTTCATTTATTATTTTAATTTTCATGTCATTTCTGGATTTTTTCTTCATTTCCTCTCTTCATATTTCTCGATTTTTTCATTTCCCATTTTTCATATAATTTATCACGTTTGTGCTTCATTTTCTCTTATTCATCATTTGTCTTGTCTTTTTCCTCATTTTCTCTTTCCCTTCACCATTTCCCATTTCCTTGCCATCATTCTCTTTTATCCAATTTATTCCCACAGGTATTTCTTCTCACTTTCTTTCTGTATAGTCTTTATTTTCGTCATTAATCCCTCTTATTCTTCAAAGTTCAACCTTAAACCATTTTCCATTTCATCTAAATTTAATTTTTATTCTTCTTCATACAAATCTTCTTTCTAATTTTCTATATTCTTCCGTCTTAATTCTCAACCATTTTCTCTCCGCTCAAATGTATTGCATTTCTGTGGCGCCTCACAACTGGATAACGGTTGCTGAACTAATCTAAGTCTTACGACTGGCCCTCAGTTTGTGCTCCATACTGTTGGCCTTGTGCCAGATTAAGCTTATTAAATACCTATCATTCTATCCTTTTTATTTTTCCATTCTTAGCAATCTATTATTATTCTTTTTCACGCTCGTTTTCGTCCACTTCCACAATTTCTCTTCTCTTCTTCCCGTTACACATACTTCTTCCGCCATAGATTTTCTCTCTATTTCTGCCTCATCTTGAGAAGCATCTCATCAAAATACTTTTTCGAGTTGCAATTGTGATGACAACATTTTCTCGCCATTCACCGCATAAAAGCTCGCTATATCTCCGTATTTAATTCGCCATGTTACAATTCTTTTATTCTTACCTCACGCATTGCAATGCTTTTCATTTTCGTGTTTGTCGTTCAGCTGAACTATGTGATGAAGTCTGTCGAACCTGCAGACAAACTGCGCTGTCTCAATCGGAAACTCATGATGCGGAAACGAAAACTACAAGAGAGACAGAGGACTAGCTGCTTGTAGCGTCAAAAAATACTGTCCCAGGAAAAAAAAAGATGACGTTAATATGACAGAATCTAAGTTAGGTGTATTAAACGTAAGCTTTATCTTCTTAAAACCAGGTCTCATCATGCACAACTAATTAAATAGAAGTGTGGTTATCTCAGCCAATTCCTTTCTGTGAACTGATTTCAGTGTAATTGTGTTTGCCTTTCTATTTATGAATCAGCTTTTCTGATTGAACGTTAACTATATGTAACACTGAAGTTTTATAGAAAAGCAAGAATTTCAAATATTCTTTTTCAAAGTCAAGCAACTGTTTCCATAGAATGTTTTAGAAGAGAGATTTGTAAGCTCAACAATTCAAACACACACCCACACGCCCAATCATAACTTAATTTGACACGAAAATCCTTTTCAAATATATACCTCAGAAGAGCCGAAATTACTCATATGTGCATTCTCACAACTTACCATTAATTTAATCTTCTATATTTAGGATCATACGGTTGGGTAAAAGGAAAAGAAATACGCGTGAATTGATTACTTTCTTCACTGATATTGTTCTTATAAGTAAAATGGATAGTACATGTAACTCGAAGAGAAAATAGTGACATAAGATTTTTTATATATTATTCTACGTGTCGTGTCCCCTTCAGGATGTAGAAAGTTGTCGAAATTCATGGCCGCCTACCTCGAAGAGCTGTTAGCAGTTTTCTTCCCTTTGTTAAGCCTCCCCCACCCAGTTCCGGAATTCATTTGCAAAAGCTCATCGCAGTCTTCCCCTATATCTCTGGACCCATAAGGGTTAAGTTCTCTAAGCCCTTCTTCTTTATTATTTGTCTAAGAAATTTCAGCTGCCTTTTCCTGATTTTGAGGATTCTTTCTGTATCTATTATCGTTTAGACTCCCTTGTTGCTTACTTGCTCCGTCAGTGGAATTTTCAGTATTCTTCTGTAGATCAACATTTCCGCCGGTTTTTCCTCATCCGTGGGGAACTTGTCCAATATTCACCGTCATATAAGAGGATGGATAGCGCATAACATTCCATTATTCTTATCTCTGTTTCTTACGAAAATTTTCAGTTTCTCAATACCTTACTTAGCTTTTGGAATGCTTCTTTCGCTATGTTAATGCTAGGTTCGGATTCAGCTGTCACATTTTCCATCCTCTGTTAAAACACTTCCCAGATATTTGAACTTATCCACCTGTCTGATGTTTGTATCTCCAATTCATAAATCGCATCTTAGACTTTTTCTCTTTCTGATTGCCATATTTTCCATTTTTTTGTCGTTAATGATTGCTCATTTTTCTCACTTTCTTCTACTATCCTGTCTAGGAGGTCCTAGAGTTTCCTTTCCGAATCGGCCATCAACACAGTGTCATCTGTGTATCTTATATTGTTACGATTATGCCTGCCGATAATAAACCCTAGTAGGGTCTCCAGTTCCCTGGGCACAACATCGCTGTAGGGTTGAATAAATCTGGTGATAAGACATCCTTGTTTCATGCCCCTTTCTATTTTTGTGCAGTGGCTCAATTCATTTTCTACCCATATGTAGGCGGTTTGCTCCCAGTATAAGTTCTAGATTATTCTAACATATTTTTCTAATAGATCTAGTTTTACTAGCAGTTCAAATAGATCCTTGTACGGAAAAATGCTTTTGCGTAATCGAGAAAACATAAGTACACATGCCTCTGCATCAGAATCGATTTCTTTGATATCATTCTGATCACGAATATTGCATTTCTTGCTCCGATGTCCTTGACAAAGCCACGCTGTTAGTGTCCTATTTCCGGTCTAATCCCGCTTCACGCTCTATTCATCAGGATTCATGTCATTAGTTGTTCATTAAACTGATTATCCTATGGAGTTTGCATTCGTTTGTACCTGGTCTTTAGGTAATGTTACGTTGGGTTTAGTGAGGTCCTCTTGTATGTAACCACTGTTTTATACTTCATTTATTACTTCTGTGATTGTATTGATGTCAAACTCTGGTTCTTTATATTTCCTCCGAGGCGTTGTGAGTGTTGGTGATTACTTGATTGTTTTTATGTGCACCACTGGACCCATCTTCCGCCGTGCTCATTTCAGGAACCTAATTCAAATTTCTTCTTTTCGTTTTCTCGTTCATTTCTTACCTTTGTATTCGGATCTCCAATGATGGTAGTGATTTCTTGCGATTTACGTAGGGCCTTGGTATTGTCGAAGGAGGTGCAAACTTTATCGATTTCTTCCTCCATGCTGTGTGCTGTCGGTACGTATACAATGATAATACCTATGTTACAGGGCTTCTCTTTTAGTTTAGCTAAGAGAATACTGTCTAAGACTTTTCAGTATCCCAGAACATATTTCTTCAAGTCATTATCTTACATTAAGCCTACACATCTTTCATTTTTTCACTCTGTCTACCTGTATTACACTGTTTGTGTCGCCTTTGAAGTCCCCACTATTTGCCTAGATGGATTTGCACACGTCTAGAATGTTGATATTCATTATACCCATCTTTTGTTTGATGTTTGAAAGCTGGCTACATTGGTATATCGTCCTGAAATTCCATGTCCCGATTACAATATTTTGTCGCTGGATGAGGATCCGTTGACACCTGTCGCTCATTACCGACTGTGGAGTTGTTCCTGATAAACTACACCTTTTACACCATTATTATTTATATTTATTCTATGAACAGTCACTGAATGAAAGTCAGGTGACAACTGTCTCCCCTTATCGGGAGAGGAGTTATCTCCAGTAGACAACCCCATAAATTCCATTATTATTAATATTTACACTGTCCGTTGCCATGGTTATTTTTGGGGGTATGTAGTGGAGGGGCTTTCCGTTGCCTTCTACACACTAGTCAACTGTCCTTTGACTCATTTACAGTTCTCCCTCCACTTCGATAGGTCTTATTTTTCAACTTAAAAGTTTACTAAGCACTTTCCTCGTGCCAGACAAAATGCAAGGAAATCGGCGGTTGTCAGTTTAGTCGGCGACAATTTGGGAAAAAACCAAACTTATCTTCCATGCAAGAGTGGTGTCGACGAAATCTCTTTAAGAGAAAAAATACAGGGGGAATTATCAGTTTAACTGTAGGACTGTAATTTACACGTCTGAAAAGTACGTATGATTCCGATTAAAGTTAATTTTTAAGTAATGGCGATACCTGCCGAGACTTAATGGGGTAAAATAGGAAAGTAAACTATTATATCAACAGTATATATATATATATATATATATATATATATATATATATTAGTGTGTGTGTGTATGTAAAACAGGTGTGGCAGCAAAATTGTCCAAATCGTCAAACAAATTGTTAGATTAAGCTTTGAACCGTTGTATCTTAGAAATGATTAAACATAACTTATTGGAATACTACGAGGTTTTTAGAACAGTATTGGATTCTACATTGAGCAATAAGAATCTATAATTACTCTCCAAGCGAAAACAGAAGAATTATGATGAAATCGATCATAAACGAAAATGACACGTTCATTAATTAATCTTTGCTTTGATCTGAAGTCTTCTCTAGCCTTCTAATTTTCTATCTTGGAGTAACAATGTTTCACATACGATTTCATTTTCAAGTCTTTTTTTCACTGTTCTTTCGACTGTCATAGCAGAGACTCCTCTCTCTCACGTGCCAAACGTCTTATGGATTGATTTGGGTTTTATATCTCTAGCTCTTTAGCTGAAACGATGGTCCCTCTTGCTGTTGTAACCTCCTGATCCAGTTTTCTTCTCTTTTGTTCCATCTTTTTAAAACCTATTCACTGTTTTCTTGTTGGTTCTTGAATGGACTTTGAAGATGGAAGTCAGATTATAAATTTTGGTACTATTATTGAAGGCCTGAATTATATTTTTTCTCTCACCATTGTTCATTTGGGAAGACAGTGGGGATGAGACAACGATTTTAATCTGTTCTCTTTCTAGCCGAAAAATTCAAAGGGTTTTTGGGTAATTTTTACGATAAATAGTGTTCAGATGGTTAAATGTCTTATCTGAAAACCTGGAAAAAAAGTAACTTTAGTGGGTTTTTTTTGGGTGGGGGTGGACAGTTACGCTCTTACATCTGGTATATATAATTTTTTAAAAGAAAAAAATCATAGGCTCGACTTGATGACAGAGTTGAAGACATACAGGATTAGGAGAATAAAATCGGGGACTAACAACACAAATTAACCCTAAAACAGCAAAGTCAACACAGCTCATTCGTTTGAGAGTTAACAGCTACTCCTGATATATAGTCTGAGAGAAACTATTCAGTTCTTCAACTATGAAGAGTCTAGACTTTATTCATGCTATTCCTGTTCAAAACGACAATTTCCCTTTCCATTTATAATTTTTCCTCACTTTTTCCTCTCTCTACACTGAACCCCAATTCTGCAATATATAATAATAAAAATTAAAAAGTAAATATAATCAGAGTGAAAGCGGTGGAATTTTAAGTCTAGGGTTGACTCTAGTGCATGCATTTAGGTAGGGTTACAATAATGAACGGCTAGTAGATTATATTAGTAAATGTTGCGATGTCTACTGTCAAGGTAAAATCGATTGGAAAATGAATATTTTTTTTATTACTCGTGCCAAATATCTCTACTCCCTCCGACTTCATACACAACTGCTAAGAAAGATAGCCTTTCGCCCAATAACTCTGGATAAATTTGAATCTTTTGGCGAGAAAGAAATTGTACACGAAATATGGGGAAATATACGTACAGATAATTCACTGATTTGTCTAAATGTTCATTCTACACTATTTCAAACAAAACGATAGGAAGGTAGCTCTCATCAATGCTAAAAAGATCGATAACAGAAAACCTTAGGAAAGTGTTTTCATGAAAAATTGTTTTTAATAGAAAGATTTTCTCAACCGAGAGTAAAAGTGGCTGTTTAGTCAATAAATGGAAAATATTTCTTGATAATGTAACGGGTACGACTATCACTAATTGTAAGGTAGTGAGAGTAATATTCCTCTAGAGATAAACGACAAACCCCCTCCCCCCTACGAAAACTTTATAAACATAAATTGTCAGTTTTTGGCTGAAAGTTTCTCGTAAAACAAAAAGAATATTCGCCTTGATCGGTTTAGTCGGCGGCTAAGTTTCAGCTCCTATTGTGGTTATACAGTCCCGATATTGGAACGGCAGGCTCTGTTCCAGTTACTGCATGCAAAAGCCGCATCTGGTAGTAGGGTGCTGGTGATGCAGTCTTTCCTTTCTTCACACAGGTCCTCTCTCCCCTTCACTCTCGTCTGAGTGCCATCTTTGGCAGTAAACACCCATTTCCCGCGATCGATACCATCGGTATCTTGATGTCATGTTTCCAAACATCTCTGCCGCAAAGGACTGTTTGTCGCGCGTGTCTGGAAACATCGACACGTTCATATGGCATATCCTTAGGTATATGGCAGTTCCGCTTGCGGCTAACATGGTTAGCGCAAGCGATTTGGGAAGGTACGCTTGTTCCACGACGCTTTGGTTTTACACAGTTTTAAAAGAATCTTTCAAAGTGATGCCTTGAATCATTACGAGACTCTTTAAATGAAATGCGTTGTGTATGGGTTCCTCGCATGTGTACAGGTTAATTTCATGTATAGGCTAAAGTTTCAGTCTCCCTCCACCTTTCATTCCGAAATGAGAACTCACAAAGATAGAAATCAAATTGAAATATTTTCTACACCCTATCACCGGAAAATCAACGTTTTGGTCTGACAAATATATTAAACAAAAAACACAGAACTTCCTACATATTATATGTGTGTGTGTGTGTGTGTGTGTGAGTGTGTATGGATGAGAGAGTGTGTGTGTGTGTGTGTGTGTGTGTGTATTTGTGCAGGAATACCTCTTTTATGCAAGTAAAGTTGAAAAGAACTGACAAGGTGCTGTGGTTAAGTTTATTTTATATAAAATTTTCGAATTTTTCTTAGCGCTTTCGGCTATTCTTTTAGCCATTATCAAGAATGAATTTTATTTTATTATTAACTGAATGTATGGATTTTTTTATATATGTATCTAGACTTATAGGAATGTTTTATTTTCCAAACACGGCCAGCACATTGTGGCTGTGTTCACAGTTGATACTATTGATATTAATAATTCACCTGCAAGGTCCAAATTACAGAGAACCAATATTATTTACGAATTTACATGCCCCTTAATGAGCTGTGTTCCTGACTAACTCAAATTTTTAAATAATTATATTGAATACACTACATATATAACAAGACTCACGTTACAACTCTCTAACCATAATTCAATTGGGTTTCATTTAAATACACATGGAGACCTACTAAAATCTCCCCTTAACATACACGTTGATAATACAAATATAATAGCATCATCCACATGTACAAAATTACTAAAAATAATGTAAGCATTATTAATAAAAAATGAAAAAGGCCAACACTCAATAATATCAACTATGAACACAGCCACAATGTGCTGACACAATGCGGTTATGATGTAATAGTATATATATATATATATATATATATATATATATATATATGTGTGTGTGTGTGTGTAAATTTCAGACAGAGTATATCTGTAAAGAGACAATATGAATAAAGTTTTCCTTTTTGTCTTAATTCATATGTAACTTTTCAATAGTTTCATGGTAAATGTTCTGATATGCTTTCCTCTTTGGTACCTCGACTTTACGAATTTAAGAGCAATACTAGATTGGCGGCAAGGTCTCATTCTGTTACAGTTGAAATGGCTAGACGTAATGGTAAGTTCTATGCTAAAGTTTTTATCTCTCGCACTTTTCGATTGTAGAAATTGCTACTGATTTCTTGCTTTACAGCTAACTTTGATTTTCAAAAATTTAATCGTAACATCAAGTCTTATTAATTAGTGTTCTTTTATTGTTCTTTCGCCTTAATGTTTTTCTTTTCTCATATACTTTCACACTCAGTAATTCTTTGCATCTTAGTAGCTTTATTGCCTTCTTCGGCCGGAAATAATAAAAAAACAAAAACAAAAAAAACATGTACTCGGAGGGGGACTAAATTTGAAGCACAGCAATCGTTAGCTGCTTCAGGAAGAAAAAAAAAATCAAGGCTGGAATCACACCCTGTTTGTCTTTGGTCCCAGCCTGAGGAGGCCTACTATAAGTGCGAACACGTATTTGAATATTATTTCCACTTTGTTTATATATATATATATATATATATATATATATATAATATGCAGATTCCCAGTAAAGTATAAGATCACAGCCTCAGTACGCTAGGAATACTTACTGTGGTTTCCATAGCAAGTAAGTTCTTACTGGGAGAAATTGCTGACCCCCACGGCCAGTATGTTTTGAGTTCAGAGTTGTCCTAATTCCCAACCAAACTTAGAAAGCCTAATCTTCCCGACATGGATTTATTAAATCTTAAAACAATTTGTTGATACATAATTCATTTCTTTTATGGCGAAAGTGATGGTAAAGAAACGACTAATAAATGTTTCTGGTCATGAAAATTGAACACGAATAATTTTAATTGATCGATTGATTGGTTTAATGGCATATCAACTAGTTATGGGTCATTAAATATCGAAATTTAATTTTCTTGGGAGCTTTGAAGTAATACAAATATACTGTCTTGACAATTGAATACGTAGTAGATGATGTTCAGCTCTTGTGCATATACATGTTTATGTGGGCACCATTACTAGAGGCGCTGATATGTGTTTTATGTTGCAGCTTTGTTGAAATTATATTTTGAAATACAGTTTTATTTCCTTAAAATATTGTAGGATATTTTATGAATTCATGTCCCCAAATAGTTCTTTCATGTTGGTTGTTAGTTTGCTTGATTTTGTTTAGCGGCATATCAAACTCCATGGATTATTTGTTGCCGAAATCTAAATATTTTGAACAATTTTATGGTCTCAATTACAAATAAAGTGTATTGTTGGTCATTTTGCTATAAAAATATATTGTTGATCATGCTTTAAAAATGTATCGTTGATAATTTTTGTATAAAACTTTATAGTTGCTATCTTACTATAAAAATGTATTTTTATACTTTCATAGTGTTTTGGGGTTTCACTAACAGGTGCTACCATCCTGGGTCAAGGTGGACCTTGGAACAGCAGTAGTTAAGATGTGGTTCTATGCTCTTTAAAATCTCCAATCTCCTGATCGGATATCTTGCTACTATATGAATAATCTTGATCCACACTGAAATTATTTACATGTTATTAATGAAGAAATCTATTGGCTTGGCTCATCGGCTAAATTTGTTCGTACGATAACAAAAAATGCAGGAAATAACATATTGAATGTACCAAGAAGTTGACACTTTGCCGCAAGCTCTTAGCTCGCAGGTAGCGTAGAAAATTGGTTAAAAAAAGAAAAGAAAAGATCTGCGTACGCAATGACAGACTGATCAGATGAAAGATATCCGCTTGGAGTACTGCAAACGACTCTGGTTCGACTACGTAAACAAATAGAATCAGATGAAATCTAGAAGCTGTGTCAGAAAATAACACTTTGAAGAGAAAACCGACTCGCCTGTAAAAAGGAGAAGGCCGGATGTCATAGTTGAAAACAAGGAAAAAAAAAAGGACACTTTAGATAGGGAACGTAGCTGATCCAGAGGGTCAAGAGATAAAGACGGAAAAAAATGAAAATTAGGGTCGTTCTCATAATTATTTGAGTACTTTGAGCCACGCGCAAATAATAAAAAATACTTGTAATCCTCATAATCTTCACTTCTTACCAACTCCTTCATTCATATCATACACCTCATTCGTCATAAGAATTTTAATAGTTACTCACTACCTTGAGTTGCTCATAAGGTTTGTGTTTTTTTTTTTTAACTTTAATACAAAAATAGAGAAATTCAATCTCTTCAGAGCATGTCGCTTCTAGGGTATGTGAAGATTTTGAGAAAGGCACTGGAAATTTGTTTGTCACTTAGTCTTCAGTAACACCGACAAGAAATTCAGTTTGAACATTGAAAAACATGGAATAATAATTTAAAGCTGTATCGTACGTATGTGCGCAAAGGTTGCTCAGATCGTCCCAGCGGAAGTGGTCAACAACAGAATGAATATGAACGTGTTACACATTCAAGGTAGGGGTGAAGTACAGGGACAAGTAGAAGAAATGCTAAAATATAATCAACAGAGGGGTTGAAAAAGTAGAGGCGTTTGAACATTTCAGAAGGCACGTTATGGAGCCAGGAAAATATTAATAAACGGATTAAAGGGTAGAATAAAAATGTCCCAGAAGGAAATTAAAAAGAAATAATTGCCTGGTGATGAGAGGGGGTATATATTCGGAATTGCAGGGTTTTTAAATTATTGTTGCTTAATGCGTAAACTTAAAAAAATTGTTTTCCATCAGACAAGATTAGCTCGTACGGTACAAAACCGAATGTAGGGAAAATGAAGATCATATAGACCTATTTTTGTAAGTAGGTTTGATATATACCTAGAAAATAGACTTATTGAGTCTTAGCTTATACTTGAACTTGAACACCGATCGTTGCACCCGGCGTGAATTTCGCAATTACATAACTCACCAAAACCGATTCTTTAGTTCGAATTCAGAAAGACTACGTAGAACAAATAATATGAACAAATTTTAAGATCCCATCCAATAATTCAAGAGAAAAAAAAAGAGAAATGAATAAAACAAAATGACAGTTATTCTTCGGGAGATGATTTCTTATTTATAGCAGACGTAGATTCCGGTAACTCTCACCGTATACGCTATCGATAACTCAAGTGTCCATCTGTTGCCAAATAACAAATTGGAACATAAAGAGACTTCCGTAAGAAATAGTTTTCTCTCGCTTTAAGTCTAAATATTCAAAAATATGTGTAAAATAATGATGCAAATTTGCTTATGACCAGGTAAAGAGAATCGTATTTCTTGAGTAGACTTTAAGGGATCAGAAATTTAATTCAGGAAGAACCAACCAATCAACTTACTAGAAGTTGAAGGAGCCAACACAAGTAAGGAAGATGAACGCTATAACTATTATTTGTAAAGCTATTTCAGTCTTGATTTGAATGACCAGATGTAGATCGATAGAGGGTAAGGTAGTCACAAGTACTCAGGCTAAGCGAATCCGAAAGTCACTGGAATTAAATTTAAATTATCTAGAATAATTCCTGAAATTTCTGCATGAGTATTATATCTGCAAGATTTGATAATAGGTATTATGATTAAATCATGAGAGGAAGGAAAATGAGATTAGATGGACACAAAAAAGGCATGAAATGAGGACACATCTACTAGAAGGACAAGAAATGAATGACACATCTAGAAGCATAGCAAATATATGACAGATCGACTAAAAACCAGAAAAGTAATGGTTAAATCGGTTACAGCAGGCATGGGCAATCATTTTCGAGCAGTGGATAGCATGATCTATGGCACATCACACTACTAAAAAGATTCAAGGCAATCTTTCGTAGTAGGTAACTCAGTTATTTTCACTAGAGAAGATCATATACGTAAGCATAAACCTTAGAAATGGGGGAGAGTTTTTTTTTGTTTTTTTTTTTTGGAGAAAAGATTTTTCTATAATTACAAAAATTGACGACTTGTTATAATATTATCACCGATGACAGTATGATTAATACGTGATTTATTTTTAATTTATTCATTTGAAAATAAAAACATTTTTTCATGGAGAAAACAAATTATTACGTTTCCTGTTTAAAAAGCAAAAGTATGTTTACGCGTGTAATCTTTCGTAGTGAAAATCGATAATGGTTTAAAATGATAAAAACGGTATTTTCAGCGAAAGTTTATGAAATTTACGAAAACATATCACTTTTGCTTATTAATGTGGTTAGGTATGAGAGAATGTTTGAGTGAACAAGTGGGAACAAAGCAAAAGAAAATTTGAAGAAACATTATTTTCCTTATGAAATTAAGCATACCATTTAGAAAGACCAAACGAACCGCAGTTTGCCCATAACTGGGTTAGAGGTTTACGAAAGAATCATGTAAAGTCTAGAAGCATACAAAAAGAGGGAAAAATGAGAAAGGAAGGAAGGAAGAAACGAGTGAGATTAAAACGAAAGGACATAACGAAAAGACAAAACAAATACCGAAATAATAAGGAAAAAAGAACATTCAAAGAGGTCCGGGTTCGGAGAGAAAGAAAAAAGAAGAGAAAATGATATAATAGAAAGAGTAAGACAAGTTAGATGATGAGACGTGATGTCAGGAAGGTAAATTTGGCTGTTACAGTGTTGATAAAAATGGGGGTGCAAGGAGAAAATGAAGTCGAAAAACGTAAAGAAAGACGACGCGAAGTTAAAATTAAGGCCAGGCCTTGAGGCAAGATAGAATTATTTCGAGCACAGTTACAAAATAGAGTCGACTCTCTTTCTCTTTGTAGTTTCAGCGGCTAAGTGAATTATAAATTTGTTGTCTAATTGAGACAGCTGTACTGAGGCTGACGTTGAAAAAGAAGGACAGAAAGCAACGCTTAATTATCTCTCTTAACCACTCTTTCTATCTTGGCCTGGCAGACTATGTTTCTCATTCCGAAGCTGACAGCCCTATATCCATTGTGTCGCATAATTACAATCTCCACAAGACGTCCTGGCTGCCAGCCAAGATATTCACTTTGCTAGACCAATGTAACTGGACGGGTTCGGGAAGTCCCGTTGGGTAAGGTAAAGAATTTCGGACGTTTTCATTCGCTACTATAAAATCTCTTCCTGTTAAGTCATCTTTCTATGGAAATTTATCATTTTCAACTTCAGTTGAACTAGGCTGCATTCGTACGTCACTAGGTTAAATATCCCACCACAAAGAGTTTATCAAATTGTCTGTGGTAGAATATCCTTAATTTTCTGACGAATGAGGATCTCTTTCTTCCAGATTTTCAATACAGACTGAGTTACGAATTATGCAAAAATAATTTTTGGGAGAGAAGATCGGGAAAAAATATCTATGTAGCCTAGTATCAGACGACGGAACATGTGACACAGAAATCTGAAGGCCCATACGAAAAGCGAAAAATGTATTCCAGAAATTAAGTAAAGTATTATGACATGAGAAAATGACGTAAGAAACAAAGAAAAGAACAAGGAACTGCTGTGTAATATCGCATTTCCTATAGGACTGTAAGTACTGGACAATTTCATCAGAGATTAAGAAGAAAATCTCCAAGCAACAGAGATATGATTCTACCAGTGAACGTTAGTACCATAGACAGAACATATAAACAATGAGGACGTTTTAAGAAAATACGATCTAAATTAAACATATACTTACGTTTACTGACAGCTGAAATTCCTAGGACAACTAATAAGAGGCGTGGGGAACAGTGGATATATTGAAGGCAAGAGAGACAGAGGAAAGCAGCGAATAACCTTCGGTACGAAGGTGATCAAAATTCTGTCCCTTGTATATCTAACCAACATTTGAATTTTTATTATTCTTACTTGTTCCTGCTTTGCCACCCATTCACACAAATTCATTAGAGACGTTGTTCGCTGTTCCCTTCTCTTTCTCCTTCCACCAATACGTCCAGTAAGTATTAAGTTATTCGTGCAGTTCTTCCTCATAATATGTCTCAGAAATATCAACTCTTTCTGTTTTAAATTATGAGAGCATGTATTTTATTTATAACGTCCACGTTGGTTTTTGGCTCAAATTTGCCAACAAAGTCTCATTAATTTACAATAGAATTGGCTAGATGGAACTGTAAGTCCTATGCTAGCAGTTTCTTCTTTTACACTTCTCGCTTGTGGAGCTCTCTTCCGTCTTCATGCTTCCTAGCCAGCTTTGATCTTCAAAAATTTAAAATACAGTGCAAATCGTTATCAACTGACTTCTTGATTCCTCTTCATTTATTGTTATCGCTCTTTAATAAATGCTTCTGTTTTTTTATTCTTTAACACTCAGTGTCACCTTGTGTCTTTACTACCTTTCCTGAAGTGAAATGATTAAAAAAAAAGCCAAGAAGCAATCAATACCGTCCCGTCTTGGCAGTCTTTCAGCAGAAATAAAGATGCATTCCTGATGCGTTTTGCAACTTGACCTGCCGGACTTGTGAGTATAGACAGGCTTTTGTAACAAAGATTACTTTTATTTTTAAAGGTCGGAGAGAAGGCATGTTTCACATTTCTATACTTTGTTAGCATGTTCGCTTTCTAGAAAAATCTTCGTTTACATTCTTCTGTTTTCTTTCCAACCATCTTTCTTTTTTTATGTTTGGGTAATTAACTGCCTTCTACAGCGACCACACCCATTTCTAGGACTGTTGATGATTATGAAATATTTTGCCACTGTGCTTCACGTATAACAACGATATATTTATAGAGCATATGTAGATTTTAAAGTTTTCTGAAATATGTTAAATACGGCATAAAATCAAGTGCTTTCGTAGCTTAATTCGTTATTCTATTCTCAAAAAATCTAAGCAAACCAAAAACCTGATAAACGAATATTTATTTTGTATATTTACAATAATTGGTTGGACTCTAAAGCTAGACACTGCCTTACCATTAAGATTCAACAGGTGATTAAAATTCTACTCATGACGTAAAGATTTTGTAATGAAACCCTGAATGTTGTTACAGGAATTAAACCTTTGACAGCCAATTGGATTTAATTCCCAGAGCATGAAATGAGTTTTCAGATTTGTTTCATTAATGAAGAAATTCGCGTAGCACAAAATATTTCATATCTGCATTCTCTGTCCTTTCAAAAATCACTGTCACCATAATCATTCATACATATCATCGTAAGGAAGAGTCACTTTTTTTTATAAGATGTAGAGTTATTTTCAAGAAATAATGTTTAGCAATATACCATCTTTTTATCTGACCTATAGCGATTGTTCACAGGTCTGTTCCTGTTCAGTGTCGTACCGAGAGAATTTCAGAACGTATAACTGTCCTTCCTCCCGGTGACACTTCATCGAGCAGGTTGAAATATTTATTTTATTATGTGTTGTAGAGTAGTTTTCACAGTGGAGGCTTTTGTTTCAATAAGTCGGTCCTAAAAAGAGTCCGACGTACAAAACGTTAGGAACTTCCAATAATAATTAATGACGCAGCAATCTAGTTGTGATGGTTGATACTTCAATGTCCGACAGACTCACTCAACTCCACTGAGCTCAACTGGCCACTGCTACTACTACTTATTATCTGTGGGAGAGTCTATTACAATAGAATAGGTAATGTCCTGGTATAACACTATGGCTGACCTAGGTTTTGGATTCAAAATATTTTTACCATTATCCTTCTCAAGAAGCTATAGAAATTCACAGAAAATAATGAAAACGTATCCGGGGGAGCTATTATCGTATATATTCTGAATGGTCATATCATTAACAAACAACTGCTTAAAACTACGGGACAATAATGGAAAGAAAATAAAATCGTTATTACTCATTAAAAGATCAGAATGTAAAACGAAATAGATCATTAGAAACATCATGGCACTGGATTTTCTAACACGACGTCACAGTTTAGCAACATCGTAAAATTTCTTCCAAAATAGGTCCTTTAGAAATTCCCTGAGACAGATTTTGCTGATAATAGTCTCAATACCTAAAGGATAGAAACTATTTTCGTATATCAGTTTTATATAAAGACTTTTTTCAGAATATCATGGTTACTTAAGTTGCTTTTCTATTTGCAACCTATTTGTTACATTTCCAGCTCGCTCATTCGAACAACATGAAATCTGGACTTTTTTCTTCTAATAATATCCACAAGTAATCATCCGCAACTGCAGAAGGGCGTTCTTTACTTATCATATTTAAGGCTCATCTCTCGAATACTGAAACCTTTAAACAATTTATAGTTAACGTGACAATAGAAGAAGTGCCAGTCTACGCTGATTAAAAGTTCAGTATTAGTTATAACGATAGCAAAAGAATTGCATAATACTGACAGTAAGCCTTTCGGCCTAATGAAACAAAGCAGGATTAAATTCGTTTCACATAGATTCTTAGAACACGGCGAAACAAATGAAAAGCATAACAAACAAATATATATTTTACAATGTTGCTGTCGAAAAAAAAAAAAAAAAAAAAACGTATTCCGGTTGTAATTACATTCGTCAAATTTGTCAGTGATACCGATCATGAGCAATTCGCAGAATGAATGAAAAACAAAATGGATTCCACTTTGTTAGTAAGTCTCCAGTGAAGACATATTATGAAAAGAGGCATGATTCTTTTTAGAGATAATTATTTTTCAAAATATAAATATGTACTTCTTTCGGCCAATCAGAATGCTTACAAAAGGCGTTGGTTATCATCAAACCTAAATCCATATAACAGAACAGAATTTGACACCACATTTTCCCTATAAGCAACAAAAAAATTATTTTCACGTTAAACATCTCTTCTGATTTCAATAAATATACATATAAATTTAAGGATAACTCAAAACCTTAATTCATTCTAATTATTCCCTTTATACTGATTCTAGCATTAAACGCCAATATCTTACGATAATCAGTAAATCAGATATTTTAAGCAGTAATCTGAACCCAGTCGGCACAGGTTCAGTTTTGATGTTTGTATTTTATACTCAATTACTGATTGCCACAACAATGCTTATAAAATCAGTTATTTCAATTTTTGTTTTTTAATAAGAAATAATAATAATAATAGAATAGCTGATAAAGATATCACTGTTAAGACAAATTTCTTTTATAAAGTTTTGCTTGTTACCGTTTTTACTATTTTGCTTTACACTGCCTGAAGCAGAGTTCTTCTCTTTCACATGAGACTGTTGAAAGCCGTAGAATGAAACAGTCGAAAGGGTGTGATGCCAAGGGCAAAGAAAAGATAAAAGATGAGATTATCCGTAAAAATAAGCTGAATAACAAAACGTCGTTGGAATTTAAACGGTTTTTCACGAAATTATAGGCAAGTTTCAATCCATATGTTGTATATTGAATATGAAAAAGAGAAACTGGATAATCGGTGGTCAGCAGTTAAAACAATCGCTATTAATAGACTGAATATTGCCATTATATCATATAATCTGATATTTTACTGAATCTATATTTTTCTGGCAGAATGCTATATTTACAGAATATCGAACTCGCGAATTGAGAGAATCCGACAAAATACCAGAACATCAATAAATAAAATGTGTTTGGGAGGAAAAATCATAAAGAGAAACAAGACGAGTGAGGGAGAGCACATTACATTGGAATTTAGAAAAAATACCTGAAATTGTAGTAAAGAACAACAAAAAAGAAAGATCGGGATAGATGCTGACGTAAACAGAAATCAAAGATAAGTTAAACTGATCGGATATTGATTGTGATAAGAGATTTTTTTTCAGTTCTTTTGCATGATTTGACACCTTTCTTTCTCTTATGCAGGGAAAAATACAAAACGAAAATAAAAGCGCTGGGTGTGGGGGAATCCCGACCCAATTACCTTCCGTTTAATTCTACCTAAATTGAGAGCAACCATAGCAGAGAGACAAAAAGAAGTCAATGGAAAAGGGGGGAAAAAAGTAATTTAAGACGAAAAAACAAAAAAGTTATATCGCAAAAAAGAAAGGAAAAAAGATCTCTCAGAAATCGAAAAGGAATGTAACTGTTGCTATCATTCCGATTTCACCGCCCCCTACTTTTCCTCTTTCCATCACTGTATCTCATCCCAACACATTTTCATTCACCCGCTTCCTCTTTTTTCTTCTACTTCATCACCGCCTTCATCATTGGGAGTAAGCTTGTCACGTGTTGCTAACCAGACGCCACCTTGAAGATTTTACTACAATTAACAAGCAAGACTGCCATTTATTAGCATTACTAGAACACACCGCCTGCATACGGACAGAAAATGAATTGTGTAGTTCCACAGAAATAAAATGGAGCTTGAGACAAGGATGTATCTTCTCCCCAGATTTATTCAACCTCTAAGGAAACTGGTGACCCTACCTGGATTTATTATTATTAGTGCTGAGAACCACAAGAAATAGGAAGTTGCGGAGAGCCATGATAGTCTGTGTCTTGAAGGGACGTGCCACACAGAAGAAAAAGTAGAAAGTTGAAATACTAGTCTACTCCGAGTAAGAGATCAACACGTGGATCACAACTGGTTTTAATGACCACACCTTACCAATACCTGAAATGTAGTCCCACATAGTGATTTTCTAAGCGTAGCTTAGATGTGGTACAAAGCCGAAATTATGGTGCACCCAGTGAAAATGAATTTTTAAGCGTAGCTACGATGTAGCATAAGGTAGAAAGTGTGGAGCACCCATTGAGGATCGAACTCAATATTAAGTCGTAATTGATCTAGAGAGACAAGTTTGCTAACCATTAATCTACGCCGAAATTCCCTATTAGGAAAGATACTCTCCGACGGGAAATCGAACCCCAGTTACCAGAATGACGGGAGGAGATACTTACCACTGAACTACTGAGGACGAGCTCAATGTAGTCCCATATAAAATGTGAAAACAATGAAATGCATAACTAATTATTTGTTTGTCAATGAAAATATTGTTATTGTCATTAAATAATGTGCACCAAGGTTCACTTATTGATATACGGGTCCTTGGTATGGAGGTTGTATGAAATTTCTGGGATATATACTAAGGAATGAGAGCTTCATGAATTTGACACTTAGAAAATATATTGAATTCAAAAGGTGTTAAAAGTAACAGTATGTAACCAACCAAAGGGACTTGTGTAAATGTATGTCAGAATGTTTAGGCATGAAACAAAAGACCATCGCCAGTGAGTGTTGACGTCAATGTTCACTTTTATATTTATATGAGCTTTGTCACTGATACTGAGCACTTTAATCCATACATGTAATTTACCGTAAAACTATATTTTATTATTGATTATATATATATATATATATATATATATATATATATATATATATATATATATTTTTAGAGAGAGAGGAAAAAGATACAAAAAGGAGAG
The DNA here is from genome assembly GCA_903632075.3 of Acanthosepion pharaonis. NCBI lineage: Eukaryota > Metazoa > Mollusca > Cephalopoda > Sepiida > Sepiidae > Acanthosepion > Acanthosepion pharaonis. The sequence goes on along the minus strand of CAHIKZ030001363.1, from coordinate 218,655 downwards.
AGTTTATTTAGACAGGAAATGTTCTTTAAAAGGCAAATATTATTAAAGGCAGATATTTTGTATTGATTCATTTTAATGATCAACTTTTCAAAATTGCAAATAATCCTTCTCAGACAAAGAGGAAATTCAGTAAGAAATCGTTCGAAGTTCATTTCGGAAGAAAAGTACAAGTATCGTTCATGCTTTCGATTTTCTTACGTCGTCATCAGGGTAGGCATAGATAATTGGTAAGTTTCGTAAAAGTAGTGAGCCTTGTGACATAGGTAAAAACTCTTGGGAAGTAAGCCAGGTCGAATATATATATATATATATATATATATATATATATATATATATATATATATATATATATATATATATATATATATATATATATATATATATATATATATATATATATATATATATATATATATATATATATATATATATATATATATATATATATATATATATATATATATATATATATATATATATATATATATATATATATATATATATATTATATATATGTATGTATATATATATATATATATATATATATATATATATATATATATATATATATATATATATATATGAGGACGTGGTGTTTTTATAGACATTTGAGGATGTGGGCTCACTGAAACCCACCTGCAACCTTTCTGGACCAGAATTCCACCAGACAACACATTAATAAGCATCATGAGGATCATCATAAAATTAGACAGTTACACTATTTACATTGATCGGACTATCATCCTCATCTTTGTTGCCATATTTTTCACAACGTTTCGGCCGTTTTACGCTCCGGCCTTCTTCAGGTGGTTGGAATATCGAACTGAATATGAGCTCTGGCAAAAACATGATATGATAACAGCTAAAATTGCAATATGAGCACTGGTAAAAATGTTTGCTGAAGACATTAGGTTTATAATACCCAGAAATCTATACACAGATGTCCTCAAGGACACATGACTCATTGGATAAAGGCGTTGGATAGATCCAGTGAAAGGACCCAAAGAGTGTGAGTGTGAGTTTTTATGAAAAACTTGGAGAGGGGAATTAACAGGAGATAACTGATAACTGACATCCATTAGACATCACACGTGCAACTACAACAGTCTACCCCAGCGAGCGAAATAAATGGTTCAGTTCGACATTCCAACCACCTGAAGAAGGCCGGAGCGTACAACGGCCGAAAAATATGGCAATGTAAATAGTGTACGTAATAGCTTATCTCAGAAATACAGGCAGATTAGACAGTTCTTCACAAACAATATCAAAATACTAGCAAAATCAAATAGTAAAAATAGACTTATGATCCTTGAAGCAATAATCATAAAACAAAAGCAACCATCAAAAAAATAAAAAAATTAAAAAAATAACCGCATCATATTTATTTTTCCAGATTCATATTTATGTGTATATGCAATTCATATACAAAAATAATATATTTTACATAATTCTCTGTAAAAAGACTTCCGTTTTTGTCAACTTATTTTACCTCAAAAACCGGTTGGGCGTGAATGATTGCATCTCCACCCCATAAAAACCTACTTACGATAAAAACCACAACAGCAACACCAACTGTGTTTTGAATGTAGTCCTATAAACTATAGATCAGTTTAATGGCAATGAGGAGGATGCACACGGTCACTTATTTGATAAAAATAGTCAGTAGCCTAATCTCACAAGTGAGTGAGTTTATACTTCACTGAGGCGGTCAATGAACTGTACATTAGTTTAAAGTTGGTGTTATCTAGATGCCCAAAGTGTCTGCTTTGGGACATTCAATACAGCCATAGACTGATATACACCTGACCGCGGATACGTCTCCATAAAAGCTTAAAAATCAATTAACTTTAGATGTCGGGAATTTCAACCATTGAATTTCTATTAACTGAATACGAAGAACTTAAGTTCTGTCATCTTAATGTTATCTGTCTAAAGAGAATGCAGTGAGACATACATCATGTTTTGTTCTCCTGACGTGGAAGGTAAGAAAGAAAAAGTTAATGAACAGACATCCGACTGGCTTGAGCTAATGACCGAACGGAATTGATTACATTTGTTCCTTTGTATTCGGAATTTGAACAACAAAAACACTTCCAACCTATTGAACTGGCCGACAGGAACTGGTTCGTTCGGGTGAGATGGCTCATTTAACAAGAGATGGCACACTTTCTGAAGAAAAATGCTTCATTCTGGAGAGTTCTAAGCTCTACTGAACTTTAATTGCTGATTGTTTGAGACCCCATTTAAGAACGGGCCTAATACATTGCAATCGATTTAAAGTAAGTGTTTAAATGAAATGATTTAATTAATATTAGTAAGTTACTAATATAAAATAGGAATTTTATTTTCAAAAGGCCGTAGTTCTCCCTACAAACAGAAAAAAATAAAACAATTTTTTGTAACAATCATATGAATGTGCATTCTGTTATTCCATGTTTTGTGATATAGGAAACCGTAAACATTCCTTATAATTTAATTGTGCTGTGAAACGATCTTATGCATTAAGAAGGCCACGAAACGTCGTTATGCATTAAGGATGCTGCGAAAAGTCCTTATTTATTAAGGGTGCTACGAAAAGTCCTTACGCACTAAAGGTGCCACGAAGAGTCCGCATGTATTAAAAGTGCCGCGAAGAATCTTTATATATAAAGGGTGCCACGAAAAGTCTTTATTTATTAAGGGGGTCGCGAAAAGTCCTTATTCATTAAGGGGCCGCCTAAAAGTCTTTATATATTAAGGGTGCCGCGAAAAGTCCCTATTCATTAAGAGCACTGTGAGCAATTCTTATAACAAAACGGCACTATGAAAAATCCTTACACATTATGTGCTCTTTGATTTGCAAACGTCGAGCAGCCCCTGATATAAAAAAAATATTTCCCCCGATGTAGAACACATTTTTGACACTGCTTTTCTTATAATAGAGCTGCTGCAGTATCAACATACATTTGAGAAAAGAAATGACTTTTGCCTTCTGGCCGAGAATAAGAATGTAAACTTTAATCGAGCCATATGAAGCGCCAATCGAAACACACATACCCTTTAAACCCCATCGAATTGTCAGGCCAGAGTAATTACAGAATAAAAATCTATATCTCCAGTCTTCAATCTAACATGTTACTTTGCTTATTCTAACAAATAATAAATTGTTTTATCTGCAAAGAACGTATCGTATGAAACATTTAAAGGACCATAAAATAGTCACTGAATTTAGGACCATAATAAAACAACTAAAACCCTTCCTGATCTTGATAGCAGTAAAAGCTGACGCCATTACAAGAAATGCCACACGATACTATAACTATAAATTCGTCAGCTTCTCTTAGCTACCGAATGTCAGGAAGGACAGACACGTTGACGGCAGTGGGCAATTTCCATATGCATTTTCCTCTTGAACTGGAGTGTTACAGCGCAAAATAATATGACCAACAGCTGCTCGATTTTGCTAGAAGTTTTAAGCTTTGCTTTTTATCATCTCTTTCTTCAAATTATTTAATGATATCTTGCCATCGAACATCTGTGATGTATTGACCTTTGACTCCGCCCATGGTTATGAAGACCAAGATGTCAACACAAGTCTTTAATCTGTTTCGTATTTCTCCGTAGGAAGAAAATGCCATCAGATATCAATCATTACGTTAATGGAATAACACCGATTCACATGACACAACGCATATTTCGCTGGATTAAAATGTTAAAAAGAAATGTACGAACTCCTCCGCGAGTTGCAAGTCAGGCCACAATTCAGAATTGATTCGACGACACGCGTTTCTATTCGGCTGAACAATAACATTATAGTTCAGCAAAGTGCAAGATATGTCCGAAGTGGAAAGAGAAGTCAGTGATGGATGGATGATTTGAATGAAGCCATTGTAAAAGATCTGTGGAAAATTAAAATTATAACATTTAAATATAGAGACTTTTCAGAGTAACAATGTTTCGAGACATAGATAAGACGTGGTGGATTTAAATAATCATTAAATGATATAGTCATAAAAAGTAGAATCCTGAAAAAAATGCTCGTCAGTCTATCTACACTCATATCTATCTGCTTATCGATCTATCTTCTTGTCTATCTATGTATCTATGCATATATCTATCTATCGCTCAATCGATTTATTTAGCTATCCAAGGAGCGACACAAACGCTCGGGGAATTTCAACAGTGCGTGAAACAGAGTGAAGGAACCTGTAATATTGTCCATGGTATCTTTGTGTACATATTTAACAGAATTAATTTGAGAGACTGGTAATACTAGCTGCTGTAATAAACATATTTCTAATCAGGTTTTGCTCAAGTTACCACAATTGGGAAGAAAGAATTCAGCGAGGAAACAGTCGACGACCAAGAAAATCTGTTGAAAGATTTGTAATAAAAATATTTTCCCGACCGATTTATTGAGAGATGATATTTTAAAATTTGAAATTTCCCCAGACGCACTTTGCTTACACAGTTCAGAATCCTATGAAAAAAAAAAAAAAAAAAATTACTTCGAAATTCTCACAATCAATACTTCTGAGACCAACCAGTTTTCCATTGGGCTTTCATGGGTAATTATATCGTTTACTGACCGTTTTTGTTTATTTTGTTTTGCTTTTTTAAGCTCACCATCTTTTCTCACCCTGAAAGCATTAATGCCAATTTGGTGAATAAATGATAAATAATGTGTCTACTAAAGAAGCGAAGGCAACGAACAATACAACTCCTTTTATAGCTACTTTTTGTCTTTTATCAAAGATAGAGATGAAAAAGATGAAAGGCGATGTGATAATGACAGATGGCCTTCTTTTCTGTTTGGTTGTATATTGGGATTACAATAATCAATGTCAATGAAAAGCACTTTTTCAAATTACTTGATTTTAACGAAGATAAAGCAAACAAATATACTGTGAAAGGTGCAGGGGCATTGAAAAGACTTTATGTTGCCAGTAATCCTGCAGGAGGCGAGTGCAAATTCTGACATGGCGACAACTTGTTTTCCATAACCCTTTTAAGACACGATGGATTAAAACCTGAAATGCTGTCCAGGATTTCAGACAATTTCAGCAACAATAAAAGCTAATTTTATCTGAAAAATCAATTGATGCACATTTTTTTAGCGATCCCAGTATTCTTATTCGAATTGTCAAGATTGACAGCTGATTTTGAGAATTAGACAATAGTAATGGTGATAATAATAACTAGCTATACCCTTTGGAAGTTTCACGGAGTTTTTATAATACTGATTTTTAGATCAAATTATGAGCGTAAGTACTCTTTATTTGCCGTCAAGATTGACATAAGAAATGAAATAAGCATGTATGCTTGTTTTTAGTTTTTACTCATATGAAAATATTTTTGATAGGGCGTACTTAAACACCAAGTGGAGAAGGGGAAGTGTCTGAAAGATAGATTAACTTGTTCAAACATATTTACAATGACAGCTTACACTTTAAAATATCCATTTTCGATATATATATATATTTGTGATGTCAACGAACACTCGTTGCCACTTTTGTGATGTCAACGAAGATTCGTTGTCACTTTCGTAATGCTCGTTGCCGCAGAGACTTTGTAATCACAGATACAACTATAGTACGCCGTTAAACAATACTGGTGTCAGACGCCTTCGAATATCACTAACACTAATAGCAATTACTCGATAATACTCGCTCGAAAAGTAATTCGTATAGTGATCCGAATAGAGAAATAGTATAGTGAATAGAGTAGAGAAATAGTGATGTAATGAATATGCATACACCTGGGTTCCTTCTCACAGTAATATGATTGGCTGGTGTCAGCCATAAATACAGACTGATGTGGAGGTACAGGATCAACGCCTATTGCCTACGCCTAGTGATTACCCCTACGATGAGGACCAGTCCATTACGGTTACCTGCTAGATTGTTCTACTCGGTTACAGTAGTCCAAAACCACTTTGCTACTTCGAACAAATATATCCCTTTCCGGAACATATCAAGTAGTATAGACTAGAAATGGACATCCGTATATTAATAAAGGATAGAAAAAATAAATAATCTGTATAATATAGTCATCTAAATTATTTAAAAATGAAATCATTAGTCGTCATCTCATTTTAACAGATATATATGCGTTTCCTCTAAAATATCACGAAATCTACATTAAATTTATTAAGGGAATCGCCATTGTTTTCAATCACTGGCCTCCATGACTTCAAACGAAAGTGTTTGACAGGAATTTAAGGTGGTGAATACACCACACACACACAATCACACTCATATAAAATGAAAATTATAAGGATTTTATACTACAGGTAAATGTCCTAATAAAACCTGCGGGAACTGCTAATAAAATTTCAATTAGTCGTGAACATATCAATGATTTTTTCAATACTGTAGTGTAGTTAAATTCAGGGAAAACATTCGCAACTGCAATAGCGCACACATTCATTTGTATCCTTTAGTAGAGGAATATGTTGTTTCAGAATACAAGAGAAAACTTATCATAATATCAATCTTCAATCTGAATCAGAATAAAGAAAATGTGACACACACTAGTAAATTAAATTTGAATAAATTTAAATATCAATCGACCAGATTTCTAAACGAAACATTTATAAATTAAATAATAAATAAATTTAAATATGTAACTGCAACTATAAAATAAATATAAATCAATTACAATTAAATTTTAATATCGAATCGAGTGAAACCTTTAAAACCCAATTCTTTATAAAATGTTTATCAATTTCGATTTTCATCAAAATTGCAATTGGTAACGTTTAATTCAACTTTAATTAAAATAATGGACAAAGTACATTGCTCAGCATGTGTTACCAAACCTTTATTTATACAGAGGGTCATCTATACGATATATTGCTCGGCTAGGGTTCCCAAGTAACCTTTAAGATCAGACTTTATACGAATAAAAACTAAAAAGGTCTTTTTTCAAGGTACGTTCGGAAAGGTAAGAAAAGAAAATGTTATACTATAGGTAGAAAAACCACGATTGCAGTAGGATCTTAAATAAAGTTTTTATCCGCAAAATAATAGCAGTTCAGCTTAATTCGCGTAAGCGTAAAAAGCGTAAACTCGACTAATAGTCTATTCCCGTTGAGTAGTTCAGGAGTTTAGGGGTCTACTTTGTTCTTTGACCTTACAGTCTATCGTGTGTAAATAAAACGCTATTTCATGCTGCTTTAAGTAAAAGGTAAGCATTACTTTTAGAAAATCCATTTAATTCTTAAATGTTCTAATAGACTTCGAATCACATTTGTATTGGAATTTCAACAGAAAGTTAAATTTGTTGTTTAAATTTTTCGTATACAATGTCAGCTCGATGTGTCGATGAGTGATTTAAAGACCTACCGATGTTTTTTAAGCTTAAAACGTTTATATATCTATACGGAAATTAATCATTCTTTAATTCGGATTGGCTTTAGGTCATTATCTTTGAAAGAAAACAGAACTTGAAGTTCAAAGAAGGAATTTAAATTGTTTAATTTCTTTTTTTCAGGTTTCTTAGAAATCCCGTAACGGTACCTAATTTACAAAGATAGATTATGCCGAATTTAGGACTTAAAGAATTAAGCCAAGGTTAAATTAAATAAAATAAATTAATAAGACTTCGTATTTAAATAATTAAAACCCTAAAATGTTGGCGATTACGTGTTTGTTACACCCTTTTTTATACTTTATCAACTGAAGACGTTTTAATTATTAAATTCGCATCGATTACTTCTCCTTGAAATTCTTCACCAACATTTGTCCTGAAAATAATGTTGGCGGACCTATGTGAGTAGCTAAAAATAAAACAAAACATGGAATTTAAAATAAACGACAAATTAATGCATGTTATTAACAGAAGGAACTGCACATGTACAAAATTGAAATAAAAATAAGGACATTAAAATAGCTATAAGAATATGCTGGTTTTTCTATGTGTAATACGTGTGATAAGAGTTCATTCACCAGATTTTAAAATAAACGTAGTATATTCAGAGTTCTTTATCTACGTTTGACTTCATCTTGAAGCAACAGGAGAAATAGAAAGAGGAGGAAATATTTGCCTTTTTATAGACTTAAATAGCACCACCTAATGGACACTCTTGGCAAAATGCAGAAACCTAATAGAAAAATATTATAGAGAACATGTTAGTTTCATAAAGGATAAAGTGAAAATTATTCTAAACAATTCGTTGTTATATATTAGCGTATTGAGAAAAATAACAAGGATGTTGAGAGAAAAAAATTTACGGATTTGAATTCAATACTGGCTAAGAAACAATTATAAAATTGTTAAACCTGATATTTAAACCTACAACTAGTGCGAATGATGATATAGATAGATTAATGATTTCTTCAAAAGCATTCTCTTGTGTTCAATTTCTCTCCAGGAAATGTGTGACTATAGATATCGACAACTTCTCCCTTCTTCGAACCTTGTAGACTGGCACTAAATAATTTAGTCCTCGCTAGACAACGCCAAGGCTCAATGCAAATTGCATGAAATTACAATTGTTAATAAGACCTAATGCCAAAATAGGCAAACTAGAACTTGGTAAAAGAGTTGGCAAATTCAGATTAGAAAATCGCTAATTATACAGATAGAGAAACAAATGACCAGTTCATTAGCCAACACGTGGCGTGAATAACATCAAATTAAGAAAAACGGAAAACCAAATTGACTATACACCTATCAATAAGAGGTTCAGGAATGCAGATTTACACTGCAAAATATACCCAAGTGACGACCGCGAAATACCAATTTTAGTGATGTCTAAACTAGTCTGAAATGTTAGCCACAATTGAAGGGTAAATTAGCAAAATTACAATATGAAATAAACTTCTTTATAATGACCAATTTAAAGGAGAAATATATGGACAGTATACAAATCAGATAGGAAGGACAAAATGAAAATGGAAACTCGAAATAGGACACATTATGGTAAGCTTTAGTAACAAGCAATCGAGATCATCCCAAAGAAAATTAGACAAACAAAAAATTAATGGACAACAGATGAATTACTTGACATGATGAAAAAGAGACAAAAACAATGCCAAAGTACGGCACGGAATATAGAAATCTGCAGGCAGGCTAAAGAGGAATTACTAAATGAAAAAATGTGCAAAAAATTGAAAGAATGCCTATCACAGCAAAAGCAGATATGCATAAAAAAATAAGAGAACAGGACAAAAGGCATACTTGTCCCCAGGTTGCATAAAATCCAAGGCTGGAACGTTGATAGAAAATACATACTTCAGCGATGGAACAAATATATTCGGGGAACATTTTCACGACGAAAGAGAACAAACGACAATATACAGAAATATCTAAGGACCGTAGATATTAAAATCTAAAGTGGAATCAGTATTAACCAACAGAAACAAAGCAGTAGGACCAGGCGGAATTTTAATACTGATTCCGACAGCCTTAGATGATTTCTTTCACTGAGACAAGATTATAGACATAATAAATGAAAATACAACATTTGGTGATATTCAAATGAAAAGTAGATTATTTTTCATAACCTTGCATCATACGCCAGGTGTAAACGAATGTGAACTCCAGCGGACAATCAGCCTAATGAGCCATATAACAAAACTTATACGATTTCTGATGATTAGAGTCCAAAGCAGAATCAAACCGGAAATAGAACAAGTGCGGCTTCATCAGACATTGGAAGAAGACGTGATATTTATGCTCAGAATGATATCAGAAAGTGCATTGCAAATGCAGAAAGACGTGTAAATGTATTTTATATAGGTCACAAAAAAACTTCGATAAAATTCTCCTTACAAATGGAATATGGAACTACAAGGTAACCTTTGATATATTTGGGATGGATATTAGAATAATCCAGAACCTATACTGACAGTAAAGTGCCTGCATACTGATATAAAATAAATTTTGTTCTATGGATAGAAAAACAAAAAGCAGTGTAAGACCTGGATGTATCTTCTCACTGGACTATATAGTGAGGCGAAATTAAAGGAATGAGATTAGAAGTCCTACCAATATTTATTATTGGAATTATCAATCTTAGCATGAGATTACACAGTGGTTAAAGCAGATTTAGAAAGGCAAATTCAAAAAACCTCGACAATTTTTATGTGAAGGAAAGCAAGAACAAAGGAGTAAACATCAACTGAAAGAAGACAGAATGCATCGTTGTTAGTAAAAGAAACATGTCAACATGCAAATTGGAGATACCAAAATCAAACAAGTACACACATTTAAATATAAAGACGCACTGGCATAACCAAGAATGCTTTTCAAAAGCTAAAAACGTATTGTGAGACACAAACAAAAGACTACTGAACTATTACATAATACCAGTACTCCTGTATGGCAGTGAATGTTGGAAAATCTTCTCACAGATGAAGATGGAGGTGGCAGAGATGTATTTCTACAGGATGATACTGAGGATACCATGGACCGAATATGTGAGCAAAGATGTTTTAGAGAAAATGGAAATAAAAAAGGAAACCTATGTATAACACCAGGAAGAGACAGTTGAAATTTCTAGGGCACATAAGGAAGAAAGAAGGCTTGGAAAATCTGATACTCACAGGACAGATTGAATGTAAGAGGGGCAGAAGAAAACAACGCATAACTTAGTGAGCTTGAGTAAATGGATGGCGGAACAGGGTTTGGGAGAAATAACAAAAAATAACATTTATTAAGACCTACAAAGAACAAGAAATTGTGGAGAGTCTTAAAGGAAACGGAACATAAAAGAAGAATAGTACAACTGGGAAAGAATAAACTATAAACAATGATTGGGGTTCCAGGGAACATTTGAGAAATGAAGACATAGTTATTTCATGGGACATAAAAAAAGTCTTAATATGTCCCTAAACATGTGACCTTATGACAAGCTATACTTAATATCTGGACGCTTAGCACTGAGCAATGGCTGGCAAAATCGTCCCGTGAGCCAAATAGCTAATGAAATATCGAACATCATTGGCTTCTCCACTATTATAAACTTATTTCATATTAAATCGAACTTTGGAAGTGTCAACTAGATGAGCAATACATAACAAGATACCCTAACGGATCATTACTACTATGTAGATAATTCGATTCTTACTGGGTGTTTTAACGTGTCTAAGTAAATGTTGTCGTCAAGCTGGAGAATGATGGCAAACGAATTAGCCTTGCAGACAATCGAAGTCACTACAGAATAATTAGTACTGTATAGAGAGTTCAGTTTTAATTGGACTTCACGCATTTGTCGCTTTAAGCTAGATTAGCCTCAGCAAATAATTAGGCGTCGCAGCGTGGGGTAATAGTTAAGGATCCAGTCTGGTTCAACATTACTGTACAAGTGGCACTGCGCCAAACTAAGCTTCGTAAAAATCAAATCCCACGAGGTGGCGTAATGGTTAACCGAATAGTCTAGGTGAATAATCATGGTAGGTTGGTTAGTAAGCTTATTTTACGAACGATTTCGCGAGGTGTGTTTCACTGTTGTGGCCTTTTGTCGTACTAAGTTACTCATAGTAAATAATCATGACATCTCATAAATAAACAAATCTTATTTTAACTGATTTTGTTGGGAAAGGGTTCCCGTTTTCACAGTTTACAAAAATTCAAATTTCTTGGCTGCAGAGAAATAATACCAACTTCGTTTCGACCGAGATATGTTTTCATTTTCGATAAAGGTCCCTCATCCTAATTTAAAAAACAACAACAAAAAAACAATTTAATTGTGAGTATTCTCTGTAGACAGTCACTGTGGCCAGTGTATCTTCCTGAAGATGACGTTTCACTAATTTTGCGCAAGTCAAGGTGAAATGAATTCCCTTGGAACCTGAATAGGTTAACAGTTGACAATGCACAAATGTTTATCTCTATAGATTACTAAAGAATCAATGGCGATGCTTGTTCTGGATGCAGAGTAGGTTATAAAACTAACGTTAAGCTATATTTTTATATCTTCCTGCACAAATGCCTCCAAATATACAAGCGAATTGCGTCTATAATAAATAAGTATATCATCATATCTTACACATAGAACTCTCTCTTATATATATATATATATATACACACACATATATATATATATATATATGTGTGTGTGTGTGTGTGTGTGTGTGTGTGTTTCGTTTAAAACGTCTGAAAAGGTGCTGCGGTTCTGTTTTTTTTATTTGATTTTTCTTGCCTTATAAATTTTTTTCTTTTCTGGACATAAATTATATAGAATTTGTCTGAATGTTCTGTTTGTTTGAGTGCTTTCGTTTCTTCGTTTAGCCATTATCAAGCCAAATTTACCGTAGATGAGCTTGCTATTAATGTAATCTCTACACATTTACGTCGCAGTGAATTATTTTCTCTCATTATGGTGGGTAACCAATACATCTGATGTATTATTTTGTAAAATGTCCCTTTTGAATTCATATACTCTTTTATTTAGATTTTTTTAGATTTCTCCTATGTATTTCTTGTGATAAATATTACAGGCGATTAAGTATTTGAATATACTGGTTTCAACAGAAGAAAATTAAAAAAAAAGACTTTATAATCATAAGACATCCATGAATCTGGTAAAGTATAAAAATTGATCCGTTTTGGAAAATAAAGAAAAAGTGAAAAAAGAAATGAGAAAAGGGGGATTATAAAAAAATACCCACAGCTTTAGCTTAGGATTCAAAATTTGCAGCCTATGCCAGGAGGAGACGTTAGCGATAGTAACTAACACAAGTCAGGGTATATTTTTCAATGGGCGATCTGAAGTGATGATAGTTTCTAAACATGAAAAGGAAAAGTTACCAGGTCGCATTATCTCTCGAAACAGTGAAGTCAATTGGCCACCATGATCGTGCGACTTGACGCATTTAGAATTCTTCCTTTGTGGTCATCTCAAAAGTATGATCTATGCCAACAAGCCAACAACAATTCAACAGCTGAAGAATGAGATAATAAGGCATATTGGTGAGATCGAGGAGCAACTATGCAGAGACGTCATCAAAAATTTTGACGATCGAGTGGTGGTGTCCCGCCGAAGCCTTGGAGGACATTTGGGCGATATTATTTTTCACACATAATTGTCATGACTTAAATAGCATGATCCAATAGAGAAATAAATAAATTTTCACTAAGAATACCTGATTTATTTACTGCTGACTTTGATTCTCTTAATGAAACACCCTTTTTATATATATATATATATATATATATATATATATATATATATATATATATGTGTGTGTGTGTGTGTGTAAAGTTTCCGGTGCGATAAAGAAGCCATTATGAATTAATTCAACCTGATGTTTGATTATGATCAGATTTGGGAAGTAGGTTGGGCTGAAGCCTGTTCAACGTAAATCATTTTGTGTTTGTTGATCCCAACTCATATTTATATATATGGCTGTTCGATGGATTAGGTGTGTAGACCTAACGTCCATAAAAACGATTGCTTTTGATTGAATTATAATTATATCAGATTCTTTTTTTTTTTAAATATTCTTCGAAATCAGCGTATTTAATTTTTTATCAATGTTAGCCTTGAAAATGAAGGACGATATACAGAGCCTTTAGCGTATAACGGCATTTTAATTAAAAAACGACAAAAAGTGACTCAAATGCTTAAGAAAAAAAATTACTGTTCATAGGAAAAGTACTGAACGCGTGTGTTAAATGCTGTTTTGCAGTTTTGGTCAGAGGATTTGTCACTGAATGGGGCTTTACAGTTGGGTAGAGGAGGTCAGGTTGATAATGATCAACTCAAGACTTATGAATAAACAATGTCATACTAAAAATATAAGAATCGAAATGAAAGCATACAGAAAATATCCAATATCGTGCTCTGTAAAATATTTGTATGATCTGGATTATCTTATTCGCATTGGTGTGCGGCTTCCACATAAATTAAGAAAAAAAAGACATGGGCTAGTCTTTAAATGCTCCGCTTCTTAAACAAATTTGGACAGGTTGTAAGATATATGATACTTCATAACAGCGTAGAAAGCAAGTCATTGTGGTGGAAACTGAAATGGACAATTACTAACTGCACCAATCGCCCCTTTTCATCCGAAGAGCGAAGTTCTTCCATAAAAGACCAAATGTTTGATTCATAAAGTATTGTTCCTAAATAGGCAAAACTTGTTCTAAATTAGTTAACTGTTCATAATATGTATTTTTTTTAATTATTTTACTCCAAACAAAGTGATATTTCCATTAAATAATAATACCATAAAAAAGAACATGTGACAAATTAAGTTTACAGTAGATGAACTATAGGGTATATGTTGCTATCAACCAGAGAAAGATAATTGTTTTTTTTTTATATCAACCTCAATGGGTTATTTAATGCCGACAAGATTTTTGGGATAGGTTTGTATGAATAGAATATTTATTAATACTTTAAAAAAATGTATTGCTGGTATTTTTAATGTAAAAATCTATTTTTATACCTTCATCGTGATTTGACCCCAGTTTGGTGATTAACTATTTCCTCATAGCTGAGATCGTAGCAGTTCCTACCACATCAGGTTAGGGTGAACTTGGGAACAACATCAAAGTAGTTTGTGAAATGTTAAAAAACATTAATATTCGAAATGAATTCGGCTTGAGAACGATAATGGTTGTGTTCCTATTGCCGTGATGGTAGCGAAAATAGAACACAAACAGTGATGTGTGTATTTTTCTCCACGGATTTCTATTACTATATAAATAAAGAATAATCAGCATAGTGATAGAGATATTTTCGGTCGCACAAAGAAATAGGTATTTTTATGTTTTTTCTCTTTTGTGACTACTCATTGGTGTGTGTGTGGGGGGTACACCTCTGCAGAGGTACGGTCGGCATATTCTGAAACCCCATAATAGGAATTTTGGGAACATATAATAAGGAAAGAAGGCTTGGAAGATTTGACACGCAGAAGTTACACAAACATAAATCAGCCAGAAAACTACTTGACAAGTCTGAACAAATGGATGGAGGAACAAGTATTATAAAGACAGAGGGGGTCTTAAAGGACAAAATATTTCTCACAGCAAGAAATGGGGAGACGCCATGAATAACCATGATCGCCCGCATCATGAAGGGACATGTTACACCGAGAGAAATCAAAGGAACATATGTAGACAGTGGATTTTATCACGGAATATATTTCACAAAATCAACACGATAATGATATATGTCGGTAGGAATTTGCGTACACACAAATATTGATCTTAGTGTAATGTGTGCACGAGACGAGGATCGTGTACAGAGTAATATTGATCTCGCTGTAAACCAAGCAGATAACAGATCACGATCGTAATTCTTGGAGTGTACATTCCTAAAGAACGGTGTTTAAATATGTCCTCATTGATCTGAACACTTGAACTGTGAACAGAATAAAAGCCTACGGCTCTCGACAGAACTGACCCGTGAACTTTTGGGAGTCCATGTATGTCATATTTATTAGCAATAAACTACAAAGTTAAAATGTAGTAGTAGTTACAGCAATCTATAGGACTCGGGTTTTATATATTCTAAACTTGTCTTTGCACATCGATATTTGACCGCTGACATAACTAGAATGAGGAAGGCATATGCTGAATAATCATTAGGACAAAGATGCTTAAAGTCATAAAAAAATGTTTTGTATTACTTAAAAATGTGCACGCTCTTGCCGTTTATCGATATTCGGACAACATGACACAAGAGAAAAAGTGGAGGAGCTTGATTGTTTTTATTATCGATATTTAAGATGTAATCACTCCAAAAACATAAGAATTTCCAAAACAACATTGTTTTTACATAGGAATGATTTTTGTCAATATTGATCTTAAGAAACGGCTTTATACAGGTGACAGGTTAGATATTTATGAACAGGTATGGCGCTATTCATGACACCCATATGAAAGCCTTGAGTTAACGAAGGTATTTAAGTACATAACTTGAGTTTTCATGTTGATGTTTTGGCTTCGTAGCAATTTGCGCCGTCGTGCGAAACTACATCTGATACAGCTTATTCTATGTTCAATTTCTTTTTCCCCTATACTTATTTTTTTATAACCGATCCATACACCGAGGTATCTGAAGTGTTTAGTATTTACTAATTCTACATACTGGATTTATATGATGCATCCAGGGTAGATATCATCAATGCTTTCATTCCAATTCCAGTTGTTTCTGTTTTGGAAAGGTTTATCATATTCCCATTTCTTGACACACATAATAGACGATGCTGATTTTATGTTCAACATCATTGTTATTCCAACTATGAATACCTATGTCATTAGAATAGCCCCCCACTCACTCTCATCATGAGTACATTGGCCTCCCGAGAGAATGTAGTATCGTTGTCTTCTATTGGTAGACTAATTAGAGATGCGGTATGGGATCCTTAAATTTTCCGTGTTCACTTCATCACATCTGTTCGTAAATGCGCAGAGAATAATGTAGTCAGAGATTAAATAGTCAGGGGCTCTCAGTTCTTCCTTGTTCTTCCTCTGTTGTATTGATGCATTCAATGGATTCGAAGCTTGGAAGGCGGTTTCTAATGGATAAGAAGAAGAAGAACTCTTTATTGATGTGAGGTCGATAAAGCAGGTGCAGAGTTTTCTATTAGAGAGTTAAGAAATTTCTTGGAGTTGTTTGATGACATATATGCCATCATTGCATCTCCCTTACCAGAACGAAAATAAAATTGGGTCGGGAGAAATTGTCTTTCAATAGAGCTTGGAATATCCAGAAAAAAAAAACAATGTAAGAATTTTAAACCATTTACATCATAATAAAAATAACATGTTTTAAGAGAAAATAAAATAGAATCTTTAAAAAAAAGTGATAACTTTCAAAAATCCCCCTGAAGATTGTATGTAAGAAAGACATGATTCTCCGAATACAGATTTAAATAAGATAAATAAACTATTTTATTAATGAGTATGTATGTTTTGTTGGACAATACTGAAAAGAAAATTTTATATTTTTTTAATTATAATTTTCTTGTAATATACAAGTGTTCACTTTTCTGAACTTAATGAATATAAACAGTTTACAAAAGAAAAATCTAACAAAAGTATTTTGTCATTTGCTTTTTCAGTGCAACATAGATTAGAGATAAATTGTTTCTCAAATACACTAATATATATATATATATATATATATATATATAGAGAGAGAGAGAGAGAGAGAGATAGATAGAGAGAGTGGGGTTTTATATATACATATATATTTTAATTCAGACTGTTTATAATATTCCTACAGACTGTCTAGTAGATGTTTTAAACAACTGAATCGTTTGACGATATTTTGAAGAGTCCCACGTGACGATGTGGGGATATGACGTCACACAGAGAAAGATCTTGTAATTAAATAAACTGTACTAAAATAGTTCAATTTTCACGTCTTGCTCACGGACATATTTTTATGTTTACGGCTTGTAAATGCAATTTAAATAGCCTCTAGTAAACAACGGGTGTGTCGGCATTGTAATGGTTAGCAGCACGGAAAGATATAGCGGCGAGCAAAGTTTAAATGACGGCCGAATTCGTTGAGTTTACTTTCGCACATATAACATTGAAAAAGATGTGAATCTATGTATTCTCCCCACAACTATGGGTTAAATATAAGAGTAAACAATGCCCTTTAGTTGGCAACAAGCTCAGAAGTACAACGCAACCAAGTTAAACGTCTTTATGTCGTGGGGCTGGCAACTTCACCATATTAAAACCGACTTGCTACTGAAACTGCAAAAGCATCACTTTCCGCGGTGAGGTTGTGGCCCTATGATCCATAGGGGAGATTAAGAAAAAGAGATAAATAGAAAGATTAGACAACACCATGCCATTTAAAAATAACGATACCCCTTAAGAAATTTTTTATATAAATCTCTGAAAAAACAAGTCATATTTTATAAAATTTAGGTCTTAATCCGCTAGTGGATCGGATTGAATTTCAAGACAGTGATGAAAACATTAATGATTGCCTTGGAGCTGATGTCGAGATATTTAACCGATTTCACGTCATATGCTGATATTGATAGTACAGGGAAATATTTCAGGAATAGGATCTTTCAAACTTCATAATTAAGTCCTGTTATATGAGAGAAATGATAGATTGTTCGGCAACAGTCCTTATCGATGTGGCCATGAATGTTTCTCCATATTTTCTGGCGTTTTACTGGTGACTGAATGCTTTAAATGCATATTGCCTGGATGCAGTAATCGCCCAGTCAAGAAACTCGCCACTTAAAATTCAAATCGTTCGGCGAAACATAGCAGATTTGCCTAGTTACTCACAATATTTAATATAGGTTTGTTGCTTGGATTTATGTAAAGAAAAGCATAACAAAATTTCACGTAGTAATTGAACGAGTAGATAATAGGTTTCGTACCTCACTCATCTTAGGTATAAATAAGCGTCGTTTACATATGAGTTTCTGTTGAAACATTTACTGTTCTGGAATTTTCCGATTTTTTAAAACTAAAGTTACAAAAAGTAAAATATGCTGCAGTCAGAGTAAAAAATAAAATAAATTAGTTAAATTCTATTTCTGTTTAAACTGACGACAGGAATCATGCTGGTCGTTTGAGTTATAAATTTGTTTTTTCCCAGTCACTTTTAATATGATCAGAAAATTAGCACTGCTTGTGTTATGTGTCTTTTTCCAGGTATCATAGTGGGGGGTGAAAATAGCAATAATTAACACAAAATATCTCATATAGACAACATAGCGGATAACTGAAGATGACCAGAGAGAAATCGCTCGAAACCTCGAGTCAATAATATCAATGATAATCAGATTTGAGAACAATAGTTCGATTGGTTGATTGATTTGTTTGTTTAACGGCATATACAATATTTAAAAAAAATCAAAATGTATTTTGGCTTGTTTGTCTATTTAAAACATCCAACTAATATACAATACAATAAGAGTTAAGTTTATTTTCAGAAGAGAAAAATAGAAGACTTGATGTCAGAAATACTGTATAAAAGATGTATATACATGTACATATGACAATGCTGATATTACTCTAGTAGTCAGGTCAATGATTTTGGAGCATTGGCTGATTTTGACGAGAGCTAGTGATCTCGCCTCATTCAATCTGGATCTTAAATTGAGACAAGATTTGGAGGGAGAAAATATGCTGACATAGGTTGATTTTATTTAGTTGAATCCATTAAGAAAATGAAAAGAGATTCTTCGATTCAGCAACAGTGATTCTGGAAATGTTCATTCTGCTTAAATGAACCAATTGGCCACGAGAATGTTGAGAGTGAGAGAGAAAGAAAGGAAAAAAACAACAACAAAAAAAAAACAACAACAACAATATCACGAACTTTTCCATTTTCGTATTTCTTTTTAATCAATTCACCTCAAGCAAGTCGATAATACGACTACCACGTCAGGGGCTAATGGAAGTAAAAAGAGAATGAGAAAACTTTAGAAGAAGCTGGAAACTCAAACTAGAAACAAAGTCTAAACCTCTAATTCTTGTTGAAATGACCGACGTGGAGTATGAGACGGACGGTAGGCAAACATATCTGCTCCTATTGAGGAAAATAAATAGTAAATAAAATGTCAAAGTTTAGGTGGAGACTTTAGAAGGAACCGGTAACCCAATTTTAAATAGGAAACAAGGGATGAACCTCTAATCCTGTACAAAAAAAAACCGGGGGGAAAGTGTGCATTTTACTTTAAATGAAAATAAAACCAGCTAGTATTTTAATTTGATCATTCAATATTTTATTCATCTTAGACGTTGTCATTTCTGATGAGTCAAATCTGAAGGTTTCCAAGGTGAAGGTTTAATGAGAGAAAATAGATGACCAATACTTAAAAGTGAAATATTTGGTAGCTTGAAGTATTAAAAATGCACTGAGAACCCGTTAATTTACATTCTTAGAAAAATGTTTATTCTCTTATGTAACAAAGTTTGAAATTCCCATGTCTGCGTCTTTGTCAATCCACTAAAGTATAAACATGATACATTGTAATTTTTAGTAGTAGCGAGGTAGTCCATCCACTCGATACGACATCCAGTTTAAGGTTATTCAGAAATTGTCCGGTATTGTAACAAGCATCATCAGAATGTATCTCTGATCATACTTTCTCAATGCAGTGGGAAATTACTGTCTCTGAGAGCATCCCCACTTACCAGGTATCAATGTTTTTTTGTTTTTTTAAAGTTCAGAGAAGCTAAATTGCTGATGACGGGGTCTGCGAGAGTCTCACTTTGGTGAGTTGTTTACATTAATAACAAGGGAGGAAAAGAAAGAGAAGTTGATTAAAAGAAGCTGAAATAATTATCATGAAAGGAAAGCGTTTTATCGTAGAATAGTGTTTAGCAAGATAGACTCGCATTCAGTACTACTCGAAACCACACTGGGTGACAAATACACGTGATATTGTGTTAGTGTGAGAAAGAGCAAGAGGGTAAATAAATATGAGAGAAAGAGCAAAATGAAAGGAAAATTATGAAGGAAATATTAAAAAAAATTACGATAAACATTAGCAGGAAAACAAAAGAAAACTGAAAAAGGAAAAATCTTAGAGGAAGAACAAATAAGACAAAAAGAAAAGGAAGTGGAATTAAAAGCGAAGTTAAGGAAAGAAACGACAGAAAAGCGAAAAAGAGAGAGACAAAAAAGAGGGTGAAAAGAAAAAGAGAGGGTGAAAAGAAAAAAGGGGGTGAAAAGAAAAAGAGAAAAGAAAGAGAAAAGAAAGAGAGAAGACGAGAGAAAAGAAAGGGAGAAAGGAAAAGATTGAAAAAGAGACAGAAGCGTAAAAGAAAAAAAAATGGAGAGGAATTAAAAATAAACAAAAGCGGAATAAATCTCAGAGGAAGGAAAAAAAGAGGACAGGATAAGAAAAACCTTTGATTAAAAATCTGGAAGGAAGAACAACAAAGCATAAAGAGCAAAGAAATGTAAATAAAGCATACAACAAACCGAAATTGGGAATAGAAACAGCATTAAATAAACAAAAACAGCTATAAATATCCAAGCCCAATCACTGATTATTTATTTCTGGTTCAAGGGAAGTATCGTTTTCTGTGTATTGTGAAGCCACAGGCGGCATCGTGATGAGGCCAAAGTTATTGGCGCCGGAAGAAGTGACACAAAATGTGTGCACTCAAATCGTCTATATAATACTTAAAGCTCGACCAGCATCAGGTTTGGCAAGAAAAGAAGTAAGAGAAAATTCGATTATCTTAGCTATCTTTTTATCTTGGTTCAGAACGTTTATAATATAATATTGAAAGTATGCAACCCGGATTCTTTAAATAGTGTTTCTGAATATTTTTTTTCTTAGATCTTCTATTGTATATTTTATGTATATATTATGTATATGGTGCTTTTTAAAAAAAATAGTTTATTCCCCACTGTCTTACATGAAAATCTCTCTTTGACCCTCTTATGTAATTATTTCTACTTCCTTCACTTTCCCTCTCCCAGACATTTATTTAACCCATCTTAGTATATTTTCTTTCATTCATTCACTCTCTCACTCTCACTCTCACAATTTTTCTCCCTCGGAAGATTATCTGTTTTAGCTGCAAGCATTTTTTCCACATATTGTATTCTTCTCTCTGCTCGAGGGTTTTCTTCCTTGGTCGCTCTATTTCTCTCCTTGATTTTTTTTCTATATCTCTTCTCGAAGGTTTTTCTCCCTCGCTCTTTCTCTCTTCATCAAGTTATTTCTCCCTAGATCTCTCTCTCTCTTCGAAGGTTATCCTCCCTCCCTCCCGCTTTGAATGTTTTTCTCGCTCTCTTTCTTTGAATGTTTTTTTTTTATCTCTCTCTCTTCGAAGGTTTTTTTTTCTCTCTCTCTCTCTTCGAAGGTTTTTTTCTCTCTCTCTTCGAAGGTTTTTTCTCTCTCTCTCTTCGAAGGTTTTTTCTCTCTCACTCTTCGAAGGTTTCTCTCCTTGAAGGGTTTTCTACCTCGCTCTCTCTGCTTGAGAAATGTTTTCTTTTTCAGTTTCTCTTTCAGTAATATCTTACTCTATACTGATGCACTTTCGCTTCCCTCCTCACACCTTTTTTTGTTTTTTTTCTCTGAGGTGGTGCTGAAAAGTTCTCAGTCCAACCCACTTTTCCAAATTAAACCAAATGACCAAACATCTGAATATTTTGTCACCTTGGTAGGCCTGAGAAGATTTTGTTAATCACACATTCTTATAATTCTTTTCATTTCTACAATTTTTATACGAAATCTTTTTCGTCGTGTTTCTATTTAATATCTATTTGTTTCATTTGTTTTCCATCCAACTTCACTTACATTCATCTTTCAAATTGTAATCCTTTATAGGTTGTCTCTTCAAACACTCATTCACTCCCTTTCTACTGTGATCTTCATTGATCTTCACCCTTACACATTGCTTAATTTTCTTCTTTCGTCAACAAACACGGATAACGTTTGTTCTAATTTATATCGTTAATATCCCTGTTGTTGAAAGATACCATTTCATCTTCAATTCTTTGTTTTCTAATGCATCTGCTAATTAAACGGATGGCTTGTTATTATCTATTAAAAAGCAATCCAAAGTGAACAAACATATTTGGTGACCATGAAGCTGTCAATCAAGCATAATGCAGGCGTGGCTGCTGCCTAGAGTTACCGGGAATGATTCATTCAAATTGTCATTAGAAGAAAACAGCTTTTTAATTGCAAATTAATTTTCCGGTCGCAAATTAAGCAAGAACAATTCTTAAACTTTCACGCGTGTATTTGTTTAGGTAATACCGTATATACTTAAAGGGATGTTTTATGATCAGTTTTTTTCGCCCAAAATTGGGAGTCACAAGTAAATTGGTTTTGAAGAAATTAAAAATCAAACATTTTCGGTGACGGGTTGCACTATACACGGTTAAATTTTTTTCTGGAGTGGTTATTCTCTATACTATTCACTATACTATTTCTCTATACTGATCACAATACGGATTAGTATTCGGATCACTATTCGGTGGTAACTTTTCGAGCCAGTATTATCGTGCAAGTACTGTTAGTGCGAGTGTTATTCGAGGGCGTCTGACACCAGTATTGTTCAAAGGCGTACTATACTTGTATCTGCGATTACAAAGTCTCTACTACAACGAGCATCACGGAAATGACAATGAGCATTCGTTGACATTAAAAAAGTGGCAACGAGGAACATGGAAGTTAAAATGGAAGATTATTTTTAAAAGCGAAAATTGAACACCAAGGTTTCAAATTAGGAAACGTAACAATAAAAACAAAGGATAAATATTCTTAGCATTAAATACCTTTATTCGTTTTACCCTACGCAAATATTATATTATTATTGGAAGGATTTCTTATTTTCAGAAAAATCCAGAAATGGTGCAAAAATGAGGGTTGCAAGATCAGGTATATGGTAATGACAAGGTATTTACTTCAGTGATGCTATCAAACAACTCGCTATCCACTCCTTACGATCCGAAGCCACCTGCTCAAAGGTCTTAAATGCAAGATTACGTTTCAATTTCTTTTTAAGCATGAGCAATGGTCTACCTACGTTCCCTTTCCAAGTATGAAGCTAGCTATACTTGAGGATCTTGATGTCAATCACGGAAAAATCTCAATGCCTCCAATTTGTCTCTCTATATAAGCAATTATTTATGAGAAATACATGCACAAATGTAAAACAAGTACACAAAATAAATATCAATTATATATATATATATATATATATATATACACATATACATATATATATAAAATTTAGAAGACTTGATTTTATCAAATAAATCAATATTCATTAACTTTTATACATACCATATTTCTCAGACAGACACTCTATGTTATGATGTTTGCAAAGAGTAGAAAATGTATTAATTCCACGGGAACTTACCTGGAAAAAAAAGTATACACATTACTTTTATATAAATAAAAGGAAAGAAATTTCACAATAAGCA
Organism: Acanthosepion pharaonis; assembly: GCA_903632075.3. Lineage (NCBI taxonomy): Eukaryota > Metazoa > Mollusca > Cephalopoda > Sepiida > Sepiidae > Acanthosepion > Acanthosepion pharaonis. Next base: position 194,837 of record CAHIKZ030001363.1, on the reverse strand, counting down.
TTGATCAAATAATTCATAAGAAATATATTTCAACGATGCCCAGGGCAGAAAAATAATATGAAATCACATTATTTTATTGTTTTTAATTTATTTTTCTGTTCGTAGAAATGTTTGAAGGTATTAGATATAAGTAATAGAGGGGAAAAAAGAGTAGAAATACATTTCTCTGCGTCTGTTCATTCAATATTGTATTGTGAATACTTTATTTATATCTTAACTTTTACTGCCAAAAGATAAAGTATAAATTTCCTTTTTATTACTACAAGCCTCAATTTTTAGTGAACATTGGTGTTTGAAATAGACGAAACATGTTTTTTTTTTTTTTTTTTTTACGGACGGTAGACGTAATATGAATGTATTAAGTCTATTGGTTTGCGCACTCGGGAAATTTTTATAAAAACGTTCTCTACTACAGCGTCCCTCCTTGTAGGAGAAACCACCGTTTGACACATTTTCCTTTCTAAACATTCAGTTGACGAGAAAAACATTTTTCTTTTCGATATTAACTATTTTCTAAAGAAACTTTGAAAGGTTGCTTTAAATCTATCCATATTAATTGTTTATGCAATCAAAGATATCGGGTGAAAGATCTATTAAACAAGAAGACCAAAACATGCGGATGTCTGTAAAATATTAGACGAAAAGAAAAAAGAAAAACTTAAAATCCTAGCTGATTTTTTTTTTTTAATTATAATAACGTTTGGATTTGAAGTTGGTCTACGAAGGCAGGCTTTATGCCTTGTTTGACATTCTCCATCGACTTTACTGTATCACTCCTCCATTTTGCTTTGCGTAACTGACTAAAGCTAACAATAAATATTTCTAATATAAGTTGAAAATGAGCGATAAAATGATGAGCACTGCATTTGAAATCAATGATGTAAAATTTGTTTGAACAAAGTTTTGGGGTTTTTGTTTAATAAATCCAAAAATTAAATCACTGCTTAATTAAACAATTAATCTCAATATTTAGATATTTTAAAAATTTAAGTTTCTTAAAAATACAAGATCGAACGAAACAAATAGTTTTGTGTTGTGAATTGAATGTTCAGACAGAAAAAATATACTTGGATATTTTGCACACAAAAATTATTGTTCGTTTTGTATAATAGAAGATAAATCATTAAGGTCGGAGCGGCACCACATCTACATAAAAAAAAGTTTATTTACTTAAATTCTAAATTTTGGACCCTCTAAATCATTTTTCAACACCAATCCCCCATTTATTAAAACACCCCCTTGTATTAGGCCCTTTAGAGTATACTAATAAAAACATTTCGTTATGCAATATTCACAGAACAAAGAAATTTATTTCTCTTGAATGAAAGCTCCTTTCCCTTCTGATGGCAAACAAAACAAACTTTTTTCAACTCAAATATCAAGGTTACATATAAAAATAATACAAGGCCCAATAGCCATTCTATATAGAGACTTACTGTCAAAATGACAGTGCTGAATGTATTGTGCGATATAAATGGGTGGTTGAAAATATGGAAAGGATTTTTTGTTTTTTTACTAAAGTTTTCACACAATACAAATCTCCCAAACCACCAAAGGTAGAGAGTTTTGAACGTGTGATGCAAACGTAAGAAAAGGAAGTGAAAGTTATGAGCCTATGGAGAAAAGATTATGATTGACCCTATATTTGAAGACTTTAGTCTTCAGGGAAGTATCCCCGTAGGAATCTATTCCCCAACAACGGAATAAATAAAGAAAAAGAGGGATTAATCCCGTAGACATAGTAAATGTCTTAGCTGATGGCACTATAGAATGGAGCTCATCTGAGCATTTGTCATGGCATAAGTAGGAAACGATGACTTACTAGAACAGGTAAAGTTTTAAATCTTCAAGGAAGCACCCATACAAGAGTCAAAGTGGCAGTTTTTGAGACTAAAACGTTTCTAGGAGGAACAAGTATGATTTGACTTCCATTGCGTGTTCTATCTGTAAACGTCTGAACTGGTGGAACTAAAGAATTGTGCTTATTTGAACAATTAGTATGATTTAGTAATAATGCTCCTGAGTGGGAAATGATCGAAATCTTTGTTTCAATGCAACTTCCATTTACTTGTTATTTGCTCTTTCGGGAAGCAAAAAACACAATGGGAATCTTGTTCGTTGGAATTCAGTTTATGAAGTTCATATTGTATGGATTTAATCTGTATCCTTTAATTCTAAAGAGGACTGAAGTCGCATTTTAAATCAACTGAAATCATCAAACAGATTTGTGCCATATTCGGAAATATATACAAAATTTCAATAGGAGCAAAGAAGTTTCACCTATCCTACGATTTTCACACCTTCCTAGACTTTTAATCGGGAGTGAAGGTTTATCACTCGTTTCCCGTTTAGTATTGGCTCTTTACTTCTTATGTCTACTTCAACTCTGCACTTTTAACATCTCCGCCTAAACTCTGAATTTTTTTTTACTATTTATTTATTTTTCCTTTATAGGAGTAGATAGGTTGGCCTATTCTCAGATTCACTCTTTCCTAATCTTTTAAATAGGAGTAAATATTTGTGACTTATTTCCCGTTTAGTATTGAGTTTCCGGTTCCTCCTAAGGTCTTCTCATTCTTTTTCATTCGTAGTAATCCCTCGCGTCTTAGTGGCATTATCACCTTGCTTGAGCGAATTGGTTTAAAAAGAAAAAAAAAATAGCCCATGCTGTCATAAATTATCACTCGCATAATTACGCTGCGACTCTTACTCGCTGAAAGACCAATGCTAATTAATCATCACTCGGTTAATTTTGTCTGTTTGTACTAGTAAAACTTGTTTGAACATAAAAGCGAAATTAGATATTCTACAAGGTTATTTGAAAAAAATGTTCACATTGAAATTGCTTGAAAATCGGCATTTTCGCTCGTCTACCTGATTACTTCCCTTTTGTAATCGACACAAATCAGTAAAAGTATTGTATAATCTGACAGTTCAGAAACACAGCCTGTAAATTAACTAACTACTTGCGTATATTTGTTTTTGCAAACACACATTCATTTCTCCGTTTCTCTCTCTTTCTTTCGGAGAAGGTGCACGCATGCGCATTTAAATTTATGAATAGCTTTCTCCGCTTTGCCTTTCCTACTCTCTTTCAGATGCAAAACGTCTGTCTCTTTTTTCTCTCGCTCGCCTGATTTTCCTCCAGTTCCGATTACGGCTTAGCTCTCTTTCAATCTGCCTGTTTTCCTTTTTCTTTCCCTCTCTTTCATATTTATCGAATTGCATGTAACGTTCAAGTATCGATCGAATGACCTACTTATCACACCGCTGATTCTCTGTCACATGCAACCAGTCAGCAAGCCTACAAATCAACCGAACCGCCAGCCAGCTACTCCAGTGAGCTCCTCCCTTTTTCGTATCTACCTTCCAAATTTCGATCAGAATTGCCAACTCTAAAATAGATTATAGAGCTAGATCTGGAGAATGAAGGACCTCACAAGCAGATACATATTTTAAAAGGTGATAAATATATTTATTAATAAAATTATGGGTAATACTTAATTCGCGGTAGTGTTTTTAGTTTCTTAAATGAATTCTCTTAATCGTGATACTTTGAATTCTAACGTTGATTTTTCAGACGTTTTGAAAGTAAATATTTGGAAACTTTAATATTACTTTAAAAACCACTGTAATAAAAATCGCTCAAAGAAATCGAAAATTTAGAACAAGCAAAATTTATTAGAATACAAAACAAATTATTAAATTCTACAACAGAAAGAGAGAGCAACGTTATCTCTTCATTTTATATGTAACTGATAAACAATATATATATATATATATATATATATATATATATATATATATATATAATTCATAGAGTCTAGAAGAATCCTTAACAGAAGGCAGAAAGCACTGGACAGCTGTTTCGTCCTGTTTGGGACTCATTAACAGTGCGAATCAACTACCAAGAATCGAACCCGGACATTTATGATACAACGCAAGTGTCACACCACTGGACCAACGGGCCCGATGACGAAGAAGAAACTGACTAGATTCGATATAGCGCCGCTACTCACAGATTTCATGGTGATAATCATCTAACTATTCAAACCTAACGAGTTGTATCCTTGGTTGACCCAGCCAATGCTCTGCGATGGAGCGTTAAGGGGAAGGAAGACGTTGCTCTTGGGGCACAACTTGTAACGGTCTGGGTTTAATTCTCGGTAGTGGATGCACACTACTGATATGTCCCAAATAGGACGAAACAGTTGTCCAGTGCTTTCTGCATTAAGTTGAGTATTCTTCTAGACTCGATGAATTACTATAATGATTATTCTAATTTCCCCCAAATTATATCACTTTATATAATACAAAAGCTATACCGAAATCTATTTAATTTTCGACATTGCTTATTTATAAAGCAAAAATGTTTAAGACAAAAGAGTGAGATAGTGATTTACTGAAGCTAAATGCACGGAAGAAATTTTGGATCAAGTTGTAAAAACCACTGCTTTTCATCTGTATTCCTTCATTTTCTTTAATGCAGCGTGCGGCAGAAATACCTTCCACATAATGCGAAGACGTCTTACAATTATGTGGGGTATTTCTGTCGTGTCCTGTATGCCGAAATCACCCCTTTGTTATTCCACCTTCTGTTTGTAAGTTCGCTATCAGTTCCTCTTTTGGGCTCGTGCATTCTTTTTTAGAGTGGATTCTTAAACATTGGTTGTCGCTAAATGCTAAAATTATTCTTTGGTTATTATGAAACACACATCCATCTTTTTTATTTTATTTTAATGGAGCTTTTATTCTCTGTGCTTCATATAATTTACTTTCATTCACTTATTCGCCTATTCGTTTTATTTTATTCTACTTTTTGCTTAAACCCTTGATTTGGCTTTCTTTTCATGTTTCTGACATTTTTCCTATTTTTCTGTCAGCTCTTTATACTTTTGCAGACTTCTTTATTTCTATCACCTTTCCGTATATATATATATATATATATATATATATATATATATATATATATATATATATATATATATATATTTTCCGGATCCAAAGAACGTTTTGAGCCAGAAATCCGAAGTCTTGAGTCCTTGCATACATATTAAGAAATTCCTCTTAAGCACATATGAATCTGGATAAAAAGAAATGTACATTTCAATTAACCCCCGCAGATGCTTTTATAATACGCTTGCTTTCTTCTCTTCCCCCAACTCCTCCTTTTTCCTTCTTCACATCCTTCTCCTCCATTTATATTACACCCAACGTCGTGAGTTTGTTTATTTATTTTAAAAAAATATAGTGTTCATTAGTTTTTTTTAAAATAGAGCGTTAAGCGGTCATTTGATAAAAATCGACTGAGGAACCGTAAGGTTGAAACTAAGGTAGTGGATTCAACTGATCCTCTGATTATATATATATATATATATATATATATATATGAAGAAATATAGTCTTAAGATATGCTATATTTATGGGATAAAGTGCTCAATATCAGAGATAGAGCGTGTGTGAATAATATTTATATATATATATATATATATATATATATGCTGATATCCCCTGGACGAACAGGTCAGTCTACGAAACTATGAAGTCGGGATATTGAAAGTAAACCCATCAGTTATATGCCAAATTTTACTCACATTAATCATATATTTTTTATATAAATATATAAATGTATGTGTGTGTGTGATATTTATATATTTTTCTATTTTTTGCTTATTTTATCCTTTATCATCTTTCTAGTTTCATTGTCATATTTATATAATTTTTTTCCTATCATTGTCCCTTCCTTACTTCTGCCATTTTTAGTTATGTCACCTTTAGTTCTTAAGCTATCTTTCTAGATTTAATCTATCATTTTTTATTTATTTTTTCCGTCATCTTTTTATCTATTATTTTTATATTTCCTTTTGCTTTACTTATGTCGTAGACGTCAGCGGTCACTTTTTTTCTTTTGAAAGTCGAGGTAAAAGTCAGGATTTGAAATGCAGGCTGGCAGGCTCTTCACACTGAGAAGAAGTTTTTACCCTGTGTCGGTCTGAGCCAAGCATAGTAAATCACATTTTTTGCTTTCTACTCCCGAACATTTTCTGATCCCCCATAATCTCTTATGCTCATCCCCCTTTTTTTTTCATGAGTAACTTTCGTCTTTTCCTCGACTTTCTTCGTTGCTTTAACTGCGCATTTCTTTTTTTTCTTGGCTTCTAATTATTTTCTGCTTAATTCAGGTTTTCCTTTTGTTATTTCTGGATTCCTTTCTCATGTCATCACGTCTGTTCTGCAATTTATTGTTTATTCCTTTCGGGATTTAATGTTTTCCTCCCAAAATTCGTTATTCCAGTTCAGCGTATGGCTTTCTTTCAGTTCTCTCTTCAGTTTTTTTATTTTTTCTCTGCTTTTATCATAACTGTTCAATGTTCTTCCCTGCCATATTTATAGACATACATCTGCGACAATATACGATTTCATATACATACATTTTACGTATACACCAACATACGTATTTCAGTGGATGCATATATCCGAAGGAATGCTGAAAAAATATCAGTCCGACCAAGGTACACTGAATCTATATATGTGCCGTTTCCTTTGATCAGATTGTGATATGTATAAGTTTTCAGTTTCATATATAACATACCTGTCTGCACACACACATCTATACTATAAAACTGTTAGATATGTATGTATATTTAAGTGCCCATCCACATCAAACGAAGTATTCTACAGTAGGAGAAATCCACTGAAAGTTTTAATAGCAATTTTTTAACAGATACTCACACACACACACACATATATATATATATATATTATATATACACACATACATACATACATATGGCTCATCTGGAGTACCTATGCTTGATTTCCCACTATGAACGGAGGCTCTACTGTGTGATATGCGCATAACCCAGTCACTGGTTTCAGAAATAATTTCCAGTTCTCTCCAAATTCTACAACAATTGGCTTGCTGCTTCCTGCACTGCTTTCCATTTTGTTGGAAGTCCTCTGTAGTTCCTGTTTTCAAACACTCTGGAGCACCCATTGAATCCTATAGCTATCACCCTATTAGTCTCTTACCCCTTTCAGCAAAGTATTGGTGGATCTAATCAATGCTGAGGTGGTTAAGCATCTTACTTCACACGCCCTCGTCTCGGACAAACAATATGGCTTCTGTTTAGCCAGATCTACCGCTGATGTGTTAACGGACATCACTGACTACGTATATCAAGTTCTAGATAAGAACCGAAGATTGGACTGCGGTTCTAGTTATTCCGATGGCTTCCAACAGGATTTGGTATGCTAGTTTTCTACACAAGCTCCCCAGCGCGACGGTGTCACAGGAAGAATATTTGGTTTAACCCAATAGTTCCTATCAAATCATGAAATTAAGGTCGTTTTGCATGGGCTCACTTCCAGAAAACTTCATACAAACGCGGGGGTCCCCCAGGGATCTATCTTTGGCCCTATGCTATTTCTGATCTCCCCAATTTCATTAGTTGCCAAATAGGTATTTATGCAGATGACACTACCATTTATTTCTGTTTTAATAGGAAATCCGTCAGAGCTTACAAATTAAACCTGGCAGATGTTCTTGAAAAGGACCTCTAATCAGTTCTTAACCGCGGCAAGAAATGGCTTCTAAATTTTAACGCCACCAAACAAAATTGCTTTCATTTATCAACCACAAAGGACCTTTTCTGTCATGCCCTCAGCATGGTTGATGCTAGACTCCTGGATAGCAACACACTACGCCTTGGCCTCACGTTTTCTACTGACATAAATTGGAGCGACTACATCAAATCATTAGCTGCATCCACTTGCAAGGAAATTTGGGTCACTGTATCGTGCCAGAAAATATTCCTCAGAATCTATCTAGCACATTTACAAATCTACTATTTGTACGGACACTGAATACGGCTGCTATATTTTGTTTCCTTATATTGTTTCTGTATATCTAGAGATTCTTGACAAAATCCAAAGAAGGATCTGTAATAGAATCAATTCTGAGCAATCATTTCGACTTCAGTCACTTTCTTATCCACGTGATGTAGCTTCTCTGTCCTTTTCTACAAATATTTCGAAGGTAACTGCTCTGATGAGTTTTTCCCCCTGGTGCCCCGAATAATTAAAATTAAGCGTGCTACTAGATTGGTATCTATGTCCGACCAGTTTAATTTTGAAATAGCTAAACACATCCTCCACTAATCCAACAACTTCTTTTCTCGTACTTTCAACCTGTGAAACACCAGTTTCCTTGTTTCAATGATAACTGCAATCTTCAAAAATTTTAAAACAAAGTCAATCGCAACATTCTATCTTCTCGACCCCCGATCATCTTTTATCCTGTCCTCAATACCCTCTATTCTCAGTCTTCTCTTTCACTTTCATTTCCTGTAACCCCTTGCGTATTAGTGGCACTCCCGCCTTGCTTGGAGTAAAGTGATTAAAAACATGTGAACAAACACACACACACACACACACACACACACACACACACACACACACACACGTGGGTGTGTAAAAAAGTAACCCAATTTGTTTTATTATAGAAACACTGAACATAATCAAACATAGACATCATGATGTAGCTATACATCACTGGTTCACATTCCTACTTCTCAGCTTCGTCACTACCTCGTTTCAATCGCAGTGTTCCACCTAAAATAGAGGGCACGTATCCCAGTTTCGTAAAACTCAACCAGCTGCTAATGTAGGGAATTACTTACAGCAGTTTTCACTTTTCATCATCACCATAACGTTTACTCTTCAGTGCCTTTTTCATTGAAGCACAGATATGGAAATCTTAGGCTGTGAAGTCAAGTACCCAAAGCCTATTTAATATTCATATTCTGATGATTGCTTGAGGTTTTAAACTAAATTTTACCATGTAATATCAAAACTGGGGGCTTGAAACGGAATGTTACTATGCAAATATTGATTGCTCAAGTCCATTACAGGGTTTGTCTAAATTAGTCTTTTCTTCGATATTGAGCTCTCTTCCTCCAACAATAGTTAATTTTAAAATCCCCTATACACATATATAAAGTCATTTCTAATGAATCAATTGGCTTTAGCCGACATTTTTCTTACAACTACAAACGTTATTTTGTGGAAATCCATGCCGTGTTTTTTTCTAACCGTGTGAATTTTACCGTCACGTATATTTGAGAAATATAATAAGCAAAATATGAAAACTCATCTTTATTAAGTCTGCTGAATGCACAGGCCAGTAGATATAATTCAAGCTGTTATACAAAAAACAGGACGTCTACTAAATGATGGATATCCACAAAATAACATTCAGAGTAGTAGGAAACATTGCACATACACCACATATACCAGACAATTTTTATGTACAAGAAAATATAACGCCATAGATTAGTTACCTTTAAGCCCACCAGCCACTACTCCCCATCACAAAGAGATGGCTGGTAAGGCATAATGTACACTAATTCCAACAATTTCAATTAGCTAATCCCGATTATTATTTGAAAGTGTTCGAATCTAGTATATTTAGTCCTACCAACCATCTCTCTGTAAACAGAATAAGTGGTTGATATATATATATATATATATATATATATATATATATGCACCAAAAATAAAATCTGCAGAAATCATGAACATTTCTTTAAAGTATCTTTTAGGTGAGATTTTTCACGTTGGTTTTTATACTTTTATTGATGCCTTTGTCGGTTTGTTTATTGCGACGTCTGTTTGCCCCCTTTCTGTTATCGTAATTACATATGTTAGTTTTGGTGTTTTCACATATTTATTAGAATGATTCCAGTCATTCTCTCAAGCATCCATTCCTTTCATCATTTAGTTCCGTAGTACAAATTTTCTTTCTATTTCATTCACTTTCTTTACACTGTTTTCGTCCTTTGTTTGACTAAAAGCACAATGACATTCTCGTAAACAAAAGAAGAGCCTCTTTTGTCGATGTCACTGCATCTTTCATTATTCACTCTTCATGTTTACTTTCATCTTTGTTAGCATACGCGTGAGGATATCCATTCGTTCATCAAAGCTTCACTTTATTCAGTTAGCGTTTTTCTTGCCATTTCTTAAAAAGCGGCAATACACGCTGCCACACACACAGGCGCACATATGTAGAGAGAACAGGGCCGAGTGTGGGGGCATTCATTTATCTGTTTTTAAGATAAAGCGTTTCTGAAGAAGTTAATTGCATTAGTTAGACAAGTCTAAAACGAGACTACGTTTAAAAATAAGATTTATTATCAATCCCAGTCCAAAGTGGGATAGAGGAGTGAAGTCACTGTTAGAGCGAATTCACAAATGCATACATTTGTCAATATGTCGGTAGCTTAATGAAGGAAAAATATTTTTATGAGAAATATTGATGTTTAAACATATTATCCTTCCTGGGGAATATACTTAACCTGAAACTACTCCATAGGTTATTTTGTTCGTGCATAATTCTTATTGATGCTCTGTGTCCCATCAGGACGTAGGTGATCATGGTTCTCCACAATTTAATGTCATTTGAAGCGCTTAATAAATTTTGTATTTTTGTTATTTCTGCTAAACCTTGTTCCACCATCCTTCTGTCTTGTTAGTATCAGATTTTCCAAGCCCTCTTTCTTCATTATGTGCTCTATAAATTTCAACTGTTTCTTCCTGATAAGTATTAATTTCCTTTTTGTTTCCATTTTGTCTAAAACATCGTCGTCGTTCACATAATCGGTCTATGGTATTTTCGGCATCCTTCCGTAGAACCACATTTCTGTTGCTTCAATCTCTTCATCTGTGAGGAGATTTTCCAGCATTCACGGCCATATAAGGGAACAGATATCACGTAACATTTCAATATTCTTTTCTTTGTTTCTAACGAAGATTTTCTTTTTCTTAATACCCTGCTTAGCTTTTGGAATGTATCTTTGGTTATCCTCATGCGCCTTTGGATTTCAGTGTCACACATTCCGACTTCTGTTAAAACACTTCGCAGATATTTAAATTTTTGTACTTGTTTGATGTTGGTATCTCCCATTTGTAATTTGCATGTTAGGATATTCCTTTTGTTCTGTCTTTCTGCAGTTGATATTTAATCCCTTCTTATCGCTGTATTTCACTACGACTTGTAGGAGTTTATGTACTTGTGTTTGCTATCAACACTGTGTCATCCTCATATCTTATATTGTTAAGATTGTGACCGCCAATAATGAATCCTGGAAGGACTTCTAGTTCTCAGAATTGCCTCGCTATATAGGTTGAATAAGTCTGGTGAGAAGACACATCATTGTCTTGCACCTCTTAATAGATTTGTATATCTGCTGAACTCAGTTTATATCCGTTTGCAGGTCGATTGATGCTAGTATATGTTCTTGATTATTCTAATATCTTTCCCAAATATATCAAGTTTGCTGAGCAGCTCCAACAGATCTTCATGGCGTACTTTATCGAACACCTTTATAATGTAGAAAAAAAAAACCAAAAAAAAAAAAACCAAAAAAAAAAACAACAGGTATACGTTCTTCACATTTGAAAAATAAAACAAAAAGAAAAAACCGTGTCAGGTCACAAACTTAATGATTTCAATTTGTATAGCCGTCGAATTTTCCACTCTTTCCACGCAATCAAAACAAAATAGTCCATTATGAGGTATTGGCAGGTCGTAGTGGTCGTGCGAACTAAAGAGACAGGCACAAATGTCTTTAGGTTGTTTTTGAATTCTGAGTTTTTCTTCTTGACTGGTTGCCGCCTCAAGGCAAGGGAGTCTAGTTTGTACTGCTGTTTAACTCATAGAAGAAGGTAAAGTCATGCCTTCTTCCAAGAACTGAACTCAGCACACCGAACTGACTTTAGAAGCCGCCCAAATATGGGTACGCACTAAATAAAACCTTTTAGCCATTATGAATTAATAAATATACATAATATCCTACGCCGACAGTAGAACTCGGAGTTTCAGGCTTAATGCAATCATCAAGTACTCAAAATTTGTTTTCCGATTTCATTTTCTCTGCTGCTTATCTATCTCTCTCTCACATACATGTGTGTGTGTGTGAGAGAGAGAGAGATTTGGTGTATGTATATATCTTAAATTACGGAATCACATAAGCTGACAGCACAGTAAATGAAATAGGAAAACCAATTTTGAATTTCAGCTAAAGCTGTTTCTGTTCACTTAGCACTAAGGCCCTTGACAAAGACATGAACACTGGGCTCTTTCATCATTTACAGATGCAAAATAGCGTAATGTTTATCAAAAACAGAAAATAAAATCAGCAAACAAACTCGAATATTCTTTGAAGTTTACTGGTGTTATCTTAACATTAATTCCCTTGCAAAGGCATGGATCCACATCTATTCCCCGCCCTATCGCCAGATATCTTAACAAACATGTTACTGAGAGTGAAAGAAACAACGGAGAGAATAAAAGAACAGCATTCAAAGAGATAGAAAATGACGATTGATATTGCATTTTAAGTTTTGAAAAATCGCGGTTAACTGGGGAGGAGGAAGCTGTAAGAGAGTTTCACAAGCGAAAAGTGTGGGAGAAGAAATTATTAGCTAAAAACTTGCAGTTACAACGAGTAATTTCAACACTAAAATTATGAGACCTATTTGCTAATTTTATTTCTGCGCATAAATTCGTGAAATCGGGTTACCAAAGAAAACAACTAGTATGAAAATATTTGTAGAAAAGGTCCAGGAACGATACGTTACGGTGGTGGAGAAATGACTGAAGCAGTTATGTCAGGTCAAAATCGATAACGTTATAGATTCTTTGGACTGTGTTAAGATCTCTCGGTATATAGCAGAAGTGCTAGATCAGATATAGCAGCGATATTTGACGTTTGAACTAATACATACGCAAGATAAATAATGGTGAAAAGGATTGTGTAGCGCAACATAACAAACCGACATTCCTAGCAGCAGACCCTACAGTTGATACAATATAATTATTTCTCTTCAAGTTAGAGGAAAACATGAGACCAATAATGCACAGTGAGTTGCTTTCCGGCAGGTTAGTATCAGTCATGCGGATGGAAGGCCCAAAAATGGTCCTTTAAGATGATTAATAGAAAGCAGTTTCGTTTTGAGAGACAATAAATTAAGCAAGGTACTTCTTGCCTCAGTTATGCAACGATAGTTGAAAGAGGATGTATATGTGTGCGAGATTATATATATATATATATATATATATATATGTATAAAATCAAATTCACTATAATTGAGAGAACAGAAAAGCTCAGAGCAGATAACATTAGAAAGATTTTAGAGTTCCATGAAAATAAATGGATACAACGTTTAAAAACACACTATCCAACCAGGCTAAACCATAAATTTAACAATATAGATAGTATTAATATATAACCCTACAAATCAAAAACTACCCACGTTTCTCACCCACACAAGACAGACATGCTTACGGAGGCGTTGAGGCCTCACACTTATACACACACCCACACGAACATACACACATCATACTCACTCACTCTCTAATGAGCCAAAAGATAACACACATCCACAGCAATATACAAGCTTACATCCTACTCACTCCCTAAGAATCAAATAACACACACACACACACACACGCACTTAACACAGACACATCGCCTCTCCAGGAACCAATAAAACTGTCAAACTGACCAGGGGAATTCAGAGCAGTATGGATCCATCCAGCTTTTATCTCAAATAACAACTTAAAAGAGACTGTTTGACCATCTCAAAGAATGTTAAAAGATTGATGATAAAAAGATAAAAAAAAAAACAAATAAAAAACAAAAACAAATGAAAACTACAGACAAAACTTCATTTTCTCCATCAAGGCATTCATTTCTGTAGTCCACTGCTACCAGCAAGCAGAAATATTTCTTCTGATGATGATGGCCATTTTGGCCGAAACTAGTCGAGGAATCTAAATGAAATAATAATAATAAAAATGAAAGAATATTAATCAACAACCCAGTGTGTCTGAAGATTTTAATTTTTTTAATATTTTTTATTGTTCAATATATATATATATATATATATATATATATATATATATATATATATATAAACTTATATCGAATATACAGTACTAGTGTTAATAAAACAGTGCTCGATGTAATACAGCAGAGCTATTAAGTATATATTAATAAATATACATTATCCCTCACTCGGCGTTTTAGGTACAACGCAATCTTCAGACGATCAGTATAAACTGTTCGTTAAGTAATTTAATTTTTTGAAAATATATCTGGTTATCGCAATGTTGGCGTAGTTATATATTATACTGGGATTACCGTTTTTAATTTTAAAAATTATAGTTGGCATTTAAAATAAACGGGATTTGTATATATATATATATATATATATATATATATATATATATATATATATATATATATATATATATATGTGTAAAAACATTAAAAAATCGTTTTAGAGTTGTGAATATTAATTTTATTATTAAAGTGAGATTATTTTTTTTTATATAAAAAACAAACCCTAATCTATATAAAAATTAATCAGGATCAAAGTATTTAATCGGATATTTATTTTTATGCCTACGTGTAATCATCAATTCATTTCTCTTGTTTAATAAGCTAGGGTTATTTAAGTGTTTTACGAATTTTTCAACAAGACATGGGTTACATCTATTTCCTTTCCCGTTATAAGATTTGACGATTGCTATAATATCCCAGTTGACGGAGGGTGAGTTGCCATCATTCTTTAATTTCTAGAAATAATAAGAGAGAGCATAGCTGTTTTTTGTATTTTATATTAACTAAAGTCATTCGATGATGGTAGAAACGGAATTTCGAAGGATTTTTAGTGGAAACAGAATTAAATTTAAAATCTTTAACGGAATGTATGCTCGCTCGGTATGCAATATTATCAGTCATTCATTTAATGTTTAAGGGACAGATCATATTTTTTCGGCAGTTGCATTTGTTTTTAGAAAAAGTACGATGTCTTTGCTGGGAATATACTTGTTTAATATAATGTTGAGATATGACCATGTATTAACTCAGCTATAATTGATTTTAACATTTTTGTTAATAATCTTTTTTTAGTGTTGGTGAATGTTTAAAATGCTTATGGATTAAATTTAGGAAACTTCTTCCGATATTACTTTGAACATTAGAATTAAAAGATCGATTAAACCATATGATTTCACGCTTACGATGTTTCTGTTTATTTCTACCATCTTGTTTCTTTTTCCCTAAATAATGTAATTTTACTTTAAGATTGCTTAGTTCTAAAGCTTTTATATATTTAATTTTATTATCAAATATTTCTTTATTGCTGGAGTTGGTAGATAATCTAACGTGAACTGATTTATGTAAATTATCTAGAATTTTGCGGCGATGTATAGAGTCTTTATTGACGTATGTATGGTTATAAGGAGCATTGTTATATGGTTTGTAATAACTATTATTCAAGTCTAAGTTCACATTAATATATTACTTCCTTTCTCAATCGGTCTATATTTCGTGGGATTGTTTTACGGAGGAGAATTATACCGTCATCTCTCTAGAATCCAGTATCCTTAATTCCAGTTAATTCACATGCTTCTGCTGAGTCAAATGTTCCCATTGGAATATTAAATTTTGGGTTACTTCTTTTTGGCCACAGAACCACTATGCAATAATATATGTTTTTGTGCTTGCTTTAGGATATTTATTTCGGGATCGCTAATAGGACAGTAATTTGTTGGTAGATTTACAGCAGCCTTTAGCATATTATCGGTGATGGACGGGTAATAGTGACAAATATTTAATTGGATGAATGTACGGTCATTCTTACTTTATATATTAGCAAACCATTCTACTTTCACGGATGATATTGCCTGATTTTACTGATATTATTTTAGATGGGTTAGATTAACAGGTCTTGAAGGTTGTTTAGAAAATTTTGCTTGTGGTCTTTAACTGTGATGAATGCCTGTTTTTGGAATTTGTGGACCCGATTATCAATTTTTAGTTCAGTGGCAATTTTCTTGGCTTGATGATGGTAATTTCCCAGTTCGTGGGTGACATTTTTTTTTTAAACATTCGTTTAATAACCTTATAGTACATATCCGCGCATATATATATATATATATATATATATATATACACGGAAAAGAACTATAGGGTTAGATAAACATCAATCAAACGATGAAGATAAGGCTAAATAAATAATATCTTTGATGTATTTCACTTTAGATTTTGAATGATTAAAAACTGAATTCGACTACTTTCGTTGATATTAATTTTTTAATCTTAGTTTTTGTATATTATGATGATAAACATAGAAACGGTAAGAAAATGAATTACAACTTTGTTTCTAAACTCACTTTTATCACTTCCCTATTCCCATACAAACATACATGTACCCGGAAATGTGAATGTGTATATTTCATACAATTCATTCTTTTATGTTTATGTAATGCATTTTTAAAAATCAGTTCTCCCCAAGCGAGACAACAATGCTACTAAGACGCAGAGGGTTACAGAGTTTGGAAGAATATAGGAAAAAAAACATTAAGGAGGGATACCAATAAAAGAATATAAATTAAAACGACAGAAGAAAAATTGACATTAAATTTGAAGATAGTTCCACTGTCAAGAAATGCGACAGGAGAAACGTATCATAGACGTTACGGTTGCGTCTAGCCATTTCGATAGTACCCCCACCAACTCTGTGCTTACATTCATAGCAGAGTTCACCTGAACAGTTACAATGAAAGCATTTATAAAAAAAGGCACAGGGAAGCTACATTACGGCGATGGGAAAGTGCCTGAATCTGAGATGCCAGGCCAGGATGGATAATGTTACAAATTCTTCTTTGGATTTTTATCAAGGATATCTTAATATATAACGGAAGTACAAGACCACATATGACAACAATGTTCAAAGGACTCGAAGAATGTAATTAGAAAGGGAGTGGGATGTAATAATACCTGCTCAAAAGTAATCTCTGATGAAAATGTTTGGTTGATTGATTGATTTTGTTTAGAGGCATATCAATAATCTCTATGCGTCATTTTATGCCAAAATGTAAAAACAATTGTACATAATTTTATGGCTTCAAATAAATATATGTTTGTACCCAATTGTATGCTTTCGGATACATAAAAAATGTATTCTTGGTCAATTTGCTATAAAATGTAATGTTGGTAATTTTGGTATAGATATATATTGTTGGTAATTTTGGTATAAATATATATTGTTGGTAATTTTGGTATAAATATATATTGTTGGTAATTTTAGTATAAATATATATTGTTGGTAATTGTTTATATAAAATCTATTGCTAGTACTTTTACTATGAAATGTAATTTTATACTTTCATTTATACTTTAATTCTGTAATTTCTTTTTCGTTGGAGGGTTTACTATTTGCCCATAGCTGGGAACTTAAGAGGAGTTACCACCCCGGGTCAGAGTGAACCTGGGAAGAACAGCACTTAACAGGTCTGATGGAAATGTATCTATAAAATGAATACGACTGAGAAGGTAATCTCATCATCACTGACATGAAAAACTATTCGTACACGCTTTCTAAAATGCAGATGTTCGATTTTTCAGATCGATTTTTTTTTAAGTTTTAAACAATTTGTCCATGGCAACTAATTTTGCTTTCACTCAGATTAAACAAATTATAAATATTCAGGCGCATTTTAATCCATATAAACTTATACTATCGATTGAATTCTATATCAGCGTGACGTAACTGTATTTTTAACACTCTTCATGAATGATATATATATATATATATATATATATATCCAAGTATATGATTAGTGTATACGGAATAAATTCCAATAACCAACAATTACTATTCTTAAAAGAGCGCTCAATACATAGTAGAGCGAATATAATTATTTATTTAAAAATTATAACATAAAATGTTATAAAATCACTACAAAAATAGCCATTTTGTTTCAACACCTCTGGTGTCTTATCAAGTGATGATGTTGAATGTAGATTGTACAACCTACATTCAACATAATCACTTGATAAGACACCAGAGGTGTTGAAACAAAATGGCTAATTTTATAGTGATTTTATAACATACATATTATAATTTTAAATAAAAATAATTATATATATATATATATATATATATATATATATATATATATATATATATATATAAGGGAATCTATTCCCTTGTGTATACTTTTTTCCAGTATTAAAATGTTGATAATTTTAGCTAGTGTATCTAATTCTTGGCTTGTGGTTGGAGATACTTGTCTAGCACAGTTTTAACTTCGACAATGCTATAACAGTGAAGCACACAACGCGGATATAATACAGCCGCTTAACGTAAAGATCTGCTTCACGAAATTATTAATTATTTCTCTATCAGAGATTTTCTTGTACAAAGAAATATTTACTAATTAGGCAAAAAGTCAAAGGAGGAAAAAGCAGTGTGAATATTGTGACATACAAATCTTCTAGGAGCGAGGAAACAGCCTACTTTAAAAACAAAACCAGACTTCAAGAGTCTGCCGTCTTTATCTGGACACAAACACCGACATCAGTGAGAAAATAACACGAAAACTTCTCGTTACTACCTCATCATTGTTCTTAAATTTGTATTAGGCGCAGTCCAGAAATAATCCGATCTTCTGCTAGCTCACGACACCGGAGAAGAATGTTGGGTGTATAGCAATGTAGTTTGAATCTTGCTCACAATAACCATATGCATTGTTGTTTGCTTTACTGTATTGATGATAGACACAGAAAGGTAAAGGCGGGAACTCATAAACAAAGTAATAGGGAAAAGCGATAAGAAAAGACAAATCATTTGTCAGAAGAGCAAAGCAAGAACAACGGGCTAATGTGCGAGCTACGAACTAGAGACCTCAAAATCAACCAAGTACAGAAGTTTGGAAAAGGCTTTAACAGACGACTGAGAACGTGATACATAAATCGGATGGAGCACTGGAATGATGAAAAATGTCTTCCAAAAGCTGAACACAGTATTAAGAAACAGGAAAATTTCGTTTGAAACAAAGAAAAGAATGTAAACTTCGTAATATCTAACCTCCAAAATGATAGCGTACCAAGCAATGCAATAAGGTTCCTAAGACACAGGCGGGGGTAGAAAGAATGAAAGAAGCCTAGAAAAAGTTATTGAAAAGAGAAGGCAATAAATGAACAGGATTTTTGGAGATTAGAAGATGATGATTGACGTTTCATTTAAGTTTTGAAGATCGTAATTTACAGAAAAACAAGAAACCCGAAGAGAGTTCTACGAGCTAGAAGTGCAAAAGAACCCCCACACAAAAAGAAAAAAAAAACAAAAACAAAACCAAAAAAAAACTATTAGCGTAGAACATACGGTGAGATGAAGCAGTTTAAACAGTGGAACAATGAGACCGAGCTGCCAATCGATTACTGCGCTTAAATTCGTGACAGCGAGGTACCAAAGATGAAAGCTTATCAGAACCATGAAACTACTTATAGAAAATGTACAGAAAGCGATGTTACCATGGTGGGAAAGCGACTG
This sequence comes from Acanthosepion pharaonis, assembly GCA_903632075.3. Lineage (NCBI taxonomy): Eukaryota > Metazoa > Mollusca > Cephalopoda > Sepiida > Sepiidae > Acanthosepion > Acanthosepion pharaonis. Next base: position 175,427 of record CAHIKZ030001363.1, on the reverse strand, counting down.
AAGTCAAGATGCCAGTTCAGAATCAATAACGTCGCAGATTCTTACTTGGATTCTTTCAAGAATGTCTAGATATAAAATAAAAGCCCCAGCCTAAATGTGGGAGGGGTAATAAAAACACTAAAAATGATAATAGCTGTAACTGATTTGAGGATAATTATCTTTATCATGAGATGTTTTTCTTAGAATGGGACACATAATGAGAAAAGAAGGCTAGGAGAATTTGACACTCTCAGGACATATTGACTGCAAGAGGGACAGAGGAAAATAGCGAGTAACCTACCTAACGAGCTTTTATAAATGGCTGCAGAACAAGGAGTTGGAGGTATAGTAAAAAGACAATGTTAAGAGCTGTAAAAGATACGAAGTTGCGTGAATCCAACGACTCGAAGGGTTATGGTGCATAGAAAGAAAAGAATAATTATTTACCTCGCCTCGAAAACAGATTTCTGGTCTTATAGAGAAGCTCACTACATTGTAGTGAAGCAACAGAAACGGGGAGAGAGAGGAAAACACAATTCAAGAATGAGAAGATGTTAATTATGAGGTCGGCTGTGTAAATGAGCCAGAATCTTTTTTTTAATGTGATTTGACCGCAAGCGGTCATCTAGAAAGAAAGGGAGTAAGAGTTAGGAGTTAAAATTATGACACTTCATCAAGTGAAATGGGGAAAATACTTTAAGTGTGGAGGCAAAATAGTTTTGGCGTAAGAGTAATGGACAAGTAGAAGTGATTCACCTTACAAAAGACACAAGCAAACAAGTTGAATTACATATAATCTCTGCTCATGTGCAGTGATGATCATTCGAACGACAATCGGATAGTGTGTGTGTGCGCGCGAGTGAGAAAGAGATCATTTAACTGTCAAGTCATGCTGAAGACACAAGTTCTCATCTGATGAGCAGAGTGAAGCATCACTAACTCTAGTTATTTAAAAGGATAACCATTCAAGAATACTAAATACTATGAAAAGCTTCTGTTAGTCTTAAGACATTATTTCTCAACCAGTGTTCCCCCGAAACCTTTTGCAAAAGATTTTTTAGAGAAACATTGATAAATAGGCTAATGCATTTTTGGGTAATTTTTGTTTAATTTTATATTCGTAATTTTACTATACACGTATAGCTTATTGTTAGAAATCCTTGCTTAATTTAATAAAGGCTTCAACCTCATATTATTTAAAGTTATAATTATCATAGGGGACTGTATTTAGCAGTGTCGCTATGGTGTTAGTGTGAAACCACCTTCACTGATTAGTGGCAAGACCTAATAATGGTCTATAATAATTTTTCTGCTGTTCTCCGAGACAAGAAATTTTCAAGTGTTCCACAATGGTAAAAAGGTTGAGAAACGCTGGACTAAGAGCAGTTTTATTATTGATAGAAAGTGAGATGAATTAAGCTTTGACATAAGCAGTGTCATATGACCAAATACGAAATAAAAGATTAGCACAATATAATCTTTCTACTCAATATTCCCCTCCATAACATTTTTCTATTGTACTATCAAAAAAGTTTTCTGATCTAATCATTTCTTTCTTAACCTATCAACGTCCATCGTAAAATTTTGTATTATGTATAGGTTTCTACTTATAATCTATTCATGCACATTAATGTATTAAACAAACCAAAGAATGATGAATCGGAAAGACGGTTTTCATAAGAGTAATAAAAATTATTGACCGAACTATCTAAGTGAGTAATGCAAAGTCATGGTTTTCCATATACATTAACACTAAACACTGAAAATTGTACTGTATTCTTTTCCTTCATACACCTTCCATTATGACATCTGAAGTAGACATAAAACCTCTCACTCAAATTTAACATTAAAAAAGAGAAACAGTTATAAAAAGAAACATAAAACAAGTAGGTGCTGAAAAGTTTAAATGCCAGACGAAGAATCCCAAACGAAAAAGTCTGATATTCATATGGCCAAATTTTCAGAAAGAAGTTGGGCCGAGAAGTTTTTCAACATTTGCCTAGTGTTACATTCCTTGAATGTTGTATTGCGTAATCTGTTTAATATACACTAGCAGCATGGGCCGGCGTTGCCCGTGCTTGATTCAAAAATCGTACGACTCAAACAGAAATCGCTATCACTTGACTTAAAAATATTTTTGCCCTTCCTTGCCTTTAAAGGAGTGCACTTTGCCGTGCTGATGTTGCTACATGCCTTACTTCTTGCCTATCTCACATTGCGAATTTTTTCTAAGCTCTATACTAAACATTAAATCTGTTACGAAAAAAGATCTAAACAAAATGAACACAAAACGATCAGCTTTAAAAAAAGGACTCGTAACTGGAAAAACCGAATGAAAAAAGAATGTTAACAACAAATACTTTTTCACACCCAACCCAGTTCTGTGGAATCAAAATCAATGTTGAGTTTAAGCAAGCGAATTGGAGTAAAGTGCCATGCAGATTTAATTTTTTCCCACTTGTGACGAATGCAGCTATCGATTTTTTTTGCATGCTAGCATGCTAGTTAACATTCGTGTCAGTCAGCTGTTGGCTCTCACGCTGGCCAGTAGAAAATGGCCGCAAACTCCATGAAAACTGCCGTAGAAGCATGGAAAAATCGATTGTTTCCACTATCGATGCGAGTTGGGAAATGCAAAGTCGGTCTTGGCCTTCACGCTAACTTGGAGCATGTGCATGTAAATTTTGGTGCAAATCCGTCGAAAATTGCGACCGTGCATTCGTTACACACACACACACACACATACAGCCTTTTATAGATAGAGATTGAATTTTACGTAAATGGTGTACGAAATCACAAACTAGGGTCCTGTTTTTCATTAGCGAGAGTAGTCGATTTTCGAGACCAGGAAAAAGGACCAGTATTTCAAAGACTGAATTTTCAAGACAGATTGGACCTCCCCATTTGGGAAGACTAGTGCAACATTTTTTGACATACCATTTCTTCTCCATTTACTCCAGTGCTGTACTATGTTATACTAAAAGAGAGACGAGGCAGTGGAATTATGACGAGAGAGACAAACAGAGAGAGAGAGAGAGAGAGAGAGAGAGAAAGAAAAATGTGTACAATATAATGGAAGGTCAGAAAAAGATTTTAAACTGAGAAAAAACGAGATAAAATGTAATAAAAATATACAAAAAATGTAATGAACAGGTAGATATTAAAAACTAGTAATAACAGGTGATGAAGTTGAGATGTTCAGCTGTGTCGTACTAAATAGGTATTTCGTTTCGTAGGCCATTAATGACCAGAGACCCGTTTAGGCAAGTTAAGCATTAATGGAATATAGCTAGAAATCAGGCCCGTTGCCAGAATGTGAGTGCAGAGGTGGGACTACTTGTAAGTCGGGTGGTGGGGTGGGGCTATCGAGTAAAACTGTTTAAAGCTAATGTATTTATATGAATTCTAACACTCAGTTTAGGATAAGTGACTTTTTCCCAATTTGGAAAAGTCATAAATAACGAAAATATTCATTTTTTATGGTTTACAACGAAAGATTTTTTCTTGGCCAATAAGTACGATAGAGAGAGATCAAGCCCTGAAAATATTATTGATTAATGGTTGATTGGTTAAAAATTAGTATACTAAAATAAAAGAATATAGAAAAACTACTCTCCACCAAATTTTACATTGGTTTTATAGACTTCAAACTTCTTCGCTTATTGTCCCTCATCATTTCACAAGGGTATAGGGAAACATGATATTCTAGCTCCCACAACACACATTTTGCGACAGGCTCAATAGAAATCATTAATACCAGAATTTTTGAAGGACATTATTCACTTAATTATATAGTGAGATTCATATTTCATCATGTATGGATTAATGCTGAATTTTAGTTCAGCATTAATCCATATATGATGAAATAGTTTAGTTAATAACTCTCGGACTATCATGGCTCTCCACAACTTCCTTTCACTTTAATATCCGTTGATGGATAGTTTTGGAAAAGCTTGAAGATTGGTTTCAATTTAGCTTCTCTAAGGCTTTGTATTCAAATTTGTCACAAGTATGATGTAGGTAGTGATGATCGCATTACTTAGTAACAATAGTCAACTAGACTAGCTAGTTAACAGTTATCTCATTTTAAAGCACATATGACAAATGTTATTTCTAAGCACAGGATAGTTCTGACTCAAGGCCACAAGTATGAGGCACCCTGTAAGGATCGTACCCAATACTATTGATCTACAAGTAGAACTTTCAGGACATTACATCATTACCAGGAATCCATTATTATTTACTAAGCATACCTTATTTTGGCCTAAGATCACAAGTATGGACTTGCCGGTGAGGATGTAGCTCACTACTCACTAGTAATGGTTAACGAGACTACCTCGCTGAACACTACTGCATTCCGAGTAGCCTAGTCTATTTTCCAGTTCGGTAACTAGTTTCTTTGTTTACAAATAATCTTATGATATAAATAATTATCCTTATATTCTTTTATGTGACATGTCACTTCAGGATGTGGGTAATCATGGCTCTCCACATGTTTCTATCATTTGTAGCTCTTAGTAAATTTATTTTTTCACCATCACTCTCATAGTTTGGCCCTCCAGTAACCCAAGCTTGTTAAGCAGGTTACTCGCTGCGTTCCTCTGTCTCTCTTACCTTCAATATGCCATGTGAGTATTACATTCTCCAACCCTTCTTTCCTCATTATGCATCCTAAAACGTCAACAGTCACTAGTTGACTATTGTTACTAAGTAATAAATTCGATCATCATTACGTACGTCATACTTATTGTTGTGGTAGGATCCACCTAATTTGCATAGTGGAGTACCGACCATATAAATGTGGTTGGTACCGGGAAGAGGGGGAGAATCAAGAGATTCAACCAGAGACTCTGCCCGACTGCGACTCAGTCAACACATTCTCCAGGAACGGTCTTACCAGGAATATACAAAAGACTATATGTAAATATTGTGTACACTTCCTTGTTTCAATACATTTTGTTCTAAGTACATTTTGTGTTGCATTATTATTCCATGCATTAGTCAAGTTTCAACACTTATGCCAAATCTGAATACAAAACCTTAGCGAAGGTAAATTGAAACCAATCTGCAAGCTTTTCCAAAAATATTCAACTTATATTTAAATAATTTCAAATGTCCTTTTTGTTTCAATTTTCTTTAAAACGTCCACATTACTCACATTCGCAGTATCCTTCTGTAGAAGCTCATTTCTGTTGCTTCCAGTTTTCTCTTTGTGAGATTGTCCAGGATTCACTGATCTGTAGGAAGTTTGTTATTAGATAGCTATGCAGCACTCTTTTCTTCGATTCAAATGAATTTTTTATGTTTCTTATTATTTCGCTTAGCTTTTGTAAGGTATCTTTCGCTATTCAAATCCACCTTCCAGATTTCTGTGTTACAATTTCCGTCGTCTGCTAGAACACTTCCCGGATATTTAAATTTTGGTACTTGCTTGATTTTGGCATCTCTAGTTCGTCGTTCGCATCATGTCCTGTAATCTTCTCAAAATAGTTATGTGTTGAGGAAATTGGCTCTACTTCTTAATATTTACTAAGCTTAGGTCGGCGCAAGGGTAGATGTAGAGAAGCGGGGTTAAGATGATAATATTACGCTAATGCTCCAAGTGGGAGAGAGTTGGCTTGTCTAGAATATCACAACTTCTCAATACCGGGCTGTCTTCAATCTCGAATTGGTAATACCTATTTCAATTACAAGGGGCTCTCACAAGTACATCCATCTGTTGATAGAATTCTGCTATCATTTGATGAAAATAACCTATAACTATTTTCCTCTCTTTATACCATAATTATATGTATCGATGCAGGTCTTTATTGAAATCTATGTTTTTAATCTTACACTGTATTTTTTAAACAATATTGTTTTCTGTTGTCTCTAATTTTGTCGCTTTCTATTTCCCGCTACGCATTATTACCTTCTCGAAGTAATACTGCTACTTTTCCTCCTTGCAAGAACAATAACAACCATCTCTATTGCTGTTACTATTATCCCCAGCGACAACTACTGCCGTTTTCCTTAACGCTTTGCAATTCAAACCACGAGCAAGCAAGGTACACTTGTACGCAAACAATATTAATCTGAGAATCAATAGTGAAACCAGCCTCTGTTCTGAGTACAGATCACGTTTAACGTATTCACATTTGCTTCTCAAACGGCAGGGGAAAAGTATTTGTGTTGGATCGCTTCCTCTGTTTTTTTTTTGTTATCTCCCTTTATTCTAGTTGACAGAGAATCGAAACCGCATTGAAAAAAGAACAACTTCTATTCGTGGCTGGCTAGCTGTTCGTTTAATTCATCTCACTTTGTACATGCGCAGTGCACAAATGTGTAGTTGAGCAGGTCTGTGCGAAAGCGGATAATACATCCATGCTTGACAGGAAATGTAGATCTCATTTGAAACTGCTCATTGTATCTTTTTGAAATCGGTTCTACATACACATGATTTATGTAGGAGTGAATACATGAACATCTGACTTAATTTCTGGTGAAATCATTTTTTAAAATAGTAGTATTTTGTACTAAAATATTTCCTTTGACAGTTTACAATATGAGTAGTCTCTACGAAAAGGAGGTTTCCCTTTGCTTCTACTAGCCTTCTCTACTAAAAAGAAGTTTTCCTTTGCTTCTATCAGGCTTCCATTAAAATCGTAGACTCGTACAAATTTGGTCCTCTTTAAACGTTTTTTTTTTTTGGTCTGTTAGAAACAACGGAAAGATACTAATGATATTTTGAACCGAACATGTGAGCAAGGACAAGGTTTTAGAGAAAATGGAAACAAAGAGCAAACTTATAATTAAGATCAGGAAGAGGCAGTTGAAATTTCTGGGGTGTGTAATGTGGAAAAAAGCACTTGGAAAATCTAATAATCACATGAGAGATTAGGAGGAAGAAGAAAAAAGCCCGTAACCTACTTGATGGGCTTGAGTCCCATGGATAGTAGAACAGGGTTTGGGAGAAATAGCAAAATGACAAAATTTATGAAAAACTACAAGGGACAGGAAGACATTGAGAGTTATGGAGAGCCATGATCACCTATGTCCTGAAGGGACACGGTACATAAAGAAGAAGAAAGAAGAAGAATTAGCATTTCAAAGATCAAACGTGGGTTGTGGAAGAGGATAGGTTCGAGAGCTTTTCAACACGTCCTCCTCTAACGAAGAAATATTTATTTTAACATATTTAATTAAATTTTCTATTGTCATTATTCAAGAGAGTCAAGTTTCATTTTCAGCGACATCGATCATCAGGTTGCATGATTATTGTTTAAATTAACTGTGTAAATATCTAGACAGCAACTAGTTTTAGTGTAAAAACAGAGTTGCACTTGTCCTTGATAAGTTAATGAAGAAATACTATTTTATATATATATATATATATATATATATATAAGTGAAAAGTGATCGGCAAAATATTTTCTGTTCGAGACATGAATAATAAGATAAGTTTTTCCCCAAATAGTCACGAAAAAACTTAAATATAAATCTATATAACAGAAAACAATTACATCCAATCTTTTCAAATTTAAAACAATTACCTACTATCAATGATAAGCGTTCTTAGTAGGATAAAAAATAGATCTGTTAATATAATAGTTTTATCTGACCTTGACCGGCGGTATGTCGGCGAAACTTCAAAATCGGTTGACTTATTGATTATATATTTGGGAGTTTTTAAATAACCAGGAAGACGTGGAAAACGCTGTTTAACCTTAAATATGAACAGTCTTTTGAAATCCAATATACATTAGCGTATCTGTTCGCGCAACAATAATTATATTGATTTGAACATTATTCTTGAATGAACTAATCATCTCTCGAAAATACTGACTCCGGGACTGAAGCGTCTTTGAAAAGAATTATGACCTCGAAAAAGCATGTCTCCCGCCTTATGATACGTACAAAGACAACTGAAATGTTACGTGATAAATTCCAGGAAATGATCGGATGACTTTATTACAGCTGAGTCAACTGCAAAAAGAGAATCCTGATCGTCGAGAGCATTTGTTGTGATTAATAACTTCGTATTATTATATTTGATAAACTAATGAATACAATCATAGTTTTAGCTAAGAGGTGCCCTGAAAACTTATTAGCCTGACCATCAGTGTAAAATCTTATCAAGTGACCAGACACATGAATATTTCTTTCTTGAGAAGATCGTCTTGCCCTGGCCAAGCCTGGCCCAGCCTGGCCCAGAACATTCTCGTACCCAATCGTATAGGAAATATCTTCAAAAGTTAAAAAAATAGATATGTGTAAGAATTAGATACTAAGGCTTTTATTCAACAACAGTGCATAAAGTTAACTTTTATTATTTTATTAATGATCTAGATATTTTATCTGCACCTAAAGATATTTTTTCACTTAAACATTATTGTTCGTGGATACCCATACTAAATAAACGCTCCGTTTATTTACTAAACATTGCATTTATTTTCGTCTACCGGATTGAATATCCGAGAAAAAATTATTAATGAAAAATATGCGCTCTCTGGCAGGATTCGAAACTGCGTCCTTCTTTTCATGAGAAACGCTTGTTAGATCAGACGTGCTCTAGACCGGCTCAGCTACGGAGTGCATCCCCGATTAGGCAAAGAATAGTGCCTTACAAACTCAAATCATTCTCAGATTCTCGAAACATTCATATCTTCTCGGTTGCTTATCTCAACGTAAGCAAAGCAATTTCTAACGAAATGCTAAAATAACCTTTAACAAAAAAATTTCTATAAAGTGTTCAGATCTGTCAAATTAATAAATAAAAAGAAAATACCCAAAGAAATGCGAAAGAGAGTTAGAATGACAGACGGGGGTAGAGTGTTAATTAAAGGGTGTTTCAATTAAGCCTCTAAGGATTTTTTTTTCTTTTTCTTTTAGATTTAACAACTTAAGTCTTTGGCACTTTCAACCATGAAAGACTAACAATCAGACAACGTGTTAAAGCTTCAAGAGTGCAGCTGGAAAAATTGTTCGTAAATTCAAACAAACTGGGTAGGTGGCAGATTTGAAAACACCATTGTTTGCTCGTTTACGCCGTTCAGCTGAAAACATTGCTGCAGTGCACGAGAATGTGGTCGAAAATCTAGACACCTCAATTCGTCATCACGCGCTGGAATTGAACCTCTCCACAACAACGTTACATCATTTCCAATTGCACTCTCGGTTGGTCGACTATGTTGACCAAAAAATATTGACCGAAATGCATTTCTGTTTGAACGACCATACATAATAGGCTTCGATAACTTTAACACGTTGTTTGATTGTTAATTTTTCATCGTTGAAATTGCCAAAAACTTAAGTTGTTAAATCTGAAAGAAAAAGAAAAAAATCATTAGACGTTTAAATTTAATTCACATTTAAAATTGGTCCAAGTTATTAGAACACCCTTTAGTACATGCACTGAGTTCGAAAAGGGAAAAAGGCGAATGAAGAAAGAAAAATGTTTAAGCGAGCAAATATCAAATCCAGCGACTGAGCGAAGCCGAAAAGGATTGATGTCTATTGAAGTTCTATGACTAATGGATCCAAACCATATAGTAAGCGTTTTTGATTGGACGAAACTATTATTCTCTGATTGGAAATGGTTCAGAAAATAGGTTTTGATTGGATGAAATAAGCATTCTTTGAATGGAAATTAATTCCTGGTGTCGTCTGATGGTTAAATGATAAATATCAAAGTAATTTATCTAACCTACTAGGTTAGAAATTCGATTACTGCACTTGTTTGTCCCAGAGTTTGACTTAGTTAACCCGAATAAAGACTTATGATCAAAAGGGTAGCCTAACATGATGCAACTTTTAGTAAGTTTGTCACGTATTCGTTCTATCCTTTTTGGGTGTCCCGGTAGCGTGGTCTTTTGGTGAATTAAACTAAACTTCATGTGTAACCCCAAGCTGACTGGAGATTAAAATTAAAATTTGACCCGGGGCAGAAGATAGTAATTCAGGAATAAGTTAGATAACAGAGTGTGGCCCACCGTGGTGAGCAATCTCCACCGACAGACCATTAATATCATAGTAGGTTTGATTCTTATTGGCTGCATTTTTCAAATCAGACTGGAATGGATCGTCGTAAAGCAATGGTTAGCAAATTGGTTTGGACGTTATTGCTAAAGCGGTTTTAATATTCACCAGATTATCTCCGTTTTATGCTATACAATGAATATTAGTAACGCCGAGTACAGTAGCGTTACAAATTCTCCAAGCTTAATTTCCATATTACGTGTATCTGAAATGTCAACCCTCTTTCTGATTCTAAGAGCAATTATACTTTTTGTTACCATTTCCCTTGGAACTTATTTATTTACATATTCTGTCCTCGGCATTCTCAATCTTTCAGTAGATAATGCGAAATAAGTTACAGTTACATCAGAGTTCAGAACTTTTTTAAATATATACTGTAAATCTCGTTATCTGTATTTTATTCTAATCTATTCGTATGAATCGACAAAATAGGATTTACTTGTATACATTAGGCACTCTTTCCTCATAATATGTCCCAGAAATTACAAATGATGTTTGTAAACAAAAATGTTGTTGTGCCCTTTGATATCAGTAGCAGCCTTTAAACTTAGAAGTAGCATCCCGAAATAAATATTGTATCAGCAGCAGCTTGAATATATATATATATATATATATATATATATATATATATATATAATACGTGAACCTAAAGTAAATATCACTTCCGGGTTTTCTCTTTCGAACTGGCAACATGAACCTTTCGTTATGTATGCAATTTACAAAAGAAACTCTTGTTTTAAACTTTCCTTTTGTTAATTTTGTTTTACCTTTAATAAACTTTATTTTGCATTGCAAATGAATTGGTCAGTTATTTTGTGCATGTACTCCATTCCACCACCATCATTTCGTGTACTATAAAATGTTCCGGTAAGAAACCTTACAGATTTAATTACTGAAGTAACCAATCACTAAGTTTCTTCTACGTAGAGAGTCAATGATACAGGCATTCAAATATACACAGCGTGTATAGAATTCTTTTCTGATGCGTGTAATATATATTTGGGTCTAAAATGATCCGTCCATAACGTGACGAGGAGTTTCAAACTGTTAAAGACGCAATCAGTGTATTCTAAATCAGATATCAGGACAAACAACGAGGAGAAGTATTGGTTAAACAGACCAGTTCGAAAGCCATTAGCCTACTCCGAGGTACCCGTCGTAGAGGTGTTTCACACATTATCTCGCAAAACATTATTCATGCAATAAATTTGGTTCTGATCGAGTGCCCCACAGATTTAGTCATCTAAAAAGCTAAGTTAAGCTTTGCAAATCACTTTCTCTCATATATATATATATATATATATATATATATATATATATATATATATAGCTGTTAATAGTAATGGGATAAAATAGTTCATTTAACTTAGGGATCTGTACTCGGAATTACATGGATTTTTCAATCAGTCCTCGACAGATTTCTTACTGAACGATGGTTAACTTATTCTGTCGAGTGAAGATGGATCAGTGGTAGAAGCTCTGTATAACACCAAATCGCGTGGGTTTCGATCCGAGCTTGAGGTTGTCTAGTCGCACTGAGGAGCTGTGATACAGCGAAACAGTACTGTTTCTCGAATGATATATATATATATATATATATATATATATATATATATATATATATTAACAAAGACTTGACACCACAGAACATAAACGCTGATTTGAAAAAGCACGAGGATATTTTTCTTTTCAAAAAGGAATTCTTTTTGGCCAACATTTTTTCAAAGATAATCGTTGGCATAAAACTGACAAAAAAGGTGGGGGGTGTAACATTCACCAAAATATGTTCCACCTTCGTCCATCGGGCGCTGATGATTTATTCTCCCAGCTCTCTCGACCCGGAACTGAAGAATATTCATCACATTTTTATTGACAATGGTTTTCCTGACAATGATATTAAGCGCCTGGTTGAGCGTTGAATTAGGTGTTTTGAAAGAATCGGTAATTTTTGGTCCCAATCTTTGTCTTATTTATTTGAAATTGCCGTAGCCAGATAGGAAGAGTCAAATGGTTGCAGACAGTGTCAGCTTGCATTACATCAGGTTTTCTACTGTCAAATTGCGGGTTGTTTTTAAGACCAATTCGATGTTTCTATAAGTTGTTAAAGATCGTCTGTCCTACTTTCAAAATAGTTCTGTCATATATATGCACAAATATCAGCGTGATGCTGAATACGTGGGACGGACTAGTCTGAGGTTGAAGACCCGTATGTGCGATCTAAGTTTTTCTTCACGGACGACTCAGTCTGCACAAGATTCGGTAATAGGCCAACATCTAATTGATAATCCTGACTGTGTCACCAAATATGTAAATAGATTTCTCACTGTTTTTCACAGACCTGGGTCAGCTCACCACTTGCACTTTCTTAAAGCAGTGTATGTATTAATTACATTTACAGGATCTGTGCAAGCAGAAAGAACATTTCAGTCTCTCTTTAATGCTTGTTTCGAGGGTTGTAAGTGAGAATTTTTCCTTTTATGAATCTGCTGGTATTGTTCATTACTTATTTTCATCGTAAATTATTTACTGTTAAATTGATTTAATCGTATTCCACAGTAACCCCTTGTCATTTAATATATTTTTTTGCGAATATTATCTTTTGTTTGTGCCAACGCTTGGAAAAAATGTTGGCCGAAAAGGATTCCTTTAGGAAAAAAAGAGGAAAGATAAATGCTGTCATGCTTTTTAAAATCAGTATGTATATATATATATATATATATATATTACTCTAAACATATTAGTAGATACTCATATTCGAACGCACCATTATTATTATTAAACAGTGTGTACTATGTCTATCGGACTACGCATTCGAGAAATCTTAATGAAAATATAGTCTCCGGCGGGGATCGAACCTGTGTCTCCCTTTGTAGAAGAAGCTAATTTTTGATCCGGAGTGCTTTAGACCGCTCGGCTTCGAAAGCGTAATAGTACAGTGAGGCTCGTTTTTCCCGTGGAAGGAAAGACATTTCCTCATCGAGAGAGTTTTCTCGGAAACCCATATCTGCTTAGTTTCGTATCAGAAACGTAAACAAAGCAATTTCTAAAGAATTAATGGATTTATTTTTAATATCGCATTTAATTTACTTCAAATAACGTTTGAAATAAAAATCCCGGATTAAAAATAAATCTATTGATTCTTTAGAAATATATATGTAACGATATATAATTCTGTATAATTTTATATATCAAGAAAAAGTATGACAAACCGGAAAGGTTTTTTTTTTTTGTGACACGTTTCATCTGACTGGGTTTTGATGACGTTGCCACATCTTCAAAATTACCTGCGTTTCTAGTTTCATGCGCATGCATATACGTGGCAACGTCATCAAAGCCTAACGGGTGAAACGCGTCACACGCACAAAAAAAAAATTTACAGATTTTATATATATATATATATATATGAGGGAGCAAGAGGTATCTAAGTCCGTTGCGTAATAAAACAAATATAATTTAACTCTTTTCAAATGCCCTTGCTATATATATATATATATATATATATATATATATATATATATATATATATATATGGCCAAGTAAATATCAGAACAACATTAAGATGTGTGAAAGAGTTATTGTCTTACAGATCTACACTCGTCTATAAATTGTATCCCATAATCCTTCCTTTTGTAAATAAGGGACATCTCGCTGTAGAATTTTGATTAGCATGCTAGAAAGACACTACAGGTGCATAGATATACCTATTTTTATGAGAGTAAGATGATCGCTTTGCGTGTGAGTGTCCTCATGCATTGAAAATTAGTACCAACAAGTCGTTTTGTATACAGTCCAAGGGCGTCAGTGGTAGAAAGATAATTACCTAAGTCACCAACCGAGGCTTAAGAGTTGCAGAGACAAATATATCTGAACATTAGAAGAAAGACTGTGTAAAGGGTAAGCAGCAAACAATTTTGTAAACTATTAACGATCTAAGATGGAATATGAAAAGGGATAATAATGCCCATGCTAGAAAATAGATGGAGTTTATATTTATGATTATGCTTAATGTTTCTCCTTATGAAAGTAATTCTGGAATGTCAGTATTTGTGGCAATATATGAAGCAATATAGAGACAAAAAAATTTGTCTCTCTCTATATTTCTTTACTTGCATCAATGTTTCTGTTCAGATTTTTCTACACGTAGGTAACTATTTAGATACAGAGGTGTATATGCAAACGTGAACATAGTATTTGTAAGTATGTATACGTCTAACTCACTTAAGAGCAGTTAAGCGGGAGACCAGCCGAACTACTTGTAACACCGTAGATGAACTGAAGGGGCAAGGATTTTGGCATCGATCACCAACTTAAACAAGGAGACAGTCCAGAAGAGATGCAAGCGAGTATATATCTCTCTCTTTATATATATATATATATATATATATATATATATATATATATATATATATATAACATCAGTAAATTTGTAAAAAAAAATCTACTTTGAAAATGCTTTACCATAGGTTTAAGACGTTTGAGTTTATTTAAGAGACATAATTCAGGAGGATTCGTGATGATGCTCTAATCTTACAAGACAGGACAGCTTCCAAACTAACCTAGAAAGAACACTAGTGCATTTATGCGTCTAATAAGACATGTGGTGAATGCCTACGTATCGGATGATATTTATAATCGTAGGATAATTTAAACAAATAACGTACGAATAGGGGTAATGCCAAGCAATTTGTAGAATGTCTTCTTGGTAAGCTACCAAAACTCATCCAGCCGTTTTATTTGATTGGTTCTCTTGTACTAGACGAAAATCTGTGTTTTTATTCTCATGGTCTTGCGAGAAATTCAGCTTTCACAGGAATCGATTTCTAAGAAAATCGATATCGATCTAATTTAATTAACTTTCTACCCAGGTCCCCATATACACCTATACGGCGAATATGAAAAATAAAAACCAAGTAAACCCAAATGAATATCATTTAGTTAATTCACCTTCCGTAATTTTGAAATGGGAATTATCAAATGCGGAAAACAAAGCTTAGCCTTGAAAGAAATCACACCAGTCAGCCCCCATCGAGGAATGAACCCGTAAGATTCGTTTAATCTTTCCGTCAGGTGTCCTTGTATAGTCGTATGCGTTCTTTATTCGTAATATATACATAATTTAGTTTCGAGACCTTTTTAATTGAGCTGGTAAATATTAGGTATTCTTTAGGTATTCTTTAAATACCTAATACAAAGATACTTAATAAATGAAGATTCAGAATCTTTCTCAATATGCAATGAAATGGGAACCTTATTTTAATGGGATCGGAAAAAAATCATTTAAAAAGGTCAAAAGAGTGAAATTAATAAATAGAATGCTCATAAGGTGGGTCGGAAAATAAAAATTATAAATAAAATAAACTTTGCAGCTTTTATTAGGCAATTAAGATTGGAGAATAAATGCATAGAATAAAACATTTCTTTTCGCGGGAAACTGTTTCCCAAACCAAAACAGCACGTCTACAGTATTTCATGAACTGCATCATTATACGAAGAAAGAAAACCTTTTTAATGTTCTATAAAATAAATCTTTACATTACGAAATGTTAACCAGGAGTAAATTAAGTCTGAGATTGCTCAAGTCAAACTTTTCTTTTTATTTGCCAAAATTTCTGATGCAGTATTTATAAATTGAAGAAATTGCCTATAACCAACCAGGTCCAGAGGTTAGTATTCAAGCCTAGGCAAAAGTCTAGAATTTCAGATGCAGATTTTCAAAATTGGCTACTCGAAGTATAAACCCTCCAAATCTATCTGGACTGTGTACATTAATTTTACTGATCGACTTTTACACATTATGAATATCCCTTCTCAGACAAGAAGGAAATTTCGTTAGAAATTTATGGAAGTTTATTCCAGACGAAATGTACAAGAAATATGGTTCAAGCTTTCGAATATCTAAAGTCATTATCAGGGTAGATAGAGACAGTTGGTAAGTTTCGTAGAACTAGTGAGCACTGTGACATAGCCAAAAAGTGTACACACACACACAAAGTAGAACAGTTAATGTTAATTTAAAAAAATATTGACAAAAGGATGAAATCCCTAATATTTCACGTTTTTAAATCAAGGTCACTAACAGGAAACATGTAAGAGAGTAAATGTTTCTACCAGTGTCATTTTCCATCTCAGTCATTTGTATTTTATCCTCTCCAGATATTTACCATGCCTTGTAAAAGTCACTCAAAATGTGATTGTTAGTTTTCAATATGTACATTTAGAACATGCCAACATACTCCTCTGCCTCGCTCGTATATTTAAAATTATTTAGTAGAAAATGGTAAATTCACTATGAATAATATATAGTCACTGAGAATGTTCATGAAAAAGCGTGTATATATATATATATATATATATATAATGAAAATAAATGATAAAATATTCGAGGTTGTAGTGAAAGGTTATCGGTCATACTTTATTTTGTAGAAGTGGGGCTGGTTCAACAACTTTTCATCACCGCTCGTATTTACAAAAATTATATAGTCACTATGAAATATATATTCAAGGATAAAAAAAACAACAACGATATTTTCGTAAGTTGACTTCGTGACAGAAGTTCAAACATTTCGAATATTTCTTCGAATGCAGTTTTATATATTTTTTAAAAAATAAGTCATTAGCTTCTCACACACGAATGTGACAAGCCATTCTTCCAAAAAGGAAAAAAAAAAAGAAATTCTTATTTGTGTGTGTGTGTGTGTGTGGGGGGGTGATTTTTGTTTTTAAATCTCAATCATTTATTAAAAATGGTTGCCTTGCAACAATCATAGGTTAGACGAATAAATAAATGTTAGAAAGCGAGCAAGAAGGGCATAGAAGGAAGAAATAAATTGTTTTATGTTTTCACAGTTAAAACAGAAACAATAGTTTTACAAAGGTATATGAAGTTAAAAGGCCATTCTTCAAGAACAAATATTGCAACTGTGTCGTATACAATAAGAGGGATTCATGGATTGTTTACATTTATAATACATGACAAAGGTTATATTTAGTGGATATACTGGTTTAAGTCACCATATGTTTCTTAAACAGTATAATTGTTATGTAATAGCTTAGGTTTACAAGAATCTTTTATGATGAAAATAGGCCTTTCTCCTTGGCTTCAACCACGGCTTCCAGACCACTTCAGAATTTCCTGCAACTTCTCTTGAAGGCTACCTTGTTTAATTTGGTGAATGATGCCATAATCCTTGCCTACAGTTCATCTTTGTTGTTACCAGGAGTTTTGTCGGTCTCTCGCTCATACGAATTACAGTTTGTTTTACTGTTGCAGTTTGGGGAGTTAGGTAGCCATATGTAAGGGGTGATGTGATCGCAGAAACTGTCTGACAGCCACGATTTGGTGATACTGCTTGTGTTGCATGATGCAGAGTCCTGTTGGCATAGGCAAAGGGTCTTCCAGCAGCCACCCTCTTGACTCAGGGGATCACTACCTCTCGAGGCACGTGATGTAGGCCTCCGTGTCCCTCTGGGAAGATGAATTGTGGCATAACGTCGCTATCACTAGTGATCCCTCTATACATCATTATGTTGACTGGATATATGATTCAACTCTTTCCGAATCCTCTGCACTGTCTATAGATTGACACCCAAACACTCTGAAATATTCGTATTGGAGATTTCGGTGCGAATGCCAAGCAGTACAGCACATTTTGAAATTGCCTGCGAAGTGAATTACGTCATGGTGCTCTTTTTCTAACAGATGTTGCCCAACTATGCCCAACTAACCCTATTATACTCTTTGTATCGACAAAACAAACAAAAAAAAAACGTGCATGTACGAAATTAAAATATAAAATGGCTTCAGTTTATCAATAGAACCCTCTGTGTGTGGGTTATATATATATATATATATATATATGGGCGTGGGGTGGTTATAATATTTATTCTTATTTAATGAAACTCTTTACAGAAAATATTTTAACGAAAATGTTAATCTTTCCATTTTCCCCTCTTTAGTCGACCCTCAGAACTTTATGAAGGCCTAAATCGATACTGATTAAATAAAAAACCGAGAGAACCAATGTATCGAAACATTATGATCATAAACTTTTCCCCTTAAATATCGATTAACTGTAAAGACCATAACTTTAATATGCGTCATTTGATTTTCCGAGTTTTTTTTCGGGCACTTCAATTACTAATTTGAGTTGTTGATGTTATCTCAAAGTTTCGGCCGATCAACTCTACAACCTTCTTCATGCTTATAACTTTTAAAGAAAGTTTTAATTTTTTTGTACACAACAAGATGGTCGTTAAAATATCAACTTATATTATGCAAATTAGTTTATTCCAGCAGTACTAATTAGGTACACAACGCCTGGTTAAGGGGCTACCGTTATCGAAAAAAATTTGTTAAATGTTAGTTAATAAGTAGCGAGCTCGATTCTCAATGTGGGATCTATAATGTGTCCATGTACCAAACTAAGCTAAGCTTAGCTTCGAAATGCCAGGTTTGAATTTTCATATATTTTATTTCTTTTTCAGAATCGAACCAAAATTCATAACTGAAGAAAGAATTAAAAATCGAGTAATTTTATTTTATTCTTATTTTTATTTGAATAAGAAGAAAAAGGCAATGCAATGACAATCATTAATAAATTATATCGGGTCAGAGGAAAGACTGAGTTCAGCTGTGTAGCATAAACCCAAGATGTCATTTCAACAAAATGGCATCAATGCACAGACGGTCTGCACAGCGATGGAATCTTTAATGAAAATATTTGTTCGCCGAATAATTTCTCGAAATTCCGAAAATTTATGTCCACTATTTTCTTCTGATCTTTCACCTCCCGATTATTTTATGCGGGGGCGGGAAACTTTAAAGAACGTCTATATATGAATATACCGCAGATAATTCAGTAACTCAAGGATGACATTCGTTCAAAAATACGGAAGCAGCAATTAGAGTTTTTAACCGCCTTTATGAAGAACGCTATCGAAATTTCTCTTAACTCATGTTAATCACCCCCGCCCACTAACGAGCAAGGGGAGAATGGCACTAAGACGCAATGGTTACTGAAAGAGAAAGAGAATGTGAATGACAAGATATTAATGAGAAGAAATGACAATAAAAAAAAAAGCAAGATTCAAGAAAACAGAAGAGGCAGATTAGCGTTGCATTTGAATTTTTGAAGATAGTAAGTCAAGCAAAGCAGGAAACCAAAAGAGATGTCCAGCGGGGAGAAATGCGAGTAAGGAAAATATTAGAATAATGTACTATTATTTCTAGAAATTTCAGCAGTAAAAAGATGAGACCTAGTTGCCAATTTAGGGGTACCTTTATATTCATACGGTCGATGCATCAAGGAGGAAATCTCATTGGAAGAATTGTTATAAAAATATTTATAGAAAAGACACAGGAAACCCGCAAAACGGTGGCGAAAAAGGAACTAAAGTCGAGATGCTAAGTCAGAACCGATAAAATTACAGGAACTTTGGATTGTGTCCAGAATCTATAGGTATATAGCAGGAGCAGAAGACTAGATATGGTAGTAATATTCAATGCACAGACGAATGCAAGAAGAATATTGTCAAAAATTCTCTCGCACGACACAGTGAGCCAACTTTCTGAGCTGCAGAAATCAATATAATCACTCCAATTCTTCTTAGTGGAAGAAGCAATCAGTTGATCTGCTGATGGAAGGTAAAAATTGTTCTGTGATGACTAAATGATAGTAGTTTCGTTTTGGTGGCCTTAAACTTCATAAACCATTTCTTACCCCTTCTTTCTGATTGGAACTCATTTTCGTTATCTGCTGCCAATTTTATTTTATCAAAGTTAGGGAATATATTCCCAGTGTTTGAATTTTAATTATGTATAAAACTATTTTTGAACAATAGAAAATGTTGAAATTACTAGGTTTTGAAGTGACCTCTGGGATAGCTTTTAATTTATACACTGAGGATAACTCAAACTTTTCTTTAATTAAAAGAAAACGCATTCTGAAATCTGTATTGGTCTTATCCAACCTTGTTTAGACAGATCATTTGTATATATATATATATATATATATATATATATATATATATATTACTGTTAATGTTGAATATGTTAATTTCAATCTATTCTTGTCTGGCATACGAAATTATATATATATATATATATATATATATATATATATATATATATATATATATATATATATATATATATATAATAGAATGGCCGTAACATTGACTACCTATGTTTGTTCAGAATTATTGTTGTAATTGGTATCGATCAATTACTGATTTTTGTTTTTCTACTTATCATACCTGTTGACACATGATTTCTTGTATTTCACATGAGTGAATAGGCATAAAAAACTTTATTATGATTTTCTCCGACATATTTAAATTTGGCACAAGGTCATGTTTTATGAAAAAACAAATGTGAATCAAATTCATGCACTAGTGATTCTAATAATTAAAAATGCTAAGTTTGGCATGAGGTCAAATTTACAAATCTCCCGTTAAAAATTCAACAATAATCAGTTGCAAGAGTAGCACAATCTACTAGAAAAAGCATGTGTTTCCTTTGTAAAGTGTGTGTCTGTATGCATGCGTAATTATTAATGCATGACTGTATGTATGTGTCGGTTGGTGCGTGTCTTTGAGGAAATGTAGGACATTGATTCTTGGAAAGGATTAACATATTGGTTGCCTGGGTAACACTGACTGTATTGATTTGAAGTGGTTCACCCATTTCAGTGTCTGAGTAGCCGACCGACCAACAGCCTGACAATCCAACCTTTTATTGCAGCATGTGCCCTTAGAGACTAAGAAAACGACTAACAAACCGGGTAGGTAAAGACTTAAAAAGAAATAGCTTCGAGAGATAGGCGATAAAAAAGTAAAAGTGTCGAAAAATAATAAAGAAAATGTAAAAGAGGGAAATGAAAAAGAAGAGAAAGAAAAAGAAAGAAATATAATTACAGAAAAGAAGAGGAGAAGGAAGAAGAAAGATGAAAAGAGAAATAAGAAATCAGAGAGAAAGAAAAAGAATTAGGTGAAGAAAGAGAAATATGTTCGAGAGGAAAAGGTATATCCGTTTGTATGGTTGGATTTCGTTATTTACTTAGCTCCTCTTAGTGTGTTGCAAGATCACATTAATCGAGCTTACAGTAAACCTGAGCTCTACCGGGTTGTATAATGACAGTGTTTGGGTCTAGATGAAAGCCAGGATTCAAAATTCTGATTTTCAAGGTAGAGAGCCATTTCCTCTTTAGAAGCTTGGAGTAACACCATCTACCTCATCTTTTTTCATCTCCGCCATAGGTGGACTTGTTCTTTACGAAATAGAGAGACGAGTTGCTAAAGATCATGGTACAGTATGTACACACACATCGTATATATAAAATGGATTGATTTTTTTTTTTACAGCTTATCAAATTTTGCAGGCTACGTAAAACCAGAAAATATATTTAGATTGTAAGAATATTTTGGAGATAATGACTTACAAGTCCTACTAATTAACACGTAGCTGGAGGAAGAGGATGTGGATTCATACCTTTCTCAAAGGCAGTTGAGTTTAAGTGAATATATCGAGTCCGATTGAAATGCGAACTCGGTTCTCCGATTCCAAATTCCGAGCCGTTATCCATTACACTACTTGGACATCCAAGCTTACAGCACCTGGTATTCACAAGCGATCACCCATCTCCGTACTTACCAGGCTCTATGTTGCTTAACTTTGATGATCGTACGAGAATTGGGGTTTCAACGTGACGTGGTGTAAACCCACGACGTAATGAAAGACAACCCAGATTCAATATCTTCTTTTTTTTTTTTTTTATAGTTTTCCAAATAGAATTTGAATATAAATTGTCCATTGTCTTTCGAGCACTTTCGGTTTTCATAAGCCGTTATAAAAATAATGTCTTAGGAAACAATGCGTACCCAGACATATCGGCGCCAAATTAAATCTTCCATAATGGCTTATAACATCCGAACGCGTTCAAAAGATATTCGGTGATTTATCATCATGTTCTCAGAAACCAGAAAACTGATCAATAGAAAAATTAAATAAGGAAATGTTAAAGAATTTTCGTTGGTTTTTCCACCCAATCGGCATAATTTAGAATTATATTGTTCAAATTCCCTTCGTACATTGTTGGAATATCATGCATTTATTTATCATTAGAAAGGGTTTATAGATTGATTCGTTATTCGTTTCTATATCAGATGAAGGCATTTGTTAACTGGTGTGTTAGTTTGTAAGGACTTAATATATAGCTATAAAGAAACGTTTAATTAAATCAGAAACTGATATTTCCCTACCAATGGATTAAAGTATGAGTTGCTGACTTATTACAAACCAATACACACTGTTTAATAAATAAAAATAGGGCGCCTATTTCAAACACGGAGTATTCAATATAATAACGTTTTAAGTAATGAATGAAAAAGTTCTTTAGAAATTGTTTTATTTCGTTTCGGATATGAAACTGGGAAGATATAAAGCTTTTGAGAGAAAAATCTTAGTGAATAGAATGTGTTTGTCTTAAAAAAGGAAAATAGAATCCTGTTTTCTGTGACGTTCTCCGTGATCGAGCAGTAAAGCACACTGTATCAAACGGTGGTTTCATCTACAAAAAGGACGCAGATTTGAACACTGCCTGGGAACATATTTTCTTTACTGAGATTTTTAACACACACGTTTTAATAAATAAAAATGGGGACGCCTATTTCAAATACTATAATAACGCTTGAAGTTTTACTATATATATATATATATATATATATATATATATATATATATATATATATATATATATATGTGTGTGTGTGTGTGTGTGTGTGTATGTATCATATAATGTGTGTGTGCATGTTTAGCTAAGTATGGCGCAAGTTAAAATGACAAAGAAATGATATATAAGAAGATTTTATAGTGCTAATCTTTCAACACGAGAGAAAAAAAAAGGTTTGCAGTCTCGTATCCAAGGTAAACCTTAGAAGTATCATTGTAGTTTACTCAAATATTTATCGCTTGTGCTTCCGTGTGTATCTTTTGAGAATTGTTTGATGAAAAGTGATAAATTACTTTATTTTAGTAAATATCACAGCTGTATACACACTGTAAATTAGCTACTGTCAAGCTTACATGTTTATTCTGAAAACAAATACAGTGGAGTGAACAATAGAAGGACTAGATAGCCAGGGTAAATATTTAATAAAGATTATATGAATTTATATAAATGATACATTTCATTAAAAGACGATGGAAACTTCTGCACAAAACTTTTTTTTATATATTATTGCTCTAAATCTGATTTTCATGGATGAACGTGTTTCATTGAATATGCCCGTTTATATATATGAGCATTTCACCCGAAGCAAGGCGGGAAGCCACTAGGACGCAAGGGGTTACAGAAAATTTAGAGCAAGATCAGGTAGGAGTGATAGAAGAAAGGATGAGGGTAGTGGATAGATCAAGGCAACTGGAGATGTCGATTGACATTACACTTGAATAGCTGGAGATTATGGCTCACAGGGAAGCAGGAATAGGGAAGGGAGTTCCACAGGCGAGAGGTGCGAGACATGAAGCTATTGGAGTAGAAAAGACGGCTACATTTAGGAGTTTCGACAGTGAAGGGGTGAGAGCGGGATCCCAGCCTCGTATGGCGCTTGAACTCATGACGTCTGGGAACCAGCGAATGCAGCTCTCCGGAGCAATTTCCATGAAGGTATTTGTAGAACAGACAGAGGGAGGCGACGGCGCGTCTGTAAGAAAGTGACTGTAGACGAGACGCCAGAGCAGGGCCAACTACATTACATATATATATATATATATATATATGCACACAGGTGTGTATGTGCCTGAATATGCGTCTGCAACAGGGATTGGCCAGTCGCTCTAGTAGACGGGCATCCACGGATACGAGTGTCCAGCCACACACACACACAGACGTACAAGGTATTTGTTAGAGGGAAGGAGCGCAAGAAAGCCAGTCAGTGATATCAGCGTAACCTGAAGCAGTTAATGCGGGCATTATTGAATTAGTGTTTTGCTACAATTTGGGAACAAGCTTTGAAGACCTCTTACTTTCAGTTTGTATTCCCAGATAATTAAGACCTTTTCAAATGAAGTCAACCCATTGATGTCCACCGTAAAATCCGGTATAAATTATAATAATTGAAATAACATTACGTTGTGTATAGTAAAACTGAAAAAAAATCTTTTAAAAAATTGCTTTAATTATAAGTTTCCTAAGAAAATCCGATTTTAATTCTAGATTTCTCAAAAGTCTGGCGGTAATTATTGATTTATAATAATTCATTTTTTGTTTACAGACTTCTACGACTAACGCATGGATACCCACCTTCCAAACCTGAGTCGGTCAACATTAACGGATTAAAAAAGAAATATCCAAAACTTTCACATGAATGATAGATAACGAGGAAACTTTTTATGTACCGTGTCGCTTCCGGAGGAGTACGATCATGGCTCTCTACAAGTTATCTGCTGTTTTACTGTGTCTATTGCCTTCAGTATATCCTGTCAGTGTTAAATTCTCCAAGACCTCTTTTCGCATTGTTTCCTAGAAATTTCAATAATCGCTTTCTGATTGTAAATGTACTTTTTCTTTTCATTTTCCTTAAAAATTCCCCGTTATTCATATGTTCAGTTCACATTGAATTTGATATTGTCTTCACGGATTACTGTAACGAACTGTCTTTCAAGCGTCATTCAAAGTTAGCCTTATTTGCATCTTATAGTGTATACATTGTATTACTTTATACACTCATCATTGTTAGAATATAAGAGTACAATTTTAAGAATATACGCTGGCTTAACCCGGACATTCTATAGCTTAAAAAGGCATAATTTTTATACGTTAAAAATGTAGATTTAAAAAATAATTTCACCCTAAGCATAATGATAATGCCAATAGGACGTATGGGGTTACTAGGAGTGAAAGAGAATGAGAAGATTTTATTGATGTGAAAGAACAATAAAAGATGGCGATTGGCGTTGCATTTAAAATCTTGAAGATTTTAGTTGGCAAAAAAGAAAAAAAAAAAGAAAAAAAGAAAAAAATTTCTGAAGAGAGTTCCACAAACGTGAAAAACTATTAGAATAGATCATACGGATGCATCTGGCGAGTTCAACAGTAAAATGGTGGGACCTACTTGCCAATCCAGTAGCGCGCTTAAATCGATGCGATCGAGGCCCCAGGAAGTAAGCTCATCAGAACAATTTCCATAAAAAAATGTATAGAAAAGAGAGAGGAGAGTGACATCAAGAATCTTTCAATATATAGTAGGAGCACCAAACAAGATATGGCAGAAATATTCAATGAACGGAACAGTGGCAGATTTATAAATGTGCAAGATGGATTTTGATGACACACATGAACTAATTTCCCTAGTTGGTAGGCCTAGAATTGATTCAATACAGTCACTTCGTGTCGGAGGAAAACGTGAACCCAAGAAAGTACAAGGAGTTGCCCTACTAGAGTTTAGCATCAACAATGCTGATGACAGACAAAAAAAGATTTCTACAGTTAAAATTTACAAACCATTCCTTGCCCCAGTTAACCACTGATAAATAAAGCAACAGTCGACTATAATACAGAATATTATATTAAAATTTTGTTGAAGATAGATGAATTGCAGGCGATGGAAGAAGCTATTAAAAAATTAAAATTTATTCATAATTGGTTATGTCGTTTTATAAGACTAATTTTAAAATTTCATTCCAATTACATCATAAAAATATAACCAAGTATGGGTAAAGTTTCCAATATTTTTTTTGTTTTTGTTTCAGAAGTAGCGAACCACCAGAGAAAAGATTTGAAAAAATTACATTTATCAACTCTAAAACGACACACTGGTCAAATTTGATTAACCTCTCACAAAATGGATTTTGTGAACCTCTGCTTGTAGAAGGTTATTCAAATAATGAAATGCAAGAGGTTCTAATGAATTGAACAACGCTGCAGTTACCGAATTTATCTGCACAACTGCAAGTTTGAGAAAGAGCAGTTAAACTATGGAAGCTCCACAAAGTATATATGGACAAAAAGCCATATATTTTCCAAGCAATACAAAAAAAAAAAAACATCAAGTTTATTTGGAATTAATATTGAAATAGTAAAATTGTGCAGTTACTTTGTAAACAAAAACCTGAGGTAATTAGTTATTTCTGTACATCTTTCAGACTATTTTAAAACTAAATTCTCAAAAATTGTTAAAAGCTATGAATCTAATTTTTGTTGTCAGTACTTATCACATCAAACCCCAGCTTCTGTACTAAGTGCAATATTGATTTTCTAATGAAATTGAAAAATCAATCAGCCCTAATGTGCATTGTAGCAAACCGCCCTCTTCCCCTTCATATTTCATTGATGAGATGTACACAGTGCGATGGGTAAATAGCCGCCATTTTATATTTTTAATTTCGCATATGCTCGTTGTTTGTTTCTGATTTTGTCAACTGCACAGAATAGTAGGGTCAGTTGAGCACCGTCTGTAAGAAAACGAACACCATGACACAATTCACTCCGCCAGAAAATTGGAAACATCATGCTATACTTCTTGGCATTCGCTCCCGAAGCTCCAATACAAACATTTCAGGGTGTTTGGGTGTCAGGCTGAGGACCTTGCAGAGGATTTGGAGAGAGTGGGATAATATACCCAGACAACGTTGTACGAAGTGATCACTAGTGATGACGACGTTATGCCTCCATTCATCTTCTCACAGTAGCTCAGACTCAGCACAATGGGAAGGTAGTGCTTGCCCTGGGTCAAGAGGGTGACTGTTGAAGACCCTATGACTGAAAATAGGACTCCATGCCACACATGCAGGAGAACAGTCATGGCTGTTGGACAATTTCTGCGAACACATCATCCCTTATATCTGGCCACCTAACTCCACAGACTACAATACCTTTGATTGTTCTGTATGTGGCGCAGTTGAACCAGAGACCAACAAAGCGCCATGTAACACCAAAGATGAACTGAAGGCAATGATTTTAGAAGCATTCACCAACTTAAACAATGAGACCGTCCAGAAAAGTTGAAGGAGATTTGAAAGTTATCTGTAGGACGTAGTTGAAGCCAATAAGGATTTCTTTTTATTTAAATATATTTTTGTATATATTTTGGTAAATATATCCGTTAAGATGATATGTCAGTTTTATTTTCTTTCTTTTTTTGTTTTTTGTAATTTAGACGACAATTTATCCATCGCACCCTGTAAGTTCCACCCATGAAACCTTTCCCTTGCGGAAAACAAATAAAATGGTTCCCCGATCACTTGACCTGTTCTCAGTCTAGGGTTAACCGCTATATTCCCCACATATCCTCATAAAATTGGTCCTCTTATTCTGCAACATTATACTTCAAGTGGTTCGAGGGCCTTATAAGGGGGGAACATTATTAATAAAAAAGAAACAAAAATACGCAACATAGCAATTAGAATTCTTAGTGAGTTTTGCGTTGATAATAGTCCTTACCAATTCACTTGATTGAGGAGTCCGCACCTTTCATGCTTTACTTTTCTGACCATTGAGCTACTATATACAATTTTATGTTCAAGAGAAACTTAGAATTGTGCAGCTAATCAATAGCCAATCATTTGAATGTTCTTGAAGGCCCATTTAATTTCTACTTTAGAATTTAAAATCTTTTTTTTTTATTTTGCTCTAAAAGCAATTTCCTCTTTCGCTATAAACACGATGAGATTGGAATATTAAAAAAAAGTGCAAGTGAATAATTAATTGTCATTTTATTCTTGAAGAGATCTTCTCAAATATGGATTATCGTCTTTGAAAAAGCATCCGCCGAACTTAAATAGTATTTTCTAATTTCTAATATTTCATATGACGCAAAGTAGTAGTAAAAAAAAAAAAAAAAATTACTCGCATATCTCCCGTCAGATTTTATTCAGCGATGAATATGAATCAATCTACTGAATAGTATGGAAAATTAAAGTCTTTATGCTAAAAAGGTAAAAGAGATTATACCTCTGCGTCCATTCTTTAAAGTATAAAATATATTGTATTTAAATGAAAACAATCGTCTGGCATTGCATTTATCTCTTATAAATATATTAGGTGTATGCAAAAGTTTTCAACGAAAAAACGGTTCCCTACTGTTTATTAAATCTCCACATTTAAAAGAACGCTTCGTAAGTATTGCACACGCCTCGTGTATTTAACTTACTAATATTCACCGTGTTAACAATGGGAGGGTGAGTATTAACGGATTAAAAATAGAACGGTATAATACCGAATCTTATTTAGAAACCCGTAATACAGTCCAGACTATGTAAATGGTTACAATACCTCATCTTAGAAATATAGACAGATGTTGAAACAGTTTGTTGCAAACTTATCAATTGATTCTATAGAAGATTCATTGAGCCGTTCCATAGAACAACGGTTTGCAACAGAAAATCGATTTATCTATTTGGTTTTTAATATGTAATGATCGAAGAGTCAGGCCAATGCAGACAGGTCGTTAAAAGGGGTTAAAGTTTAATTGCATTCAATTTCTGGGCATTATTTTGGAGACTGTCAACCAGAATACTGCTAACTCCAGTGCTTTAAATCATTTTTGTAAAATGCACTTCGAAAAAAGAAAGAGAAGAAATATAGGGAAAAATATTTTCCAAAAGTTATTTTTCAGATACGTCTATCTGCTAAAAAGTCTGGTATGACGAAGCAAAAGAAAATTATATAAAAATAATACTTACTTTTTTATAATGTCACATCGAACGAAAACATCTTTATATATATATATATATATATATATATATATATATATTTTCCAAGAGGATGGAATCTAGGTAGAGCTCAATGTCCAGGACAGATCAAGAATATAATATTAAAGTCTTAAACACTAATGGAATATTAGTGTTTGAGCCTTTTTCATTATATATATATATATATATATATATATATATATATATATATATATATATATGACTATTTAACTGACATTGAACAAATACTGTTTCAACGTTATGCAAAAATCTAACAGACTGGACCGTAACTTTTAGTTGGTAAAACAATGTTCTAAGATAGAGGATGGGAGTGCTGCGGCAAGCCTGATTATTTCATGCTGCCGTAAGAGAATAAGAACATTTTTAAAATGTTTAAAACATACAAAGAGAAGGTCGTTCTGAAGAGTCTTGATCATTCACTTTCTGAAGTGACACGATACACGAAATATGATTAGTGAGATAAACATTGGAAAACGATCAGACACTAATGAGAAAAAAAATCATAATTGTTACAATTTGTCAGTTGATGTTGATGGAGTAGCCATTGTAACTCACTAAAGATAACCCAATTGTTTGTATTATTATGGTATATTTATAAATAGATGTATCTTCGAGCTTAAAGTTTGAAGACACGTTCCTTGTCCCCCAAACTCTCAGATCCAAAGCAACGTTGTTCACACAAAAGGTCAGATTTTTCAATATGCTAATTATTTCTCAATTTGTATAAATATCATTTCGAGAAAAGCAACACTTGGTTATATAGTTCATGATCTCATAGACCAATTTAGATTGAACCAATTTAAAATTCTACAAAATGTATTGATGAAATGTCTTTAAATTAGAAAATAAAAAAGTAAAAACTATTTTTATGCATTCTTTTCTATTGGCTTAGTTCTACATCGGTAGAAAATATTTCCTAAGAGATTTGTTATTACCAAATATAGAAATGCAGTAGAAGACAAACGATTATCGAATTTGTCATAAAAAAAAAAATCAAAGACTTTATGAAAAAATAATTGTTTAAACCTACGTCGTCTTTGTCGGAAACCGTCTTGAAAGAAATGGAATCTAATATCATTTGAAACGTTTCAAGTTCAGCAATTATTTTCGGGTTGGTCAAATAAATAATATAGAACAGAAAAAAAAATTCGTGTTGCGTTTTTCTTCTACAGCCAATATTTGATTTCTTTTTTTTTTTTTTGGCTTCATCACAAAGATCTACTTTTATTTCGTTCTTTAACATTGCCAACCACATTGGTGATGCTCACTGCAAGATTACAATTTAAGAGGAGGAGGACAGGAAAAAGCGATTGAATAAGAACAAGAAAAACGAGCTGAGTTTAATTGAACAAAACGTGGGGGTGAAATGGAATAGACGAAAAGTGCAAGAGTAAAAGAGAACGATACAATTAGAAAAAGCAGCAGTGAAAACCGAAAAGAAGAAAACAAAAGGAGCAGAGGACAGAAAAAGACAAAAGGGGAATAAAGAAATGATAGAGAAGAAGAAAATAAGAAGAAAATAAGAAAGAGATAACTATAGAGAGAAATAGAGCAAAAGGAAACATCAAAAGAATGATTCAGATTCGAGGAAATAAAAAAGAAAATCATGCTAAGTTTTCTATGTCTCTTATTGCTCGTTGTATTCTTCAAGGTCCTTCTTTGTTTGGATATTACGATGGTGCCTTTTCTAACTAATTCGAGTATTCTAAAATAAGGACAACGTTTTTATGCCCGAATTCGTCAAATAAAACGTGAATGTTTCTATAAAACGTTGGAATCGATATGCATGAAGTATGGAAAAGACTATTTCAGGCAATCTGCATGTTAACAGTCACTTGGATTCACAATTTCATAAATATTAATTCAATCCATAAAGTTCTCAATTACAGCACGTACGGAATAATACTTTAAGGACAGGTTAGTTTGCCCTTTCTAGAATGATATTTTCTTCAAATTCCTAATTTAGTTTTCTTCATTTCTTTTTCATTCTTCTGTCATCGTCTTGCGCTTTCTGTTTTTTTGTTACTCGTTCTGTTTCTTCTGTTTTTATCTTTCCTTTTTCCTCTTCCACTCCTCCTCATGTTTCTCCACTTCTTTTTTTGGATCTTATCCTTTTTTTGTTTTCCCCTTCTTCGTTTTTTACCTTCTCCTTTTCTATCATTCGTCCTCCTCCTTTCCGTCTTATTCTATTTTGCTTTTATTGTTTGTCACTATTCTCTTTTAATTCTCTTCCTATCCTTTGAATTGTTTTCTCTTATTTTTCTCACTTCACTCGTTTCTTATCCATCATTCAGCTATTCTTTCTAGTTTTTCTTTTCTCTTTTTCCTCTCTCACGTCTCCTTGAATTTCTCTCTCTTTTTTTTTATATTCATATTTGTACTTCTCTCTCTCTCTCTCTCTCTCTCTCTCGGGTTTTGTTTCTTTTCTTTTTATTCATCTGTATGTGTATTGCATTTATCATTATCTTTACATCAATTCACTTATAACTTTTCGTCCCGATACGTTTTCATTTTCCCCTAATCTTTCTACCACATGAATGAATTGATTTCTTTTCTCTCCCGTTAACCTCTCTCTTTCTTCATCTTCTCCCGTTATCGAATTCATTCCTCTTCTACTGTTTATCTCTCTCATTTCTCCTCTATCGTTCCCCTCTCTCCGTCTTCCTCTACCGTTTCCCTCACTTCTTCGTGGATTGAATCTTTTTACTCGTCGATGTTTCTTTGATCTTATTTAATCAAGCTGATCCGCATTTCCGACACAGTTCCATTGCTTATTCCCTGTTTCCACCGGCCGAATTTCATTTCAACTCAGTTATGTTTACGAACATTCTCATCTTTTTATTTTATGTTCTGATAACAATATTTCGGTGGATGTATCTTCACGATATCTTTATGCCGATAGCATATCCAAGAGTATGGAACCAGAATCTCCAGGCTGAGTCCAAAGTAGCGCCTAAAGTCTGACATTAATATTTGTCTTGCAGATGAGTGAGGAAAATGAAATAGAACCAATAAATCAAATAATAATAACGACTAAAAAACAAATAAATTCATTTTCCTATGATGCAACTTGTAAAGAACCCGGAATATTTTTCTGGTCACATGTGCGATTTTATGAGCCCTTCTGGAAAGAGAGAATCTTCCTTTTTCTCCTTTCGGCTTCACGATGTGAACCATGCGGCAATAGCGTTCCTGCTGGAGAATTTTACTTTCCCCGGTCCGCTGTCGACTGAACTCTTTCCACTATCTAAAGAGATCATTCGGACACGTTTCTAGTAGCCCTACCCATGAAGTAGAGATTCAGCCATCCCAGTTAAGCGCGAGGCTGACTTGAGCTCGAGCATCTTTTCCCGTTCATATTCTTACTTCATATAAATTATTTCAGAACCAGAAAAAAACGGATATACTGAGGAGACATTTATTTCGATACTTAAGGTTTAAAATGTATTTTTAAAAATGAAAAAGCAATTTTGAAGCTTTGTCATTAGCTTTAATTAAAAGCTGATTAAATTTACTATTTTTAGTTAGCAAAATTCTCTCGTGTATTTCAAACAGAAATTATATTGATTAGAATCTCAACTTTTTGCTCGCTATCAGAAATCGTTTAAATTCAGCTATTATTGACACATTTGTAAACAAAAGTTATTTCTCGGCTTTAAAAATCTTTCAAAAATAAAATATACTTTTCTAAAACTTTGAGGAATATTAGCTGATTTAAAATATAGTTCATCTGAATTGAAAAAATGTTATTTACTTTAACAGAGAAATGAATTTTTAAAACAAATAGTAGCGTGATTAAGATCTTGTCAACACCTCGAAAATCACTTCACGGGTGATTTACGAGGTGTTGACACTTATTACTGTTCTACGAAGACCTTAACTTTTAAAACATAATTTAAGAATATGACGAATGAACGACTTTTTATATAATTTTTTAGTACTCAGTAATTTTTAAAGTGTTGGAAAATGTTCCCCGTAATATAATTTTAGGAATGTTGAATTTAAATTTACTGTAGTCATCGCTCCTATTTTCTGATTATGTCGTGTATGGTTCCCATACTTTCAAACAGGGGCACCTTAAGCATACATAAACTTTTTTAAATATTGAAAATAAACTACTTTTATTGAGCTTTTCAATTATTCGTAAGTATAGTTTTCACTTAATAACAATGTCATCTAACTGGATTAGAGTAATGGAGAATTTTAAACGATTTATAATATTATAAATTAATGTAATTAAAATTTTCAAAAATGAAGACAATTCTTCTATAACACAGTCGGCCAGACTCGATCTGAGATCTTTGCCACGCTGGTCAGTATTGGCTTCAGTCAACTGATATTTATCTGTTTACCACTTTTCTTCAACTACTCTGTCCCACGTTGTGCTTCATTGGTCACAGTGCAATTAAGATCGAATTTTCGCCCGCACTTAAAGCGCTGAATCGAGCTGAGGAACCGTGCCATGAAAAAGGAAAATGATGTCCCCTGACCTCGAGTATTTTCTTTGTTCCCTTTTCCAAAAAAATACATAGATTTACATTCCATCTTTCTGTTTACATTTCCAATACGGCCTAAATATTGCCTGCGATAACCGGCTGTTTTTATCGAAACATCATCATTTCAAACAACTTTCTACAATCAAGAAAATCATGCTTTACAATTATTTCCCCGGCCTTGTATCACAATCTTTTCACCTCAATGATTTTAACATTGCCGCCCTTCCAATGCTCCAATTCTATCCGGGGTTTTCACATGAGCCCTTTTTAATCCTATGTCACTTCCTTTCACCTACTACCAGTAACACTTTAATAGTGTCACACATGTAAAAATTCATTATTCATCGATTTTCTTTTCTTAAGACAATAGTGTCCTTAATAAATCTTATTTATAAATGCAATTTATTAAATTCAATTAAAAGCTTCTCTAATTAAATAATGTCATAGTTTTATTGCATTTTTATTTTACGATTTGGGACAGATTTTCGGAAAATCAGTAGTAGTTTAAAAGAATGATGATTTACATTCTTCAAGGTATCCTGCTTTTAGCTAATAAAACAAATTCGGGAATTGAAATTTAATTTCTCGAAATTTCATGAAATTAAGTGGGGATTAACATATTTAAAAAGAAATATTTTTTTACTAAGATTTTCTCTAAAATGAAATTTCAAAAATAATTTCATTCATTTGTGAAAAAATCGTGAAAGTTTTATTAAAATCAGACAATCATTTGATTTAAAAAAATTCCAAATCAACGTATCACCAGAAAAAAAAGCGCAAAAACACTTATCGTAAGTTATGTCGAGTGCTGGCGTAAAAACCTACTTTGGTATTTCTTCATACTAATAATAAACATTTTGACGATAAAACATTGTTTTTATTAAGTTTAGATCTTTTTTTTTTTTGTCATGCTATGCTGTTTTTTTAGAGAAAAGGTGTGGGTACCTACATTTAACTTTGCTTCAATACAGGCAACATATAAAAAAATCAACATCCTTAGCAGAAATTCAAGTTCTTTTGTATGCTTCGTTTATATATTGAACACACTATCACCTGTAAATACACACAAAACCCACAAGCATGTTAAGATCCACGGATTATGAATTTTTAAAAATTTGTTTAATTTTTCTTTTGTTTCTTCAGTGGCTTGATCAAAACTTCCCGTGAAATGGTGAGAAGAGGTTAAAATTGTTTACTGTCACCTCCGCTATCTTCTCAATTGTGCAATGGTAGTAGGAAAAAAATCACTCAGGCCTAGAGTAATGGTACCAACATTCATACGCTGGCTCCCATCATCAAAGCCCATTCAAGAACTATCAAGAGAATGATGAATAAGTTTAAAAAAGAGGGAATAGTAGAGAGGAAAACTGGATGAGGAGGCCACAACAAGAAGATGAATCATCATTTTAACTTATTGCTCAAAGTAGAGTCCAATAGTGTTATAAAATCCTCGGGGAATTCCAGTAAGATATCTTTAATCATTTCTAAAGGTACAATGCTTCAAAGAAAATTTTGGTGTTATACGATTCGAACAATTTTATTGTTACACCAGGTATGTCTAGCATTGGTTTCTACACTGTAGGACAAATAACAAAATCAACTGACAGCAATGCAAACAGAAATGAGGCACATTTTTTTTTTACTTATGTATATGACCTTCATAGAGAAAAATACGGACTTTATTCTTGTCATTTACGGAGAAAATTTCTAAAGTATTGGGGGTTACTCTTAAGCTACAGTGTATATCATCAGTTATTGCAAACATGAACTACTAACGAAGAATACGAATAATTAATTTTTTTAAAAATCGAGTTCACACCAAGCAAGGCATTAAAGTACTAAGACAGGGGATTAACGGGTGTTAAAAAATAGAAACATTAATAATCAGTGAGAACAAAAAGAGTAATCAGGTGGACAGTAGATAGCAATTGATATTGTAAGTAAATTTTTGGAGATTAAAGTTGGCAGGAAATCATGGAGTCGGAAGGGAGTTCCACATCTTTGGATTTTATCAAGAAGCACAATGTAAATATCTATAGCACCAAACCATATTTGGCAGCAATATTCTAAGCATGCACGAATTGTAGACATAAATATGTATAATAGATTCTGGATTGAAAAATTGTATTGTTCTTACAAGCATTGCCAAGACTCTGTAAAATATGTATACGTTCGTAAGTTCTTTTTTTTAAACAGACTCCTGCAGAGGAAAATGTCATGGTACCATTTCTGACCTTTGGTCGAAACACGAGAGAAAATGAGTATAAAACAGAAATCAAAAATGGTAGTAATAATTAGGAATAACAATAATAATTGAAAACGAAGAAAGAAAATAAAATCAATCGACAAATAGAGGAAAATTAATAAAAATGAATTTAAAACAATTAAAAAGAAACAAAACAAAAACAACCTGATAACAAAAGCCCCTACATGTTCAGTATTCACTCAGAAGAATTGATGCCAAATTAAATAAACAGAAAACCCACCAGTAGCTGAATAATTAAAGCATTTAGAATAGCTGTCCAAGACCAAAGACAATTCTACCAAAGACAATTCACCAGGAATTATCTTGTAATCAAAAAAGAAAAAAGAAAAAGAAAAGCAGATCCAATATGTAGATTATATGAACAACATATTGAAGCTATTGACCTCTTACTGTCTGACTGTCCAATCCGGAGATAAACCTTACAAACCTCAACATAGAATTGAGAATTTATTTTCGCCGTATGCTGAAAAATGTATGAACATCACCCCAAACAGTCGTAGAATGCCATTAATTCATATTATTTGGGACACTACCATTCATACTGACATATCGAAGCTAACAGATTAGACACGGTGATTAAAGACGTATCTTGGGCAAAATAACTTGACATGACCCTCTCTTCTTCAAGATGTTTTTTTTTTAATTCAGAGTTTTCCTTAGATTGATTCTCATCCCAATGCGAGATGTCTGATGTGGGAGGAGAAGACATGGAAGAGAAAGTGAGCGTAACGAACTAGACTGGAATTTTAACTGTTCGCCTATTTGCCTTTCAGTGTCTTTAACCGTTGCACATCCTTTATTATATACTAGCAGCATGGCCCGGCGTTGCCTGTGCTTGATTCAAAAATCGTACGACACATACAGCAATCGCTATCACTTGACTTAAAATATTTTTGCCCTTCCTTGCCTTTAAAGGAGTGCCCTTTGCCGTGCTGATGTTGCTACATGCCTTACTTCTTGCCTATCTCACACTGCGAACTTTTTCTAAGCTCTATACTAAAAATTAAATCTGTTACGAAAAAGAACTAAACAAAATGAACACAAAACGATCAGCTTTAAAAAGAAATCGTAACTGCAAAAAACGAATGAAAAAAGAATGTTAACAACAAATACTTTTTCACACCCAACCCAGTTCTGCGGAATCGGAATCAACGTTGAGTTTAAGCAAGCGAATGAGCCAATTGAAGTAAAGTGCCATGCAGATTTAAATTTTTCTCACTTGTGACGAATGCAGCTATCGACTTTTTTTTGCATGCTAGCATGCTAGTTAACATTCGTGTCAGTCAGCTGTTGGCTCTCACGCTGGCCAATAGAATCTTCCTGCCTATTCGTGGCAGCCAGCTATAGGCTCTCACTCTGGCCAGTACAAAATGGCCGCAAACTACATGAAAACTGCCATAGAAGCATGAAAATTCGATTATTTTCACTGTCGATGGGTGTTGGGAAATGCAAAGTCGGTCTTGGCCTTCCCGCTAACTTGGAGCATGTGCATGTAAATTTTGTGCAAATCCGTCGAAAATTCCGGCCGTGCATTCTTTACACACACACACACACACATTCTGCTTTTTATAGATAGAGAATGAGTTCATGAGACAAAAAGATAGCCAAACACAGATGCTAACTCCCTCTCAATCACATAATGGACTCACGCATTCATACTTTTTTTAATAATTGTTTACCCAGTATATGACCTAACACCTGCTCTAGTAGACGATTACTGAATGAGGTCATTGTAGCAATGTAAAATGGGGAAGTAAGTCATTCAATTGATGAGGTGAAGTAGGAAATATAACGGTTAAGATTGTTGCGATCGGGGAAGCATCCTCTCGGGAGTCTGTTTCATAAAGTAGCCGTTCATCTGAAGATGTTTGAGCGAAATTTCTTTCATACTAATGTTTCTTCCCATTGTGATATGGAGGGTTTTAGCTATGAAGGTCTGAACTTGTAGAAACAAGATTTGTAGCTAGTCAGAATATTTGCCATGGAACTAGCGATAGAATAGCGAGAGTCTTCGAAAATTTGATATTTGTGGGAAAGGGTTTGTAAAATATTTCGGTGGATAAAAAATTTTCTAAAGATATGCACGCAAGTTCGTAGTTAGCAGTGTGATAAGTGGGAGTGGAGTGTAGAAATCAAATTCCAGCCAAAGCCATTGCTTTCGCACTAGGGTATAAACTC
Source organism: Acanthosepion pharaonis (assembly GCA_903632075.3). Lineage (NCBI taxonomy): Eukaryota > Metazoa > Mollusca > Cephalopoda > Sepiida > Sepiidae > Acanthosepion > Acanthosepion pharaonis. Next base: position 137,782 of record CAHIKZ030001363.1, on the reverse strand, counting down.
ATTTCTTCTCCCATCAGCTGATATTTAACAGTAGGGAAAACTAGGCTCTCTAGATCTGGCTAGCAACCAGTCTAGAAGAAATACCTTTCTGAATTTAAAGGAGGTTGGGTTTAGTGTTAGAAACTCCGTACCGTCAAATACTACTTACATAAATCACAGCAGCGCCGTCTCGCGTAGTGAGTCTGTTGCGCTATACTGCGCTGATCAGTCTATAGGGTTAACATAACCTACATTTTTCAACGTAACAAAGAGACTTCACTGTACAGTGCCTGCCCATCTCTGAATAATAGACTCATCCGCTGATATAATAAAAATAAAATTTTATGTCTTATTGATCTTGCTAAATATAACGTTCATAATTATTCAATTGTGAATTGAATTTTATTTGTCAATTTAAGGTGGGTAGTGAGAAGAATATTTTTTTTAATCCGAAAAGCCGACATCTCTACATCCAGATATATTTTCTATGTGTGTATGATTGCGTGCGTGGTATTGCTTTATAATATATATTATTTAAAAATAGGTAAAATGGTGACGAGAAACACTTCGCTTATCTCTTTGTAGGAGACTCTTCTACTGACACAGACAAAATTGAATTTCCTGTTAATTTAAACTTGACAAGTAAGTCGCTATAATTTACATAGGTCTTAAATTAATTTTAGCCCACAGATTATATTTAACCCGCAGATAAATAGAGGATTATCTCGTAATCGAATTGTATTTACAAAATGCTAAAAATATAAATATAATCGTCACTGTTTTGACGTCACGGGTCTTTCTTAAGGTGTATTTCATTAAAAAAAGACAACGCCTACTTTTTAAAAGCAATAGTGTCAATATTTAGTTATAAATATCATTATCCTGGTCACAAAAGCAAACTTTGAAGGAAATAGTCATTTTTCACACTTACTTGTCAGAAGCAAATAGGAAACAACAGCTGCTACCGAAGGACAAAAATCGTGTCACACAGTAATTGATTTTTCATCAGAAACTGTCTTGAAATGCAACCTTGTTTTAAAAGAGTTGAAGAAAATCTATGAGCATTTTGGTTGCACTTATTAATGCTTCCAAAATTTAAGGTTTTCCAAAGTGTATATATTTTAATCCAAACTACCACATTTAAACCGTTTCATTCATCAAATTCGATAAAAAGAGTATATATATATATATATATATATATATATATATATATATTAAAGAGAAGAGAGGTGCGGCAAACGTTTTTGGTTGTAATGTGGATTTATTTAGAAAAAAATATTATGCTTTGTTTTCCATAATTTTACTACACGTGTTTCTGGTCTCGTGACCGTCTTCAGGTAAAAGCGGAGATTTCCACATATTATTGAAAATAATTAATTATTTCCTTATGTTTTTCAACATTAAATATTCTCGATATGAGACATTTTCTGTTTTTGTGTTAGTAATCCGAATATCTTTCTTGAATTGGCAATGAAGAGTTCTACGCGAAGGGTCATAAAACAATTAAGGTTGGTCCAAGCGAAATGATGAATTACTTATCGGCATTTTATCTTTTAATGTTTTAATGACCCCCTATGTGTTCTTGGATCTGTTTCCATTTTCGTGTGTTTCTGTCAGCATGCGTGTATATATGCGTGCGTATATTCCTATGGAAAACAAAGCATAATATTTTTTCTAAATAAATCCACATTACAACCAAAAACGTTTGCGGCACCTCTCTTCTCTTCTTTTTAATATATATACTTTTCTCTCGTTGGTACCACTACAAACTCTTTTTTTATATATATATATATATATATATATATATATATATATATAAGCGTGAGGAGAATTTTACCCCTTAGATTTCAGAAAAATTCACCAAGACCACATGCCAGTTTCAGAAGTTCCATCAAAAGTAGAATGTACGGCCCCTTCAGACGAAGATATTCAGTTGTTCAAGATCTGATTTATTGTGTGATATGTTTTCCTATGTTAAATATATAGCAACACTTAAAAACACGTACAGAATTCATGAGGTTGTTTTTAGGAACATACATGGAAAGTGCAACGACCGGGTTCAAGAAGGGTGCTGAAATGTTTACGGCGCTAACCAATCTGATCAAATGACCAAACATCAAAATATTTTTGTGAAATCGTTTTTAGATGAGCCGAGAACTTTTCATTAGGCTCTCGTTCAACAAACATATACACAAATAGGTGTAAGTGAGCATGTTGCTAAAACTGCACGTGCGTGCTAGATTATGAATGTATGTATTTGCGTCTAAGTAAAGCAGGATTTATGTCCCAATGTGTGTAGAACTGACAATCACACACACACTCTCTCTCTCTCTCATATATAAGTGGACATTTCAGGACTGAAGTTTGCGTTCAAACATGAAAGACTGTCCCCATCAGTGTTGATCCCACACACATTATCCCTGATATTGATAACTTTTATCCGTAAATATACATACCTTAAACTATTTATTTCAAGGTTTTCTTTAATTATAAGGGAGCAGTGTCCGAGGTATGTCGACAATGAGAACAATGCCCGAGCATAGATAGTTTACAGATCTACAGAGTGTGGTTTTAAGAATGGTCTGTAGATTTCTTGAGTCATTAAACTGACAGTCACCATGCAATGTTGATTCCTATGTCCACACTCTCTCATATATATGATGAGGCAAAATTCGCGCACCGTAGAGGTTAATGAATAGGTTGAAGATGTCCTGTTGAATGATCATGGAGCTCACCAGACTTAACACCCTTGGATTTTTTTCTGTGGGGACACTTGAAATCAGTTGTTTATAAGACCCATCTAAGAAATATTCAGCAAAAAAAACAAAAAAGAATTAAATACGAATGATGTTAAATGACAGGCAAAGAATTGAAATGTGGAAAAATGAGGGGGATATTTTGAACAGCACTTATCATATTGAAATAACTAGTAAATAAAATTTTCATGTGTAACTATACTTTTAATAAATTTCCCCTATGGTGCTCGACTTTTGCCTCGCTTTGTATATTCGCTAAATAAAAATAACTCGTTCTGAAATAAAAAAAAATTAATAGAAAATTACATTTCTACAAAAGAAGAATCTTATCGAATCAACAATTCAAATATATCTGAATTAGATTCAAATATTTAGAGAGAACCTCACGATTTTTGTTATCGATCCAAATAAAGACACATATTTCTTTTCGAAAATGAAAGAAAAGTCTTTTTTCTTGTATACTTTATATTTTTCTGAATTTATTGATTACTTCTGCAATATTTCCGGTTTTAAAACTTGTTACAGATGATCTTATTGCTTGATCAATAAACAACAAACAACTATGAAGTTTTCATTCTTATTTTTCCTGTACTTTTGAGCAATAAACAACGGGTTTAACTTTTTTTTCTTACTGGTTTAATAACATTATATCTAACATTTGCTTCCCAAATATTTTTTTTTACTTCATCGAAAGATAGGACAGCATTAAAGTGTTTATGTATAAAAAAGAATCAGATATTTCGATTGGTTAGGCCAGGAAATATGTACGTGCACAGACACACACATTTAAGTAAATATTATATTTTTGTTAAAGCACTTTATATTTACTTGGCTATAAGAACAAAAATTTCATCTGTCAAGACTGGCAATGAAGAAAGCAGGCATTTTTCTGTCAGCGCATTTAAATATATATTATCTATCTGTCACCACCAATTTTGCTGTTCACTGAAAGTAATATGAAATACAGCAATTTATAGGAGAGATCAGTGGGAGAGTTGGATTCATGCCTTTTCTAAGAGCGTAAATTTGAATGTGGCATCTTCTTGCAAATGTGTGCTTTTATATACGGGCTGATTCTAGTATAACCAGTTTACAAATGCCGTAGAAGTATGATGGTATATATGAAACTGAAGTTTCAAGTTTTTAATATTACCAAAAAGTTTCCAGATGTTTAGTTTTCAAATATATTTTTCCGTTGATTATTTTTAGATTCTGCTTTTCCAACAAGTCGATTGGAACATCTTATTACCTTTGAGGGAAAAGACATCTTATTACTGTTGAGGGAAAAGACATCTTATTACTGTTGAGGGAAAAGTTATACTTAACGTTTGCAAAAGATAGCGATACTTGAAAAGATGTAAGCATTGTGGTGAATAAAAAATTGTTTTTATATCAAATAATGTACACAAGTACAAAAATAACATGCTATATAGATATAAACACGTTTATTTACTTACGTATAAATAAAATATACAATTATATTCTTATATCCAAAATTTAGTCAATGAAATTGAATTAATTTTTCTGATTTTAGAACATTATGAATGTATATATATATATATATATATATATATATATATATATATAGTTTAAAATCTGCTATATACATAGGAGCAGTTCTCGTTTACAAAGACAACGTGTTTGTAGATATTGATGTTGAAATCCTCATACAGTGATGATTTCTGTGTACACATTATCTATAAATATAAACGCATATATGAATCTGATTTTTCACGAAAGTATGCATAAGCGAAACTAAGTTAATAATAATTATAAACAAAAATAATTAAGGAATAAATAGAAAAATTACCCTAAGTAACAAATTAGTAGTTAACAAACAACACTATACAATAGCTACTAATAACCGCATTTTTACCAGTAATTATTTTTACTCCACAGCATTTACAATAATTTGAAATATAACCGTTGCCTCCAACCCAGTAACCGTGAAGTTACTAAAACAAACCAGAAATGCATGGCCTTTTAACCAATAGATTAGGCTCCATGATTAGAAGATACATATAGTCGAGTCATGAAATCATGTGTTCAAGCATGAAACAGATTGTCGCCACTCGGGTTTGACCAGTTTTATAATTACACATACACACACACGTGCAACACTGATTTCCATCAACTGGTGGTTAGGAATGTCTTAACCCTCACAAAATTACGAGGAAGCATTTAAATTTCAAGCGATTGGCAGTCCAATACAAATGGCGGCCACAGGTGGCATTTTATTTAATAATGTCTTAATACAAGTTTCTAACAATCGATGATGGCGTAGAGATATGAGAGAGGCATAATTAGTCGGTCAGAGGTGAATTATTTTTATTTGAATCCTGTTGTTCAGAATAAAACTCGTAATCTGGTTCTGAATCTAAAGGTACCGGAAAATAGATGGTATATATATATATATATATATGTATATAAATAAAAAAAAAAGAACAGTAAGATATAAAATCCGGTGTTCTTATAGATATTTTATTTTTACAAAATAAAATTAGGGTTTTTAGCTTCTATTTTTGAAACATAGGGAACTGTGTAGCGAAAATAACCATATTTTATATAATTAATTTATAATATATATATATATATATATATAATGTCTGCAGGGTGCAGCTGAAATACTTATCATATATACTTCCTAGAAAATGGTAAGACATTAGTGGCAATGATGTATTCATCTAAATAATGTCTTGCCATTATGTGGGAGGTATTTCTGCATCATCACACACATACACATCTCTCTCTCTCTCTCTCTCTCTCATATATATATATATATATATATATATATATATAGTTACTTAGCTAGATAAATAAATAGACACAGGCTCCGTGTGTGTGGATACTAAAATCAACACTGCATAGTGACTGGCAGGTTTACTCCTTAACCGGTCATCATGAACTGAGGACCGCTTGAGGTGTGAAAGTACCAGTAACCACGTAGTGCTGATTTGTATCTCTACCCTTTCTCTCTCTCTTGTATAGCCCACACCATCGGGCGATCAATAAGTGAGGTCCTTTTAGTTTTGGAATTGCATCAGATTTAATAGTAGAATCCCACAAAGCATAACAAAACACCAACGATGACATTTTTGCAAATCTAACCATTCCATATTCTATGATGTGGGATTTCCTGTTGGTATGAGGGAATGTGTATGCCTTTCATCCACTATGAGCTCCTTTTTGAGAATCAAACTATTGGAATAAGTACTGCTCCCATTTAAATCATCTAATGACTGATGCTTTTTTTGTCTTTACCAAAGTATGTATAAGTTTTTCCAAAGATGAAAGTATCGAGTTGACAGAAACATGGCAGGTGATCCTGGCATTTGTCGAATGAAGTTTATATGAAAAATTAAAAAAAAAAATTTAACTCAGCAAGCAGAACAAAGTTTTTTTTATTTTACTGATAAAAAGACGTTTGGAAAAATACTTTAAAGTATCATGTATGAGGAAATCGTAGCATAAGTTTGCAGATAGAAGAAACATTAGTAAAGAACAGTATCTCCAACGAATGGAAGGGATCGAAATAGAAAGTAAAATATGTGAGCAACAAACCGATGGTAACGGCCATCTGTCATTGGTATCAAAGTGGCAGTCTTTTGGGATTATATGACCCACAGCGACAGAGATATAACGCCAGAAACAATTAACAGGGCGTTGTTTCCATGATCTACCACGATTCAAACATGATAACAATAACGAGATGTACCTTTTTCCTGTATGCCAAGACATCAATCTAAAACGAAGATTAAGAAACATCACAATACCAACGAGAATTATGCTGAAAACCTCATACAGCACATCTACTGGCAGACAGTAACTTTACCCTTAAATATAACAACTTGATAATAGGTTTTCGCATTTGAATGATTTACATCTTTTACAGTATTACAAAAGTTGCATTATTAAAAGTCAGATAGAAATAAATAAAATATTCCTAAAAATAGTCAAGTTATAAATGTATAATACGTTTATTTTAAATATCAAACATGGAAAATACAATGTTGGAATAAAAATAGACTGTCCTTCCTAAAATTATAACGAAACCTGACAAGAACGAACACACCTGAAATGCTATGACATTTATCAAATATTGACACCTTAAAGAAAATTTTCGATTAGGGCTTAAAGCTATAATGACAAATGCTTGTCGACCTTCATTTAAAAACAGAAGTGCTCAAGTTTAGCGGTATGTTCCGGATGCTGTTCGATTAATAATGCGACAATTATTTCTACGAATGTTTTTCCCGATTACTTTCGTCTCTATCGCTTACCGAGAAAAATTCTTCACGAAGTAATCGTTATTCTAATTCACTAGACCAAGAACTCGTTTAGATCAGTGTTTTTATAAGTGGCTGACATAGACATCTAATGGCCCAGTCGATGGTGCATAAAGATCAAAAATAATTGACAGGAATACTTAACTTTTTGCGGTTGAAAACTCATTTAACCACTTGTCTTTCAAGTTTAGTAAACCCTTTGATGCAATCACTGTTCAGTTGATATTCAACCGTTGGAAAATGGCACTCATATTTTTGGTGTAATTACTAAAATAAATTTCTATGTACGACAACATAATTAAAATAAATTTAAACTATAGAGATGTGGGTGATCGATAACAAACTTAATATAGGAGACAAGGAAATCAAAGATATGATACGTTTTGTGTGGAGTAGTTTCGAACACCGTAAATTGCTGCAAAACCAAAACAATTTAAAAATTGAAGTCTTGTTCTTAAAAAGCCTCTTTAAATCGTGACTTTCATATGGATGTCATGCATTACGTTAGACTCGTTCAGAAATATATAAACTGTAAACCGTATGCAACCGCTTTTTCAGATATGTGTTTATAGATGGCTTCCAGCAAATGAGGACTTCAGATCCTAACGAGGATGAACCTTCTTAAAATCACGTGATTGGCGCTTTAGAATCAGAAACGAAACTCTTTACAAAATCATGGACTATATATACATGTGCGTCAGAGACAATACGTGACATACCACAATTTGTACATGTGGGTCGTGTGACAGTAAACATAATTACTTCAGAAGTTACACTTTCCAGAAACTCTTTCTCTGAATACCTTACGTTTAAACACTAATTTCGTTACAGAAATTTATGCTTGTGATTTAATGGATTGAAATTTTAATTAATTTTGCCTTAAATGAAGCAGAGTCTTTTTGTTTATGATATACAGGACAAAATAATTTGATTTTGAGACCTGAAAAAAAAAAAACGACCAAAAAAACCAAATAAACCTTAAAAGACAAAAAAAGCAAACTGTAGTTGCATCAAGCAGATTATAAAAGCGAGTTGAAAACATGGAAGTTATTCCCAAGTTATTAAGCGTTATTCCGTAATAAGCAAATTGTTTATCACACTAACATTTTAATCTTGTTTTGCAAAAGCCATATAAATATTTCGTTTGGAATTCAGTCTGAAGAGTCTTGAATTTAATTCATCCCAAATGATACCAAAATGAATTTTGTACTCAGTATGACTTCAGAGAAGCTAGGTGCATCTGTGGGTTCACCTGAATGATAGCCTCCTGGTCGCCAAATATAAATTCTGGCCCCATGGAATATCATTAGATGCTCCGGATAAAGAAACACACGGTAGCTCCAGATATGAGTGAGAAAACCTGTACAGCAGATAAATAGCGAACTAGAAAGGAGAAAATGGAGATCCTTTTACATTCGGGTGAAAATGGCGAAAACCTCATACTACACATCTACTTGAAGAAAGTAACTGACAAAATCCGGAGTTGAATAAAATGTAATATTTTAAGTGAGTAAGTCACATATTTTCCTTAGTTCTGTATGACGATAATATTTAAGAGTGGATAGGTTTACATATCGCGCGGTTCGCACTAGTTCTTCATCTAGACTAGAGGCTTATCGATTGTTTTCTGTTTAGTATTGGGTTCCGGTTCCTTCTAAAGTCTTTCATTCCCAGTAACTCTTTTTGCGTCTTAGTGACATTATCACCTTGCTTGGAGTGAAATTATTATAAAAAAAAGAGAATCAAACTGACAGAAATACAGAGAGCCCAGGATATTATCTACCCAGGATTTATCAGATCCTTTAATGACAAGATAGACAACAGACTTGTAAAATTAAAAGAAAGAAAGCTGTAATAGGTAGTAAAAATTAACCTTAAGCATTAAGAAAAGACATAGAATCAAACGCAAACAGAGATGCCGTGAAGACTACATTTTTTTTTATTGTGATGAATACCGGACCATCTACCAGCACCAACTACACCTTATCGAACGTTTACATTAAAATCATTGTCAGTGTTTTGTAGAATGACAAACAATGACAAACTCTTTAAGTTTGCCAGTGTCGCAAACATCGAGGTTGTACTGCAACAGGGACATTTTTGTAACTTCTTCCCTGATTATGTATCCTAGAAATCTCAACCGTCTTTTCCTGGGTCTACGTCTATCTTTTCTTCACATTTTTTTAAAAAAGACCCTCGTTGCTCACATCTACCGTACCTCATATTATCAGCATTATTCTGTTACCTCAAGTATCGTCATCTGTGAGGAAATTATTCAGCATCCATTGTCATATGTCGAAGTTAAATTTGATAAATATAAGCGGTAAGATATTAAAGACATAGCATAGTTCCGGCTCCGTATCAAACCAGTGTTGCGGTATTCTTAATGGGGAGATAATCAACCTACTTAGAAATACTTGCTTTTTTCCGACTTCGAGCAACAACTGAAAATATCTAACTATGGCAGTCACCAAGTTGGCTTACTCTTTAATTTTTTACTGACAATATCGTTACCAATAGAGATATTTAGCAAACATAGCTTAGACTGGTTACAGGTCAAAATCTCTTGGAGTGATAGAAAGATTGTATCGTTCTAACCTCCCATGAGTGTTTTGAAATGGAAAGATTTGAATATTTGTCTGGGTCTGACGGTCGACTATTGAGATACAACCGACGTTTAAAATTTAAAATTATATATATTTAAAAACTATACTCACATGACAGATTGAAGGTAAGAGGACCAGAGCAAAACAAACGCATTGTCTACTTAGCGAGCGTAAGTAAACAGATGACGGAAAAATAAGAGAGATAACAAAGAGACAAAATTTATTAAAAGCTACAAAGGAGAGGAATTTTTGGAGAGCCATGATCGGCAACGTCCTGAAAGGACACGGTACACAGAAAATGAAGACTTAGGAATTCTCAATTTAACTAATAAAATTTTACTTCAGCTTTAACTATTTCATGCATATTTATAGACTTATTTCATACTTAACAGATTTTTTATCCCTAAGGAGTTTTCTAGACTGACAACGCTTTCTAATGGAACGTAAACGCATACAGCTACTGTCGCATAGCATAAGGATTACATGTAATGCGTGAGATTTGTCCCAACGTAGTTTTTATAATTAGTGCGTAAAATTTGTCCCGGTCTTACAATTACAATTTTTCCCAAGTTTATTACATTTACTGCATGAGATTTGCTCCTCGATTGTTGTTATATGGGGAAATAAAAAAAAATAAAAGATAACCTCAATGAAAATTAAATGGTTTATTATAGTACTCAAAACAGAGACACATCTAAATAATTTAAATTTCAGCGTGTTTGTTACTTAGTTAAAAATCAAAAACAAAATACTAGTGTTATATTTAATGCTCTTTAGCAGTCTATTTTCTCACTCCTTTTGAGGATGTTGAAAAAAAAATATACTGTAACATTTAAACATTCATGTTTTTCATCCTACATGATTAGACCTTTTCTGTCAGTAGCTGATATTATCATCTATTGAAATATATAAACATAGCAGGTGTAGTATTGAAATTCAGTTTTTGCTTAACTTTAAAGTTTGCTGCTAGAAGCTTCACATTATTAAAACAAAAATAATAGCACACTCAAGTTTAAAAGTTACAAGAAGTTCAAGGGATCATATAAACATGCTTCAATAAGTGTTGTCAGTAAACAAAAGAAAGTTATTCAAATGTAACAACTACAGATACAAAGATCATATCAAATGACCAACTTCTTCAATTAATGATAAATTCGTCATTTCACGTGATATTCTCAAGTATCTAACAGATGTGGGACGTTTATTTTATTTTTTTCATAGGAAATTTTACGACCACTGAGTTTATTAAACTGTTCTTCAGGACTCAAACAGGGGACAGTAATTATTAGAGTCGGTTAACTTTTTGTTTGGGGCGGGGTGTTACGATCATATCACGCTGAAACATTAGTTCTCGTTCGATCATCGAAGTTAAGCAATGTTGAGTTTGGTTAGTACTCAAACAGGTAATCGCTGGTGCTGGGCTTGTATACTATGCGACAGACCGAACAAGCCGGCGATGGAAACACTTTATTTATACTACGAGAAGCGCTTAATATGCGGAAGTCCTTCTGGACTGACAGGTAACAAGTCCTAATTGGAGTTTAATGAGTGACAGTGGTTCAATTTATTATGTGCACGATTTTATGTTTACATTGTTTAAAAAATAGAATTCCATTATTGTTTTTTCCATAATTACCATGTTTTATTTTTTTCTTAACAAAATTAATGCTGAAAAGTATTGTTACTTAAATTTTTGAAACTTTATATAATTTTCCAACTAGCCTTTTAAGACGTCAGCCGCTTCTTGTACATTGAGAAAAATTTCTATCCACCTCAAAGTGTTAAAACCCTACTTTGTATTAAATCACCTGAAAATAAATATAAAATGAAAATATTGATAAATGCTTAGGCAAATAAAGATAAATATGACATTAGGCGATCCACAATCATCTCCTTCAAGGCAAGGAGGAGGTAATATTTCTAGAAATGCAATATATTGTCATGAAGCGTTATCTGGGCAGTATCACGCCCGAAGACAACACGGGATTGATCCTACACACAAAGCCTAAACGCGATGCACCAATACGATACATTGTTAGTACTGTTTCTTAGCCCAGCTGAACCGGGGTTAGGTAAAATCGAATATATTATGCTCGAAATTCAGGGGTGGGCGACCCTCACAAGCAGTATCACTCGTACTGAAGAAGGCTGGCGCCTGATGCGCATACAAAAAGAGATGCAGCTTGAGAATTTTTATCCATAGTTCACGTAGGCGTGGGTTTCCAACCCCTGTTAATTCGACCCTGTATCACATTCACCTCGAGTAGGAGTGTGGATAGATGTCTACACTTTTGGTATTTTGCTATGACGCTACATGCGGCATTACTACAAATGTTTTAATATATTTGTTGAATAAATCCTACCTCAAACATCAGTGGTTGAATAAGCCTCTATTGAAATAAGTTTGATGATTGAAGAAGCGATATCAGTGTAAAGAATCTAATATCTGATATACACATGGTTCAATAGTTTTCCATAATATAATTCTAAAAGATTCTGTTGTCGAAGAGCAAAAAAGAGGAGTAGCCAGTGAGATACAAATAAAATCCAAGCCACACATGGAAGATACGATTCCGGTTTAATACATGAAATGTCGTGGGTGGAATGATGGAAGTAAAAAAAAAAAAAAAGGCGAACAGAACTAACAGATCTTAAAGGGCATTGTCGAGACTTCTATTATGGCCAATCAGTTTAAATCCTTTCAATGAATTCTGAATACTTGAATATATATTTACGAAGATAAGAGTAATATTAGAATGGGGGGGGGCAATACGATTTTGCTGCGTCATTCTTCTAAATAAAGAGAGGCTGCTTGATGTGAAAAAAACGTTTTAAATTCTTGTTTTTTTTTCATTGTATCACGAGTGATTCTTCATTTGTGCTTTTTCCTGGACAATTTATTCAATCTACTTCCGGTTTTCTAGTTTCATTCAAACATCTCTAAGATTTTTTTTATCTGCCGTCCACTACAAAAACCGATACTTCGATACAGGAGTTGTCGGGATGAAGTCAAAATTCATATATAACTGGCACAAGAAGCTTCATTCCTGGTTTAAATTCATAGTTATTCTTCTCTCAATGTAAATGTCAAATAAATTTAGCCCACGTAAATATTTTACTTGTCGCCAAGAAGAGAGAGTAACTTTTCAAAGAACATTAGGTTAAATAAGTACTACTTCAGTTTTTGAACTCACCAAATCCAAATTTTCGGGCTGGTAATCTATGATTAGTGTTTTGGGCATTCTTAATTCTTGTAGATTGATATTTTCTATTATCTGATTCTGGCGCAGAACCTACGAATTACGATTTTTTCTTAAATCCGCTTACTAAATGATCGCTGTATGGCTGTCACTTGAATATTTAGTAAGCTTAGCTTTTTCTGAAACGAGATTACATAAGATAAGATACCCAGTGGGGATTGGACACCTGACTTTGGTAAATGCTTTATGAAATGATCTTGCTCAACGTCATTCTACATGAGGCATCCAGTTCGGAACTAGCGCCAGTTCTACTGAAAAATGCAACAGGGAGAATTTCAACTCGTTGGCCAAAACTAGATACAAACCCTAAGTTGCTTTATTCTTTTAAACACGACCCTTTCAATAATTGTCTCCGGTCAATTTTATGACCAATCTTTTTATTTCCATTTTATTTATGTCAAAAGATAACGGCATTTTCTTATGAAGTTTTAACAAAACTTTCATGTGTTTTTTTAGGACAATTAGAAATGAAAATCATTGAACCACAATTAGTTGTCATAAAAAGAGACAGCTCAACATGTAAGTTACATAATAGGAATATCAAATTCAAGCATGTGCAGGAATTCAACTATTTAGTTAAAGTAGTAACAGAAAACCTGTCAGCGTATTAGAAAGGCGCATAAGAATCACGAAAGATGCCGTTAGAAACCAAAGCATAGGAAAATATCGTTAGAAACAACAAAAAATAGTGCTGAACTGCTATGTAATATCTAATATATGGCAGTGAATTTTCCCTACAGATGAAAGAGAGACTTTAAGTGATTGATGTATATTTTTACTGATGAATTACCAAGTATACCTTGGACAGAACATACGAACGACGGGGGAATAATACGGGAAATAGGAACAACAAGGAGAGTAAGGGTTAAAATCAGAAAATGACTGATAATTTCTTGATAAAGTGGGCCATGAGAATTTGTCGCTCACAAGACACACTGAAGTCAAAAGAAGCAAGGGGATACAGAGAGTAACCCACCTAAAATGCATGTGTAAATAGATAGCAGAACAAGGACGAAGAGGAATGATAAATGGTAAAACATTACTTTAAGCAACAAAAGACAAGGGGCCATGGAGAGCCATGATCGACTACGTTGTAAAAAAGACTTTGCACATAAAAGAAAAAGAGAACTTCAACTATAGTTAATAGCATCGATATTTATTCAGCATTATGTATCTATTTTTTTCCCTTCCTCCTATCCTTTCGTCTTACCCGATTGTGTTGGTCTACTTTAAGAAGATGGATTCATTTTTTACGGTTTGTCAACCATTTGCAGATTATTTAAAGCCAGAAAATATTATTTTTAGACTGTAAGAATATTTTTGGAGATAATGATTTAGGGATACAAGTCTTACGCGTAAGTAAATATAACAAAACAAACTGGAATTAGGAACTGTTCTTTACAATTAACAATTCCGAGCCATTATTCTGTATACCACACGCAAATCCAAGTTTACAGCACGTGATACTCCCAAGACGTCACCAATCTATGTACTGAGCAGGCTCGACTTTGCTTAACTTCATACAGAATTCAGTGTTTCAAAGTAATGTATCCAAAACACCTTCAAGAAGAATGCAGTATAAAATGTATTTATTACATGCGGGGAAGTAGTAGTTGTCTATAATTTTTACTTAAGACAAAGTTACAGATTGAATAAAATGGATGAGCTTGGCTCTTTTCAACGAACAAATCAAATCTCGGATCCGTTTTAAAGAGACAAAAATGGTAAGCATTTTAATTTAACAGTCTTGCACGAAATTTTGGTTTTGATTCTGATTTCATTGTTAAAAAAAAAAAGAAAAAAACAACCTTGTCCACAACCGTAAAGAGATAGTAACAGAAAAACATTCAACACATTTTTACATACAGATGAATAAGATTTGGCGATTTAATACCGAAAGTTTGGTATACGAAAATGATCTTTGACTATTCAAAGATCCTATAAGTTTTTCTTGCAAATTGTTAATCAAAGTGCAGAATAATAATAATAAAAAGAATGATCTTTTTCTATTTGGACAAAGGAAAAAAATCGCGAACATATGATCATAAAAAGTCGAAGTGTCAAGAGTGCGAGGAATTTGATTACCTACCCATTGAAAGTAAGTATCTCTAATCTCGCATTAGGCAATAAAAATGAGGTTCTAGGGAGGACTGAAGTCTTTATACAATGATTGCAACCTGCCGTACTAACTCACTAACCTATTGCTATGTACAACGACCGCAATCCTATAATCCAGTTCATTATGACAAACCTATCGGAAATAGTTGTCTGATGCTAATTATTCTTTAATATGGCAGGAGAACAAAAAAATTCTCAATTGCTTCTCATTTTTCAATCAATTTCGATCGAAATCAACTGTTTGAGCAAATTGGTCACGAGTCGAAATTTCTATTTGAATTCAATATCACTGCCGACATGTAGGCGCACGCAAAAAACGAACATATTCTTCTTTGTTTGTATCATTAATAATTTTTGTTTTAATGCCTGTCCATATCGCCAATTCACAGTTTATTTCGCATTATAGAGACATTTCTCAAACAATCGTATGTGCAGGAGACTATTCACTGCACTTTACTTTAAATGCACATAATACGTAGGTTGATCAAAATGTACATCGCAAAATAAAATTTATAAACAACATTTTTTATGAAATAAATATCTAGATTTAAAAAAATAATCAAGTATTTTTGTCAATGCACTTGTGTAATTTTATCGTTGTACAGGCTAATAAGAAAACGAGACGAAATCATTCACATTGTTTATTCATATACTATAGAATACTAAAACTAAACGACATCAAAGAGAAGATGTAAAGCGTGTTTTACTTGAAAAGGTTACCGACCCACAAGTAAAAAAATTGTTATAAAGGTCTACGGTAAAAACGAATCATCAGTCAGTTACATAATTTACTAAAGTATTCTATAGATATGTACATATAGGAATTATATATATATTATATATATAAGCAAATCTTATCGAGTATTATGCAGAGAAAAGCTTAAACATTCACCTAATCAAACTATGCAGTTATATATATATATATATATTTTCTGTGCGATTGACGGTTTCAGACATTCGCTTGCAGTCTTTGCACATTCACCTCAGAAATGTATCTACTAGACTGAAAACTTTTGCTGTGTTCCTTCAGAAACTGGGAGATAATGGTTCTTCACTCCTTTCTGTTTCGCGTTACTCCAAGCAAAGTTTGACTTTTTACCATCCTTCTTTGTCCTTGCTCTGCCATCCATTCACCTAAACTCATTAAGTTGGATACACGCTGCTTTCGTCTGCCCCTATTTCATTCAGTACATTCTCTTTCTGATTTTCAGTATAAGTGTCCTATTTTACATTTTCCTTAGAACTTCCCCTTTTCTCATGTGTTCTGGACATGGCACCTCAGACTTCATCTGTAAAACCTGTCATTTAGAGTTTGGTCTTCATTTGTATGCAAATTGTTCCGTATTCACTGCCATATAAGTGGCTAGATATGTCAGCAGTCTTATTTTTTGTCAACGAAATGTTTCTAAGTCTTAATATTTCACTGAGTTTCTAAAAGGCATCTTTCGCTATTCCGAAGCGCCTTTGGATCGGTTTCATACTTTCCGTCATTTGTCATTACACTATCGAGATAGTTGGGCGTTCGGGGCGTGTAGTTAGAACATTAGCTTTCCAACCATGAGACTTGGGTTTAAATCTCAACATGGTCGATTTGCCAGGAAGGTGCGGTCATAATATTATCGGCCTTAGTATGTTGTCCCAGCCTGTGTTACCATTCAAATGTGACTTAAAACCATACTCGGCTTCACCGAAGACTTGTGGATGAAATCGAGTAGACAGAACTATTCGCAAGTCAACGATGGCGGCGCTTAACTGTAACTAAAATCTTCTAAGTATATTTGCAGTGTAAACCGCAGGTGGGCTTCGTGGGTGTTGAACAAGGACAAATTTGTCGAGCAGACGTCCGCAATAGGTATTGGTTAGACGCTGTAGAAAACGTTTATACTCTGAAGCGCGGTAGCCATTAGTCGCGGACACTAACGCGGTGGCTATTATACGCAGACAGTTAAAAATCGGTACTTTCTTGATTTTGATACCTCATATTCGAAGCTAAGGTTTAATAAGATATGCCTTCAAATTTCTTGTCTATTCAGCTTTTGCACTGAGAAGCTCCATTTAGTTAAACATCAGTTATTCTTTTAAATAATTATGAACCGGAAATTCAAGGTTTTTTTCCTACTAAATGGTTTGTTTTGCACCAGAAATCAGTTGTTTTTATTTTACTTCGACTCAAACATCGACCACTGGCTCCTTAATCCAACAAATAGATTGAAAGCATCATTTTTTTTTTGTAGAGATGAAATTTCATTTCCGTGCTTATATTTAATACTTATGCAGTGATTTTAGTTGTTTTTATACAAATTCAAATATATGCACACACATATAGCAACACAAAAAGAAACTATCATGCATACCGATTCGCATGCTTTATGATTTAGTGGAAATGCTCATGTCTATTGATTCGGACCTTTGGGAAAACTTTCCATAAAGACAAATAATGACTATTTTAGAAGCACGAAAAAAGGTAAGTTTCGTCTCTTTCCTTGATGTTTTCTAATAACATCTAATACAAATAAAAGAAATACAAAAACCAAGTCTAAATTATTGCGATGACAACTGAAACTTCAAACTCTCTAATCTTTCGTGTCTAATAGAAAATAGCTCCTAGTGGCTACGAGCATCAACGTTCAGAAACATTTTGCGAACGACAACTTTAAAAGCGGAAAGAACAAAGAAGATGTAAGCGAATGTTCAAAGCATTGATTTCTCTAAAAGGAAATAAAAACATCAGAAGACTTCCAAGAAAACATTGCATTACCAAAGCAAAGAGAAGCTTGTTTGCGGTAAAACTTCGAATGGAGTGTTCACGTCCTTGAGGCAAGATCATCGTATGTTATTAATTGTGATTACGTTTCAATTGTCCGCTCTGTGTCTTTCCTAGTTATTGTCACTGTATACTTTATTTTTGTAGAACGAGGCTCTTGTTGGTCTCGTGGTAGTGATCCCGAAATACAACAGAGACTCTTATTAGTTTAGTTAAGAGTTCTTGGTTTCTTCGAGTGTTGACAGAAGAGAGTACGAGAGCTTGATCAAAGTTCCTCTTCAGTCAAACAAAGAGACCCATTTCTTCTGACCACTTTTGAATGCATCGAAAGACAGAACATTTTCGAAAAAAATCTCATCTACTGCACTAGATTCTCTTATGTTTGTTGTTTGCTTTCATGTTTAATGCCACATAATCGTGATGTAGACTTAAATCATGAGATCAGATTATATGCGTTGTTTTCATCCAACCACGCGCAAAACTGATCTGTTCTTTTGAACATAAATCTAAGACTTTGTAGAACCAAGTCATTTAAGGTGTCATATTACATATCTATGTAGCAGGATGGTTAATTTTTTCTCTCAAGTGCAGAGAGATTGGAATGGCGGATCCTAGGAAATATTAATTTTTGTTGGAGTATTTAATGTCAAAATCTGGCATGCTACTACTTTGGCAAGTAGGTCTCCACATTTTACTTGTAAACTACTTAAATGCAAACGTCAGTTTGATTTTAAAGGTTTCTTTTCTCGTCCAACTTTCACATAGAACTGCATTTCGATTTCTTGCATCCATGCCACCTACAATCTTAAATTTAAATGCAAAGTCAATCAACATCTTCTGTCTTCTTTAATCCTGTTCCTTTATTGTCCTCACAAAAGTCTTCTCATTCTCTTTCATTCCTAACTGAATACAGCCTAGTGGAATTATCGCTTTGTTTGTGGTGAAATGATTAAAAGAAAAAAATAACAGAAAAATGTCTTATTCAAAAAGGTACACACTGGTTTGATTTATAATGATGTCAAAAGGTGTACAATGGTTTGGTATATATTTACTATCAAAAGGTAAATATTTTACTAAAATATCTTATTAAAAGCGTGAAGTTTTCTTCTCTTTCTCTTTTATCGACCAGAATCAGTATAATGGAGATTTCAGATAGAAAACAGTTGTTTTGGTTGGTAATTATGATTGACAGGAGTCCGATCATTCTGGAATAAAAGTGTACTTACAAAAACCTGCTAAGAACTAGCACTCCTTGAAAAATTTCACGAACAACTCTAAAAATGCCAAGAAATGCCTAAGCGGATCTCATTGAAAGATTAAGGTTGATTTATTAAAAAAAATGTTTTCTTTAAGAAAGAATGGCAGTCTAGCTCCTTCAACCTCAGCAAATACACTTTTAAAATCTTCCACCCATAGAATATACTAACATCAAAATCAGCGTTCGCCTTATTGCAACCAGTCTGTCATGGTTAATATAAATGAACTCTAAATCAATCTAAAGAATTAAACATACAAAATGAGATAAGATCATCTGGAATTTCACTTATTCAAACAATTGCTAGTAATTAAGTGCACAGAATATGCTTTAATATCTGCAATCCTAAGAAAATAAAAAAGCGGGTTTCCCAGATAAATTTCGCTCCTGAGAATTAAAAAAGCTTAATTATTGAACATAACAAAATTGGAACATTTTAGATCACACAACAACTCATATGAATAAAAGAAAAAAAATGAAGTGCTAATGATCGTAAAAACAATCAAGCACAATAAAGCAATGATTATTAGAGGCATTTCTCTTTCAATTGTACTGAGGTACTTCAGGTGATTAAAAGAACTGAATGGAGGGAGTTGAATCGAGTATTTTGGAAGCTACATTGTTATCTCCGATACAACAGTTGCAGCTTGAAGAGGGTTGGATCTTTCAACAAGGCCTGAGGCCGACTGCTAAAGTAATTCGCGAATGGTTTGTTCAGAACAATGTAGAGTTGAGTCAATGGCCTAAGCAGTCGCTTGACAAGAATTCAACTGAAATGGTGAAGCATGAAAGATCGAATTTATCATAATTATTTCTCTCCAAATGAATTATTAATGATTTCGATATTTTTACCAAGAAAGAATACGATAATATTTAAAAAAAAATATTTCAAAATGCTTGTGAAGGGCCTTGAAAAACGTCTCCAAACAGTAATTAAAAATAAGGGCATGCAATTAATTAAGAAAATAAGAAATTAATATGTCAGAATTATTTTTTCCACTGATATTTTCATTTAGTAACAGATGGCTGAAAATGCGATACAGAAATTTGTATGCACATTGAAATAACGAAGAGCACCATCCAAAATCTAAACAGCATTGAGAATCGAAAAAATTCCTTATAAAGTAAAGAAAAGAATACTGAACTGGCGTTTCTTATCAATCCTCCAAAATGGCAGTGAATGCTGAACAATTACCTCGCAGATTAAAACGAGACTTGAGACAACGGAAGTGTGGTTCTACAGAAAGAGGCTGTGATACAACATATAAGAAATGAGAATGCTTTAAGAAAAAGGGTGGGGGAGACATTCGTTCTGTGACAGATCATAAGGAAAGAGAGTTTAGAGAATTTGACACTCTCAGGATATACTAAATGCAATAGAGAAAGCGAGAAACATCGAATAACTTATCTAACGATTTTTTGTAAATAGATTGCAGAAAAGGTACTAGGGTGGATATTAAAGCGACAAACATTTACAACTAGAAAATTCATGAAGTTGTAGGGAGCCATAATCGCGTACAGAGTAAAAGGACACATGAAATAATTTGTTGATATTTTTTGCAGTATATCACTGAAAACTTGACAATTGTTAATTCTTTCTTAAAGTACATCGCCTGCGAAGATTTAAAGTAAATATCAGCATCCGAAGTGGATAAAATATTTTGCAAGTGTCCAAGTGTTTTTTCCTTGCATGTTTCAATTTTCGAATAAGACATTGCACATACTCTGTTCTGTTCAAATTTTATCGATCGTCTCAGTCATTATCAAGAATTTGTTACGGTCAGTAGTCAAGATTTTGTTGGCTACATCCTAGTCTCACTTTTAATATCGATGTACATCTTATTCGAAAATTGGGTAAAATGTTATTCGTAATTAAACAGACTGACTTAATCTGATGAATTTAACAGAGCTTGCTTCGATAAGTTTTTACTGCGTAAAAGCATTTAACTACCTACCCGATCTCTCATATATAAACAAACACACACAGAGAGGGTACGATGGGCAAATTATCGCCATTTTATTTTTTTTTAATTTCCCATGCGTTTTGTTCGTCTTTGATTTTGTGGATTACACATCATAGTAGGGTCAGTTGGGCACCGTCTGTAAGAAAAGAGTACCATGACGCAAATTAACTCGCAAGAAATTTGAAAACGGCATGCTGTACTTCTTGGAATTCACGCCGCAAGTTCCAATACGAACATTCGAGAGTGTTTGGGTGTCAATTTGGGAACAGTGCAGAGGATTCGGAAAGAATTGGATGAGTCTAATGGTGATTACAAAGGTACGGAACCTCGGAAAACTCACTCTGATCGTTCTGATAAGAAAAGAACTCCCAGATTTGTTGGTGAGGGCCTTAGTCAAAACAAGGACGAGTGTATCAAGTGATTTGAGGAGGTAGTGGCTGGTGGAAGACCCTATGTCTGGCAACAGTACTCTGTGTAAGTCATAGCTGTCAAAAAAGTTCTGCGACCAATTCACCCCTTATATCTGGCTACCTAACTCTCCAGTCCTCAATCGCCTTGATTATTATTTGTTGGGCACAGTTAAGCGAGAGACCAACTCCTTGTAACACCAAATATGAACCGAATGCAAGGATTATGGCAACATTCACCAACTTAAACAAGGAGACTGCCCAGAAGAGTTGCAGGAGATTCCAAAGCCATGTGGTTGAAGCCAATGGTGATATTATTGAATAAATCTACTCTTTAGTATTTCAGTATATTTTTGTGTAATTTTTATAAATTTTTATTAATTATTAAAATGAAATCTCAGTGTTATTCAGACGACTCTTTATCCATCGCACCCTGTATATGCACACACGAAAGTACATCCCTAAATGAATATGCAATGGTGGGAAAGTCACGATCGTTATATTTTAGCTTTTAGCTACTTGTCAGCCCTTTGGATTTACTGAGACACGTCAGTATACACAAACATTATATATATATATATATATATATATATATATATATATATATATATATATAATAAAACTAGTCATCTTAAGTTTTTCGCAACTTAAAAGCAGCAAAGAAGGAAAACATACTTCTGACTCATCAGCAGCACTTGTATTGTAAGAAAAGCACGTTCACAGACAAGCCAGATGTTGGAAAATAACATTGGCGTTGTTTGTGAGGCTCAGCTGAAGATAGAGTAAAACCGATCGACTGAAAAGATCATTTCTTGAATTCTGCACTTCACTGCACTCTCCAATATTTGTCTACAACCAGAAAATGACGTTATTAAGCTCTGAAGCAGCCATTTCTCAATACATTCCGTGTCGGGTATATTGATTTATAGCAGCTGAACGGTTTAGTTTATTTATCATATGATCATTAACGTGAGCAAAAACGGCACAAGGACCAGATAAATGTTAAGTTAACCCACGGGATAGGTGTATAGTTGTGCATCCAATAGACTACTAAGCACATTTCTACTAATATATCTCGTAATAAATGTGTGAACGACACATGAATACTAAAGTAAACAATGAATCACTTTCTCTAACTTTTTACCATTTTAATCAAGAAACCTTAAACTATGTAAGAACTATGTAGAGAATTTATATTTTACATATATTTGATAAGTGATAGCTATAATTATCCCCGTAAAAATGTTCGAGTGAAAACTGCGCAACCATCTTGACTGAAGAGTTCTTGGAAAGGAATCGATTTGATATCACACTCCTGCCCAAGGAGCAGGAGGGGGGGCGCATGAATGGATCTTGATAGACATCACGGACCTTGGAATATGAACACCGTGAAGTCGTAGCAGGCGAAAATAGAGAAGTAAGAAAACCTGGTAAGGCAAATTAGTGAAAGAACCAAGTTATTCCTGCTGTAGTTTGTACAGTCTGGATAATCTTTAATAATCTCTTTCCTTCTCTCGCAAGACACCTTAGTGATACCTGATATCATTGAGAATACACAGGTGGAGGCGCCGTTTGGAACAGCTCATGCGTTAAAGAAGGTAGTGTGTCGCTAAGCTATGGCTAAGAGCGCAGATATGACCATCATCGCTCGCCCGAAACACCTAAGAACTGGGCAGGATTTCAAATCAATAATAATAATAATAATAGAAATGGTTGTCTAATTTATACAGTGAAGAATTATGAATATACGTAATAAGAACAAGCAGCTGTCTATATTCAGTTTGCTTGGCGTTAAATAAAGATGATGATGATAAGTTTACAATCCTTTGGAATTTCAGCATTCAGACTGATAGGGAAACCCAGTTAAATCGACCAGACATAATTGTGATAAATCATGTTGAAAACATGTCTTCTGACACATGTTGCAGCTCTAGCTGACAAAAACACATCTTTTAAAATGTTTGCAAAACTAAGTAAATACAAGCACCTCGAGATAGAAATCAATATAATATGGCATCTAAACAAAACAGAATGACATGCTTTGGGGATTAACAATGGAATCAAAAAGAACAAAGAAATGTGGATCAAATTCCTGCTAGCCGTAAAATGTGAATTGCAAAAAATCATACACATGGTCACTTCCCACAGATTGTAAAAAATATTTTGTCTTTTGCAAGTGGATATTAAATTAACAGTTATATTTTTTTTAGAAATAACGATGATTTTTCCAGATGCATGCTCTGTTGTTTAACCCATAGCTTTGGGAAAGAGATGGATTCATGCCTTTCCAGGTATTTCAAAGTAAGTGAATGTGATGAACTCGATACTCCGATTTTCCCCATTTCGAACCGCTATTACACCACCACCCACACATCCACAATATAACATATCAGATAATGGATTTTGATGTTACTTGTTACAGCATATTACAGAGTAGATCGGAAATAAATTCAAAGGGAAAATGTCTCAAATTTTCAGAGCCCACAAAAAAAAGAAAAACAAATGTTAAGTTGTGCAGCATGAAGATGATATTAGCACCAGTAGTTATCGGGACACCGGAAACGTTGCAGAACAACCAGAGAAAAGAGCGAAAGAACTATAAATCGTTGGCATCATCGAGATTGCATTATTGAAGACAGATTATATCTTGTGACGAATCTTTGTGATCTGATCCCCAATGTAAACGATCAGTTATTACTGATGTGCCCATTCGTTGAGTAAATAACATGCGTAATTTACAATTGACCATGAGTGGGATTATACTAACCTAAATAAACAGTGCTATTAAAGAGAATCCTACCTGGGATGAGTGAGGAGACACATGAGGAGGAGTAATGGATAGCCGAGTTCGAATTCCAGTCGAGTCCATTACATTCAATTACATGCTTATACCCTTGGGAAAGGTATGAATCCTCCTCTTCACTCTCCAGTAATGGGTAAATATTAGGACAGACTGGTTTCTGTAGCCTTGGATGCCATCTGGTCTACCGCAGAAAGAAATGGCAATCTACTGCGGGAAAAAAATCTGCCTCGTCAGTCATATATCTTTCGATACATGATCGCCTAAGCGTGTATCACGCATGGCGCATAACTGATTGGCCTGGGATGTGTTAGGTTTCACATTTCCTGATTTATGTTCTTTAAACATATATTTTAATTCACCTACTACAAGGCTCGAGTTCCACTCAAGGTAGTGGGTTGCCGAATGAGGTGTTTTATATGAATTAATGAGATAACAGGACAGATAATGACTGAATATTGACTTGAAGAGATTAAGATTATAGTGTCCAGCGAGGCATCGACATGGGGGCCTGTTCCACAAAGCTGCCTCTGCGGAACTTTCTGACTTTTAACAATGAGGAAATGAGACGATGTTAAATATTAAATGTTGTTGCTGCTGCTGAAAGCCCTCAAGTGACGTGGCTTTTGTCATTTGGTACAGGTCTTTGTGATTATGTAGAGTCAGTCCACAAAGTTTAAAGAAGGATGGTCCTCATTATGAGTTACAAACTGCATTCGCTCGACGCCATTTTTAATTATTGGTCCGAGAAAAATATAGCCTAAAATACTCTATGGCCATTGACATCCCACTCGGAAGTCAGTCGAAGACAGGAAATATATGGGGGACATTTCTCAAATCTAAGGATGAGCTCAAAATTGGCGTGCTTTTATGGACACGACTACATTTAGAGAGAACACTGGTCACCCAATCCAGATATCCATTCAGCAAATATAGGAAAAGACAGGATACCAATCTGAAGCCCTGCCAACTGAGATGGATAATTGTGAAGACAGGAGAGAAACATAATCCCTGCAATCAGTATGTCTTGATTTTGAGAATGGATTCAATTAATTGTTGTTTATTTTGTTTAGCACGAAACCATGTCTGTAGAAGAATCAGTAAGGATAGAAATCATTACCTAAGTGAAGCAGACTTCTAAATTCCCAGCAGGATTTCGTCAGTTTTCATTTACTCATTCATAAATACGTTAAAAAGAAATGGATGCAAACAGACCTATGAAGGTTAACAACGTGTGCAACAACTGCAAATTTTTGTTTTTTGTCAAACATCAACATACCATTCAGTATAATTATTTAGTAAAAAATATGATTCCATCGTGACACAGAACATCTCATGTTTCAAAACAGAAAACACCAAATCTAGATTAATTTTTAAAATTAAATCTATAATCCAGAGTTTCGTTCCATTCCTAAGCAATTTTAAGAAAACTTTCTAAGAAATTGATTTAATATTAGCGTAGATAATCTTAATTTTTTGTTGGTGGGGTTAAACACAGTTTAACTTTTATTATTTAGCTTTCGTCAGGTTATAACCTAACTCTTGTATCGCTATGTATGGTGATTGTAAATTCGGTCAGATTTAGGTGGAATATTGGAGTGACTATTCATTGACATCTATTTCACTTTTTTCCACAGTTATTTAAGATACTGTTTTATTTTTAAACATCGTCTGAGTTCAAGTGACAATATATTTGGCATTTTTTTATCTAATTCTTACTTTTATAAATATCAGGATTTTATTAAAGGATCAATTAATTATGATTAAGTCATATTTTTAATATTTATATTTTTATTCCTAGAAATATAAACTATTTACTTCATTGTATATTAACTAATAGAGTATATATGGAATTGTAAAATTAACATAGAATACTAATAAAATTATTTTATTTATGATCATTTATAAATATACTAGTTTCTTATCTATAAATTATTAAATCTCACTGTTCTTTCCTGTTATTTTAAATATATACATACCAGTGATATCGACGAGAGAGTGTGCAGTAAAAACAAAATATGCTTTTATTTCCTCAAAGATAATGGTGCGAAGATAATGCGTCATGTCGAAGCCACAATTCGAACCCATTTCCTGGAATTCGATACTGTACCTACACGCTAAGTAAGTAAATAAGTAAAAAATAAATTGTAAGAAGACAAAAATGTATGTTTCTCAACAGAATGAACAGCCGAAAATATGAACTATAAAGTGGAGATGCCAAAATCAAGTGAGTACAAAGATTTAAATTCCTGAAAAAAGTTTTAACAGAGGACATAAAGTATGATACCGAAATTCGAAGGCACATTAAAATAGCAAAAATGTCTTCCAAAAGTTGAGGAAGTATTAAGAAACAGGAAAAGTTTGTTAGGAAGAAAAGTGTACTGAATGTATGTAATATCGGTCTTCCTATATGGCAGTGAATAATGAACAATATCATCACAGATGAAGAAGAGACTTGAGGCAACAGAAATATCGTTTTTCAGACGGCTATACCACGAGATTTTAGAGAAAGATGGAAACAAATAGTACACTTGAGCGTTACATTAAAAAAATGAGGAAATAGGGCTTGGAAAAATTGATACTTACAGGACAGAGGAAAACGCAACCTACCTACCGAGCTTGTGTAAAAGGTTGCCGGAACAGGGATTATGGAAAAACAGCAAAAGGATCAAATTTACTAAGAGCTACAAGGAGAGGAAATTGTAGAGTGCTACGATGGCTCGTTTCCTGAAGGGACACAGCACATAGAATTGGTATTCAGATCTTTCTTTGCCAACTTGATCCTTCAGTTGTATCTGAAATAGGACAATACCACTTCGTGCTATTCAGTGAAGACAAGACGCAGAAATCCTTGCCATTTAGTTTGCGAAACACAATTTATGAGAATAAACCACTAAAACGGTAAGTGTCGATTGTGTAGTCATCCTGATATTTGCTAAGAGGTTTCCGATCTTCTTTGTGTATATTGTAACAAGTTTATTGCAATCAAATAATATCTGCAGAAGAATTATGAAAATTCCAGCCTTTTGTGGCTGCGGCTACAAATAGATACTTGAATATGAAACATCATAGTTGGGTGATGAATTGACATCAAACGCGTGATTTATAGACAATGAAGTATATTTTAATGATTTATAGCAAGATATTTTTGCTTGAGAGTAGAGATGGTTTTAGGGTCGTCAATAGAGATGTGAAAAAGAATTTGTCAGGTTACCATTTTTGGCTGCCGATATTTTTCGAATAATACTTTGCTGTTTTCTTCTATGTGCCGTGTCCCTTCAAGATATGGACAATTATAGCTTCCCCCACCTCAAATTTCATGCCCTTGTGGCTTTCAGCAGTTTTTTCTACGTTATGCGAAGGCTCACCCATTGTTCCGCTATCCATACACACGTTAATTAGCTAGTGGTCGCTGCCTTCTATGTCTTGCCCTGTGGGGGTTACGTTTTCCAATCCATCCATCCTCATTATATGTCCAAGGAATTTCAGCTGTCTCTTTCTGAATCCGAGCATAAGTGTTCTTTATCTAAATCCCTCCTCTTTGCTTACTCGATCTGTTGATTAAATTCTCACTATCCTTCTGTAGAGCCAAATTTCTGTTGCCTCCAGTTTTCTCTTGATCTTTGGGGATATTGTCCAGCATTCACTGCCATATAAGAGGATGAATATCACATAGCAATCCAGCACTCTTTTCTTTGTTTCTAACGAAATTTTATGTTTTTCAGCACTTTGCTTGGCTGTTGAAGTCCTTCTTCCAACGTCCAATGCATTAACTTCTTAATGCATTGTATACTATTCATGAAAACTAATATCAATGATCATTGGAACTAAATCTATACAAAGAAGAACTGATGTACCGAATATAACTGTTCAGTGTATCGCAAACAAATTGAATATAAAACAGATACAAATTATTATGAGGACGTAATAATCGGGCCAGGAAGACATTAATTGGTGAGGTACAAAAGCATCCAGTCACAGACCTACAGAAATATATAAATTCTATCTAAATTTCGGTATGAGAAGTGATTATTGTTTTAAATAAAACATTAGGTTTAAAGCTCCAGGTCCAAAATTGTCTCACGGGGGCAAAATTCCCTAGTGTATTAAGTGTTGAATGTGGTGGCGTATTAATTGTGACTTCTATACCTGAGCTGGTTAATACAGATTCGATTGACACAGGGGGAACGATAACTGAGCATAACTG
Organism: Acanthosepion pharaonis; assembly: GCA_903632075.3. NCBI lineage: Eukaryota > Metazoa > Mollusca > Cephalopoda > Sepiida > Sepiidae > Acanthosepion > Acanthosepion pharaonis. The sequence goes on along the minus strand of CAHIKZ030001363.1, from coordinate 109,380 downwards.
AGCAGTAGTAAGAAATAATAAATGAAAAGAGGTATCCTTAGACATGGACAACAGAGCGAGAAGAATATTCCCGTAGATGAAAAAATTCGAAATTTTCTGAAGCGTATCTGAAAATACAGACACAACGAATTATAGCAACAAAGATGAGGACTTTATTAGTCGGACATACAAATATATATATATATATATATATATATATATATATATATATATATATAGTGCTCAATGTAAATTTACAGAGCATTAATATTATAAATTAATTGATTTAAAATGATAAATAAACATTTTAAATCAATTAATTGATAATATATATATATATATATATATATATATATATATATATTACACTGAAGCAATCGGACGTCTAGCAACACTGAAGAGCTGTAATACAGGGAAAAAGTCTGCCTGTAGATGACTATATATATATATATATATGAGAGATGACATTTTCTTTTTGATTTCCCTAATTCGCAGACCGATAGACATAATACACATTGTTTAAAGTATAAATAAAATATGCGGTCTATTTAAAATACAAGTATCCATTAAATAATAACAACGTCGGACCATATATATATATATATATATATATATATGTAGTGAGAGAGAGAGAGAGATTGTGTTGTGTGTGTTTGTCGATAGCGCTTGTCAGTGACAAACAGGTAGTACCAAATCGGGATATTCACCGACTTCGCAATTGTTAAGGGAATAATTTCACGGTATAACAGTGTGATTGTTGTAAAAAGATAAAGAAACCAAGCATAAAATAAAGTAGAAATTTATTTCAATTATTTAAAAGAGCATCATGTTTTGGGGTTAAGTCGATGTGTGAAGAAACAGATTCGGGTTCGTGATATGTTCACACATCAGTCAAATTGACGCGGACAAGGTTAGCAGCGTTCATTCATAAATTAGCAGTCTGAGTTGACGAAACTGGAATTTCAAGAACTGCAGTCGACAGCTGGCCGGTATTTGACTCATAAGGAAAATTCTAGTACTAATTTATGTTGTTCATAGTCATATTTATATAAGTAATAGGAACCCCAGAAGATACACGTCGTAGCAACAATGACTTGATTAGAATATATATATTTTTTGGTTTGCTAGAATGATTGTAAGTTAATAAACCTCTGTTAGAGTAGTAAATTGGTCTCAACCCTATCCAATGGACAATATCCTGCCTACCACACCTGGGTTAGATTTGGTTTGGCCTGGCTTGTCTTGTCTTGTCTTGTCTTGTGGCATATCAACCTTAATGGGTTATTTAATGCCGACAGAATTTTTAGGATAGGTTAGTATGAATAAGTTCTTTGTAAGAAATCGGTTTGTAGATCGGGTTTTATTGACGTATTTTTGTAAAGAGGGTTTGTGTCGAGAGTCAAATGTATTACTGGTAATATTTTTTTCAAAGTCGTATTGCTGGTAATATTTCTTCAAAATGCATTACTGTTAATATTTGTTTTTTTCAAAAATGTATTGCTGGTAATAATTTTTTCGAAATGTATCGCTGGTTATAATTATTTTTCGGTCTCAATGATTTCACTGTATAATTTTTGCATCATGCTTACATATTAGGGCGTTATAAGATTCACCGGTTCATGTTTAGTGTGTGAAATGTCCATACTTTTATGTTCTCTAGTCTATTAACACTGATTCTTGTCATGTTTTGTTCTTCGGGTGTCTTGTTTTTCCTTGTCTGTTTGGTCTTGTTTCATTTGTTTTTCCATTAGGTTCTCTTGGACATCTTTGTCTTGACGATGACCGTTCCCTTATTTGAGGTGAAATAATCTTTTCTTCATCTCTGTCCATTTCTGTTGGTTCTTCAGTGATGTCCTGAGTTGCATTATTTCTTTTATGAACATTTTTGTTTCTCTTGTTTGGATGTTTCTATTTGTTGAGGGATTTTTGTACTTTGGATTTTTGTTTTTCAGTGTCATATTTTTGTACTTATAGATTCTTTTTTGTTTGAGGTTGATACCATAAGATTTATTTTGACTATGAGAATTTTGTTTATGTGTGATATATTACATTTTAGTAGTTCCATAATTTTCTTTTTAATTCATTTATTAAAGTTGTATGTTTTTAGTTTATTATCGTGTTGTTCTCTTGTTTGTAATTTTAGTGATTTGTTATTTTATTAATATTTGCGTATGATGTTGGAAGTGAATTTCAACCTGTTTTCTCGCTTCTTGGAACGAGATGTTTTATGGCTATTTTATTCTTATTATTTGTTTTTCCTTTCTCCAGATGTTAAATTCATTAGAATCTGGTGAGTGGTTTTGTTTGCAGTTTGGACATAAAGGAGGCCTTTCACAGGGTTACTCATGATCAGTCTCAAATTCCCCACGTCTCTCGTACATTGACCTTGTAGATGGCCAAATTTCTGACATCTACAGGGATTAGGGATTTATAGCTCTACCTGGGATAGTGAGTATCCTATTTTTATTTCTCTCGGTCGGGTAAGTTCGTTGAATGTCAAAATGTCTGTCTTTGTATTTATTAATGTACCATTTCTTTTTATTTGTATTCTTTTGTCATCTGTTACGCATTGTTTTTAAGGTGTCAGCGTGTTTTATTTCTTCCAATGAGACAATTATGGGTATTTTATTATTCCCTTAGAAGAGTTAAGAAATTGGTGAGGATAAAACATTTTATTTTCATTTCGTTTATTTGATTGATTTTTAGTATGTTTTCTGTGTCGTTTTTGATTTTTACTTGAATTAGAAATGGGTTTTCTTTATTTTTTACTGACTTGGTTCTATCATGGCTGATATAACCTTTTGTAATGCAAAAGTTGACACTTGTTATTTCACCGTCTAATGATTCTATGACTATGAAAATTGGAAATTGTTTTTTTTCTGATATTTCATTGTCAATTTCTGTTTCAGAGTTTTCATGCTGTCTCTCGGATCGTTTATGAATAAGAATCATAATCTTGTCCTTGTATTAGCCACCTGTGCTCCCCACCCGCTTCTGAGTTTCTTAAGTGACGCTATCAGGGATCACTATATGATGCTTCCTGATCCACCAGGGTTACACAGAGCGTATAGTCATGCTAAAAGTAACTGTGAGCACTCGCATTCCACCACTATATCTATCCAAGTATAGTATGGTGTAAGGGTTCGCAACCATGTAGTAGCCATTCTCTTTCATCCCAACCAACCCTTGCCAATATGTGACTCCCTGATTGGATTGGACTATTCCCTTCACCTGTCTATCTCAGGTTGGGACAGAATTAGTGTCTTGTGGAAACTTCTGATCATTTTATACCCAGTTAGGAGTCCCTCAGCCACCAGGAATCCATCGCTGGGCATCACGGATCGCCACCCACGGCAAAAAGGTGGCTCCATTGAGAGATATTTGCTGTTTTTCGGAATCGGTTTTCGTAAATTTATATACTGCAATTTTATAATTTTTGTATGAACAGGTAGTTTAGGCACAGCATTTTGTATAAACAGATAGTTTGTGAATTATGATGTTTGTTTAAAGGTGTCTATTTTTAAAAAAAAGATTGTATGAAAAAAAAGATTGTATGAAAAAAAAACTATTATTTTTTCTGGTATAAATAGATAGTTTCTAGGCTTATAAGTTGACGGCATGTAAGTTAAATTTTCCTCATACAAATAATTAATTTCTAATCCTTCTTGCTTCCTATACTACGCCTGGTAGTAGTTTAATGTCCTACCCAGAACATAGGTGAACTTATTTTGTTAAAAACAAAAAACAAAAAACTCGTGATTGGTGTTTAGCTTCGTGCCCAGGATCTGAATGCACTTTAACGTCATGCCCAGGATATGGATGCAGTTTCACGTCATGCCCAGGATATGGGTGTCGTTTCGCGTCATGCCCAGGCTATGGATGCAGTTTCACGTCATGCCCAGGATATGGATGTAGTTTCACGTCATGCCCAGGCTATGGATGCAGTTTCACGTCATGCCCAGGCTATGGATGCAGTTTCACGTCATGCCCATAAACCTGGGTTAGTCGAGCAGAGGATCAAAATAGTCAAGTAATGTCTTATGTGAACAGTAAGAGAATTCATCTTCCAAATAATCGCTTTCCGCGAGGCATCACACATCTTTACAGATGTATTATTACATCTCAATCGAACTGCTCAGAATTAAGCACGGATTTTAAGATAGAAAAACAAAAATACCAAAAAAGCCGCATTTGTTTATAAAGATGAGCAATGTTTTGCATCATGATAAGTCTGAAGACGGAGAGTGAGGCAATTATTTGGGTCAATATCTTCAATGTCTGTCTGGCTTTTATTTTCATATATACTTTGCAATATTGTTTTTATTCGGAATGGTTCAGTGAACTTGAAATATCTACGCAAAGAGAATCAAGAAATAAAACGATTCTATAATTGTATGGACTGCAGCACTCTTAGATATTTCAGAGATTTAGTTGCGAATAACAGAAAAATTGCATCTAATGATTTTCGCTAATGTTTAATAATAGAAAATGAACCTTTTATTTTCAGTGTCCTTTTAGGACAAGGACGATCGTTGCCTACTAATGTGCAAACCAAGGAACTGGAATAAACTGAAGGTTGTAGAATGCACACGAGAAATTTCTACAGAATGTAGCCCTGCATGATACATAGTATCCTAAAGTCTATCTGTGAATACAATGATCTACTTCTTATTACATGACAATTTTATCGACGAAGGTATAAACAAATTTAACCTATCTTATATATCACAGGCTAATACAGCATACCCGAGAATACACTGAGAAATAATTCAATTCATTTCTTGGGTTACACACTGAAATATGAAATAATTCAATGCAACTTCATTTTTATATTATCATAGCGTTTACTTGACAATGATACTCTCTTAAAACATTTACTCGGAATACTCCGATATGGTTGGGTAATTGTAAAGAATCTAGTGAATATCAAACGAACTACATTATCGGATGGGGAACAAAACAAACTTGTTCTATGTATGTCGGCTGTTATGAAGAATGTCAGTACATCAGGTAATTATAGTTGAGCCAAGTTTTACTATGTAATTTCTCAAGTGTGTGTCTTATTTCATGCTTAAAATATCATTAATGAGATACATTTCAATTATTTTCGGTAAGTTGAGCGGGGGTGAAATTAAGTTTAAAAAGTTTAAGCCCAGCTTCAAATATACTTAATTTTTGTACTAATCTGCCAGGCATATAATATTCATGCTTAAGAAAAAAAGAAAAACAACAACAACCAAAAAAACAAAAAAAAAAAAAAAACAGTGTATGCTAAAGGACAATGGTAATGTTAATATTCGCCGTTTCCTTATATGGGGAAAATTCGCATATATTAACCGAGTAGCCAGTGTCAATGTCATTTGAAATTTATAAAATTTTTCTCTTAAATATATTTTTTTCAGAAAATTAGGTTTCTCAAATCCAGTAGTTGTTATCTGTATTGACGGAGTTTTACAGCAAACAATTGATAAACATTACATTGCGAAATTAATATTGTTCTATATTTGACTTGATTTACTACCGATATTTTTAGGTTAATAGGGCAACGGCACAAGTTCTGCGTATTGAGTGAGTACTGAGGTGTGCTAGTTAAGCATTACTACATAAGGAGGCTTTACATGGAGAAAATGGTAACGGTGACAGCATTTATTTCTAAATTGTTTTCCTTTAACTTTTTTCAGTTCATGAATGGAATACATGTACAAGAATATTTTACTTTATCAGCAGAATTATTTGAATAAAGCAAGCAGATAAGCCGCTATAATTTCCCTCCACCACTCACAGAGAAAATCCCATTAATTTTATGTAAACTTCCCGGCATTATTAGGTGTGTGAAAAAGTTTACAGTATTTTTTCTTCAGAACTAGAAACTGAATACAAAGTTAAAAACGGTTTTGTGTAAGAAATGTTTGCTCAAATCCATAGCATTGTTTATGCAGTTATCAAAGTTTTTCTCCTGACTTTTAATGTCTTCTTGCTAACCTCTTGCAGCTGCGTTTTTATATTACAACAACACGCACGTACAATGACAGAAATACAAAGAAAGATATCGGTTTTTATAATCCACATTCTTTGAATTTGTTTGTATCTTCAAATTGTTGAGACCAAAACAAGCAAATTGTTTTACATAGATCGAAAACAAGTCTTATTCTAACAGCGACAGTATAGATTAATACGTCGCATGTAGTAGGAAATCCCATTACGTCCATATTTATTTAGTACGTTGCTTTTGGAGGAATTGGGGTTTATGACCGCATCACGTTGAAACACTGATTTCCCTTACGATCATCGAAGTTAAGTAACATCGAGCCAATCAATAACTAGATGGGTGACTGGTTTGGGAATACCAGGTGCTGTAAACTTGGATGTGCGGGTTGATGTAATGGATAATGACTCACAATTGTGAATTGGAGAACCGAGTTCCAATTTCAGTTGTGTTCTTTATATTCACTTACGCGCAAATACCCTTGGGAACGGTATGAATCAACCTCTTCTCCTACCAGCTATTAGTTAATTAGTAAGACCTGTGTCAAACCATTATTATGTTAAAAACAAATACAATCTAAAAATGTTTACTGTTTTAAATAACCTGAAAGGTTTTGTAAGCTAAAAACGGATCAACAAACAATGAAAGAATTGGAATATCGTTGTCACGTAGCAAAATAAGTGTTCGAATTTTGTTCCAAAGCTTCATTAAATGAATTGACAAATTTATCTAATTTTTTCTCCTAGTTCATGAGTCATGTTGTGTTGTATTATTTTATGTTCTTTGAATTCCATAGTTTTCATATTCTTAAGAATTCCGGCGCGTTCTTTCGTCCCAGTTATATCCATTTGTAAATTTTAAATCCATTCGTGACCTATACTGCATAATTTATCACAAGCTTCAATAATACATTACCTCTATTTACTTTATCCTGAATGAGTATTAAATATAGACAAAGTCTGATATACATTTTTATTACGCATTATTTTCTTCAAAATAAATACGATTAAAATTTATTCCAATTCATTTCTTAAAAATCATGCTCGGACAAATAATAAAAATTTGAGTAAATGTCAATGACATTTGGCAAAGTTTTGTGACATTGATATAAAATTTACTTTTCACAAACAAATAATTATTTTTAACACCGCAGTTCCTTAGCGGTATGGATCTACAACGAAATATCTAGATATTTTGCACGAGGTACATCAGATCTGTGCGTGAACAAAAACAAAGGATTCGCTCAATACGATTTTTTACCGACCCAAATTTCTCTTAAGAAATTGACTTATATATATATATATATATATATATATATATATATAAGTATTAAATTGTGAAAGTGTTACTAGTCAATGGCCTTGAAAAGTGAAGGCATTACAACAATGCGCTCACGAAACTTCTAAGTCGGTATGGCTGAAATAATACCATACAAGTTACAAGTTTTTCCACATATATATTTGATATTTTATTTTATATCACATATTCAATCGTTCTATTTCTTTTATTTTCATTCAGTCAGTTTATTGTTTATGATTTATGTTATGTTGTTTATGATATATACGCATATCTTTATATATGTATGCACACACACACATATATATATATATATTTGTGGTTATATATGTGTGTGTGTGTCTCTCTCTCTCTGTATATATATATATATATATATGTCTGTGTGAGCTTTATATATATACATATATGTGTGTGTGTGTGTCTTTATGTTAATATATTTCTCATCACACTTATGAATGGCTGATGGCTTCCAACACCCTGAAAATAGATTTTCTAGGTCAGACGCCTCGACTTGCTTTGACCTTTTCCTGGTATTATTCCTTCTACATTTTGTTTTTAATATTTTTGTTTGGATAAATTTAAATTTATACCATTGATATCTTAGCTCTGAAGAGACTTACTGTTTGAAATAAGTCACTATTTATTACCGTATTTATTGTGAGGTGTTAAGCTTTTCCTTGATGTATATCATATAGCTCTGTATTCTATACATTGAGTTCACTACGGATCTAACTTTTTAATATTTATATTAAAAAGTAGCACTTGGATTATTATCCTTTCCACTTACGGATGTGATATATATATATATATATATATATATATAGGGAGGTAATGCCACCAAATTTCGTTAATATTAAACAGCAGTTCCATCTATATAAATAGAATAACAATAATTATTTTAACTTGATATGCAACAAGATAATATTGCGTGCATAAAAGTCTTCGTAATTTAAATTATTTGTTTATAATACAAAGACAAACGCTAGCAGATATAAAATGTATGAACTCAAGAAGTAATACAAAGTTTGCTGCTGCACAGTCGCCTAGTGTATACTATTCATTATTAGCCTTGTGCTATGCGAAGCTTACTTAATATGAAAACTTTGTTGGAATGTATCGCAGCAGGAGTTCTGTACAAGTCACAACACAGCAAACATTCAAAATAAAGAATGGTTTTAGAATTTTCTAGAAACTATATTTTATATTCTTCCATTATTTTGATATAGAAATGTGAATAGAGGAATTCATTTATGTAATAATTTGACAATAATTTATTTAAAAAAAAATGTTATATTGATTTACATTTATAAGAAATACTAAGAAAAGCTAAATGATTTCTAAACGATCCTCATGAAAGGGTAATAACAGATGGCACACATATATATATTGCTTGAGGCAATCGTATATCAAGCCACACTGATGAGCTGTGATACAGCGAAGCCGTCTGTCTGTGGATATTATATATTAAAAACACACCGTCTGCCTGTGGATATTATATATAAAAACACACGCGCGCACGATGCTTGAGCACGATGAAGCAATTTACTCCGCTAGAAATTTGGAAACTGCATACTGTACATACTCGCATACTCACCGGAAGCTCCAATACAAACATTTCAGAGTGTTTGGGTGTCAATCTGAGGACAGTACAGAGGATACGGAAAGAGAGATGGATGAGTCTAATGGGGATTACGAAGGTGTTCGGAGGTTTCATTAGTTATGGCGACCTTATATCTCCATTATTCTTCTCACAGGGCCTCAGACTCCACAAAGAGGCCTACATCATGTAACTTGAGGAGGTACTGCGGCCCTGGGTTAAGACTGTGGCTGCTGAAAGAACCTCCGTCTGGCAAAAGGACTCTGCACCATGCCACACAAGCAGGAGAATCCTGTCATGGCTGTCAGACAATTTTTGCAACCGTATCACTCCTTACATCTGGCCAGCTAACTCTCTAAACTGCACTCCGCTTGATTATTGTGTGTGTGCGCATTTGAGCGAGAGGCCAATAAATTTCCTTGTAACACCAAAGATGAAATGAAGGCAGCATTCAATAAGTTAAACAAGGAGACCTTTCAGAAGCGTTGCTGGAGATTCAAAAGTCGTCTGGAGGCCGTGGTTGAAGCCAATGGCGATAATATTGAATAAATTTTCAAAATATTTTTGCGTCAATCTGGGAAATATATCTGTTAAAATGAGATATCAGTATTATTTTCATTTGCGCATAATTCGAACGACGATTTATTCATCGCACCCTTTATATAAGAGAAACGAAAGAGTTATTAACAGCAGAAACTGGAAATTAAGATTTTACGTAAATAAACAATGCTAGCGACGAGTCAAATGTTTCGTAAAAATTGGCCATCAAAGTGATATAATAGTAATACTAACATGCACAATCACTTGTGTTATCAGTATATGGATAGGGATTACTGTGTGGGTATATATATATATATATATATATATGACACATCTATAATTTGCCCCATGGAAAGAAAGTTTTTATTCAATTTATTATGTAAAAGTAACACTGTTTTTGTCGACATTAATTTCATCGAACATATTTTGCATTTCAGGTATTATTGTAATTCTTGAAAACATTATAAATTTCTCAACAGACTAAAATGTGAAACACCAACGGAAACTTCTAGACCAGAAATATAATTGTCAAATTGTGGTTAGTTATTTTTCTCTAGCCAATCTATAGAAACGTGTTTATAGTAAAATTTGATGAGTGGTACTATGATTTTCTGTTTGTTTTTATAAGAAAACGCAAACCAATAGCAAGTATTTTCTCGTTCTTAAGTAATTCTTTGAATAAAATGTTAATTCCTAGGCTCAAACGATAATTTCATCAGACCCTGAATCAAGATCAACAAATGATGTTAACTAAATGATTTAAGGTTCAGCCATAAAAATATTCCTGTGCATGGATTAGTTCAAGAGAAGTCCATAAAAAACGTGCATAAAATGACAAAGTCACGAATTCGAGAAGATAATGACTTAACCGCCAATACACTATTGAGGCTAAATCCTGGTCGAAACGAATAACCTGGCAATTGATGGGAGGTTTAACAATTGAAGACTATTAATTAGCAATTAATTTTTTCCCCTCCGGAATCAAAAAATTAACATCGATTTTGCATGCGATCTGATAGCAACTTTAACGTGCTTCAGAAATTTAAGATGCTGCTTAAGTCAAATAAACAATTGTGGAGTGAATTAATCGCCATTTTTTAATTTTTTTTTATTAGCGCGCAAAAGGCCAGGGACATCTCTTGCAGAGATTCTAAAACATTATATAGTTATAGAAGAAAAGTTTCTACAAAAACAGAAAAAGCGTGTTTTAATATTTAAATAGGATGAAAACTGGATGGGGAAAATAACATACAGGTATCCAAATGTCTGTCACTGACAGAGGTTTAGCAATTTGATCGGGTAGGCCAGAAACTCACTGGCAAGAGAGTTTTAGCTTAGTTTGCTACTCATTAATTTCCCTCGACGTCTAGTAAAAATCGTGTAGCAAAGTTCCGCGAGAAGAGATTTCTAATCCTAGTATTTCAACAGTAGTGTTTGCTTTAGTTTTAATGACTTTTGATTTTTTAATAATTATATTCCAAGCACCCCCACCCGCCATAACGATAAATGTCATGAAGCAAAGTGTTACTGAGAGTGAAATAAACTGAGTGAAGGATTATTGTGGAGAAAGGACAATAAAAGAACGGATTCCAAGTAGACAAACATGATGATTCATGTTGTCTTTAAATTTTTAACGAGCTGAGAGGAAAGCAAGGAATTGGAAAAGAGTTCAACAAGCAAGAAATGCGAGAGAAAAACCTAGCATAGAACTTACGGTTACATCTATATTTTAATACTGAAATCATGGGACCTAGTTGCCAATCAAGTACGACACTTAAAGTCTAGCTGTATTATTTAATCGAAGTATATATTTTATGGCCTTCCAGTATTAATCTCGAAGACGTCTGTTTTCATTAGTGTATAGCAAAGGTTTACATTTTTAGAGTAACATACATAGTTACATCTGTTAGTCTAAGTTCTAGGCAACAAACACTTATTTTAAAACGTACGTTCTTTTATAATCCCTTAAGTAAAAGGGTGTACATTATTCATATATCGGAGATTATACAGTGAAAATTTGAGATCAAAATACAGAAAGATAAACTGCCTGGTTACAGACCTAATGATTCAACTTTGTAACTATCAATTTGAAAACTTTATTGTCACTTGAATTTAGAGCGGCTATTGACAATCAGATATAAATTATAAGGGAAGAACCGAAATTCCTGGATGTAATGAAGAGGTAAACAAATCTTTCTTAGACAAATCTGATCTAAAGTGCGCAGCTGCTATGTAACCAATCGGAAAAGTTTTTTGAGTGGGTTCGAGAGAGAGAGAGAGAGACGGTTATATATATATATATATATATATATATATATATATAGAGAGAGAGAGAGAGAGATTCAGATGGGGTGTGAAAGCGAAAGACGGTGTAAGTGATGGAGATACAGATGATCAAATAAAGATATATTTTTCAATCGTCACGTTCTTTTCAATGTTGCAGATGTTCTTTTGGCTATTGAAAATATTGCTCTTTATTTTCGTTATTTCCAATCGAATACACTGATGGTAACAGCGCTCTGGTTTTCCTTCTCGAGGCCAATGTACAATCAATGAACGGAACATGTTAACGGCATAGATGTTCATAGTTGATACAAGAGTGATCGTGAATAAATGATCATTATATAAAGTATTCCAAAAATTAACTTCAGATAAAACTTTCCGAAACAGAATGCCTGACCTGTAATTAGAGTGTAATGACATCTACGCCGAATTCAGGATGTTTGTTTGATAAATTATCAACATTTTAAATAGAGCTGTGCATGGATCAGTTGCAACAAATACAGTATAAGAGTTACAAATATTGCACATTGAAAAATACCAAAGCGCAATTTATTCTATGTCGTAAGATACTACTGACCTTAACCTACAGTCATATTCTTAAATATCCTCGTCAAATCTAGAATTTCATATGGGTGGCCTGCATGGCGTTCAGCTAGTTCATAAATTGAAGCTATCATCTGTATACAACGATTTTCTCATTGAATGCCAAAGATGACTTCAAAAGTATTGTTCCTATAGATCTTAAAATCTACAAATCACAAACGAAAAGCTTTGCCAACTAACAAGAACAATGCCACAGGAACACTTTCCATGGCAGTCTCAACAAAAAATCTAAATAGAAGAGAAACTAATAATTTAGATGTTAAATTTTCAAACTACCAAAAGCACAATCATTGAAAGAAATCTCGCATGAGCATCAGAAAGAGCTATATGATATAGTGGACTAGAGTAGTTTAATTTTCTGAAACAGTTTGAACAAAAATGTCATGTGTTTCAGCCAAGAGATACAATGTTCTGTCAATGTCAAATTATCCCAATATGGAAACAGTTAATTTTATCATCACCATTTTTGTTACGATTATCATTACAAAAGATAAAAAAAAAGATATCGTTATTTAATTATTGTCTTGACCTTTCCTTCATAATGTTATATACTATTATAAATTATATAGTTATGCAAGTTAGCAGATACGGGTTTCAAAAGGTCCATACATGGGAATTTATCGGAAAGGTTAGCTGAGCATTTATTTGCTGTAAAGTATTCCGTGATTGAGCGGGCTAAAGCACTTCCTAATTTTCTTTCTTCATTATAATCTGACGTATGTTAGAATCCTGCCGAAAAGCACACTTTCTTATTGAAAACTTCCAAGTGGCCAGACGTTAAATGTAATGCTAAAAAACAAAACAAACAAAAAAATAACAAATCACTACTCAAACACGTGTATCCACTAAATATAAAATTTATAGCAATAAGTAGCAACCATGTTTCGGGGTTAGAGGCCTCCCTGAAAATAGTCCGTGTACTGGAAAAAGTATTTTTTGACTCTTGATTTACAGATTAAAAAATAAAATTTTATTTCGATTTTTCTTCCTCGTGGAAAATTACGTTCTATCGTTTTCCAGACTTGTGTTGTTTGACGATTTTAATTCGTGCTCATTTGCTAAACGAAAGAATAATTATTTCAATACAAAATTAAAACATTCTGATCGATGATTCAAATTTTAAATTTTATTTAAGTTCATATAAGGTTGTTTTTCAAATGTTTCCTTCCCATAAAAATATTTAAAGGCCAAATCTATTACAACGAACATTGCGATAGTCTTACATTAGTCATACCATTTCTTCGTTGGTTAAAGTTTTGTCCTCCTACGCAGACAAAATACATGCACCATGAACCCTTTTTGAAATGAAGGAACCCACACGCACATGCTTGTGGATCATGTTAAAAATTCTCTAGCTTCATCAGCATATTGCCACAGGTGTCATGGTATGCTAACTGAATCTACTCCAAGAAGCAGACAATAGGCAGGATTTCTTAGTGTCGTTTCCTTTAAGGATGTATAGGATTACGGTTCTTCACAAAGTCTCCCTTGTAGCCGTTAGCAACGTTTATTCTTTAGCCAAAACTCGCCTCAAGTTCTGTCTTTGATTCATAAAAATACGTCAGTCCCTCTTTCATTTGATACGCTCCGTGTGTTAAAGTTTCAAAGCCTTCGTTTCTTATGTGTCCGAAAAATGAGAGAGAGCAGTGAGTTGGATTAATTCCTTTCCTTATGGTATGAAATATCCCAACTGGAATTAAAACTGTTCCACAGATTGCCTAAATGATTTCATGTACGTTCCACTACCCTAACTATCAATCATAACAATAAAATTATAGAAGACTTTTTTTTTGTTCATGTCATATTGCTATGTATCAGGTCATCCCATAAGTTCTGTCCGAATTTTAACTTTTTGATAAAATGAATGAAATTTAAAGAGTATTTTATAATGTCTAATGGAACTGAACATTGTTTTATTTTTAGTTGCATTTAAACTAATAAAATTTTATTTCAGAGAACAATAAAATTAAATTATGTTTGATTAAAACCCTGCTAACATGGAAGTACCCAAGAATCATTTGAGGCACATAGTGCTTTATAAGTTCAAGAAAGGAAACTCAGCAGCCGAAGCGGCTAGAAACATTCATTCAGTTTATGGAGAGAAATGTGTGAATGAAAGAACTTGCAGAAGATGGTTTGCAAAATTCAGAGGTGGAGATTTCACCCTTGAAGATGAAGATCGAACCGGACGTCCAGTTGAGTTTGATAAAAAGCTTCTTGAAGCAGTCCTTGAAGAAAATCCTGCTTTATCAGTTGAGGAATTGGCAGTGGTTCTCAGTTCAAACCATACAACATCGTCATCTTCAACAACTTGGAAAAGTCCCTAAACTTGGAAAATGGGTGCCTCATGAATTGTCTGATTGACATTTGCTCTTCTCTCCATTCTCGCCAACTTGTTTCACCTTTTTTCGATAGACTTGTGACTGGCGACGAAAAATGGATCTTTTATCGAAATGTTAAGCGTCGTAGACAGTGGCTTGGTAAAGGGGAAGGACCTCAGCCACAGCCTAGAAAGGAACTTCATGGGCAAAAGATTCTTCTTTCAATCTGGTGGGTTCGCCAAGGAATAATCCACTTTGAATTCTTACCACCTAATGCAACAATTAATGCTCAAATATACTGTCAGCAATTAGAGCGTTTGAACCAAGCTTTGAGGAAAAAATAGACCTCCTCGAGTGAATCGAAAAGTGGTGATGTTTCATCAGGACAATGCGCGACCTCACACAGCAAGAATCACGTCACAAAAGATCGAAGAACTTGGTTGGGAGAAAATTCCTCATCCACTTTATTCTCCCGATCTTGCTCTTTCAGACTACCATTTGTTTTGTAGCTTACAGAATCATTTGGAAGAAACAGATTTTGTAACACAGGAAGTGGTTAAAACTGACATTGAGTTCTTCGAATCAAAGCCAAAATAATTTTACAGTAATGGAATTAGTAAGCTTGTTAATAGATGAATGGAAGTCATAGATAATCAGGAAAAATAAATTGTTGATTGAATCTGTAATTAAATGTAACATTTGGTCACTTGTTTTCTTTATTCAAAATTCGGACAGAACTTATGGGATGACCTGATAGAAATTCAACCCTTTTCAGGTAAAATTTCTAGATGTCAATATGAAAAGAATTAATCCAACTCTCACTACGATCTGTCTCGTCACGAGAGTAACATAATGATTTACGAAGAAATGGGTTTACAGAAAATAAAACCACTCACCCATACTTAGCTTACATGTACAGGGAATAACAGCAAATTATGTTATTTTCTTTCAACTTGTACGAATAACTACGAGAAATACATAGAACATCAAATGGCATTTTGAAAACCAACTGCATTGGTTGATATTCTTACCAACCTTCAACCGCCAAAACACCATTTTCTTCCGGGTATCATAACATCAAGTAGATTACCTCAGATATTGTTTTTGTTAGTATATCATCTACTACATCTTGTCGCATGTTAATTAGGAAGAAGGTAGACACGGCAAGTAACCCCATTACTCTCCTAAATGCTTTGAAGGACCTTGTATAGTGGTGGCTGGCCGATCGTATCCGAGCATGCCTGATTACTAGGGCGGTTAGTCAATCCCTGATACAGTTCAGGTGCATTTGTGTCTGTTCAACGCTCACATGTGGTTTATATTGCAGCTATGTTGAGCAGACCTTAGTTATAGTTTCTGGGAGAGATCGCATTATCTGACGTGATCAACAGCCTAGGTACGCTGGAATCGCCTCCCCATGCCGATAACATCAAAAATTTACCTTCCTCATTAATCAGCCATGATGAGATTCGAACCCGGACCTCATGGTCGGAAAGTAAACGTTCTAACCACTCGTTCGAACGTGCCCATTCTTGTATAGTACAATAGCCATCAACTATGACTACTAATAAATGTAGTGTTACTTCCCGTGATGCACACTGCATGAACAAGTAATTTCTCGAATGCTTCAAAGAGAAACAATCACTGTATTTTTACGATTCAGTCTTTCTCGTCTTAAAAGGGTAAACAGTTCCAAACAGTTTAGTCTCTGGAAAGTACAATTTGAACCACTTCCAGTCAATGTTTAATCGTTATATATTCGCTTTATCCTCAAGCTTAACTTCATACTCCCTCTTATATTTATAACATAGACTTCATTCACTAATTCCCTACCTTGAGGGGCTCCTATACCATATATAAAAACTGAGCTGTTATTTATCTGTAGTTGAGGAATGGAGAAAAAGTTATGTCATTAGATTTTAAGTTTTTTGGCAATAATAAAAAAATACCCTTGAGATATTAGTTGCTTAAGAAACATTTCAAAGTCGAGCATTATCTGAATTCAAATAATGAAGTGTGACAACTGTCTGGTATACAGTTTCTACCGGATCATATCTATTCAGACAATCTGTGAATGTAATTGTTAGATATCAAAAAGAATCTTTTGGATATCTAACAATTATTTTAATATATTTTCTGTTTATACTTTATTTTTATAGATACAAATATTTAATTAAATGCTTTGTTTATAATAAACAGTATTAACTACATTTACTGGCCTAAATGTCAGAAATTTCATAGAAAATATGTGAGCATTTACTTAAATATTTTATCTATAAAAATAATGTATAAACAGAAAATATATTAAAATGATTTTCAGACTTATTCGATTTCATAATATGTTGTCATTTGTTCATGTTAAGATATGCTTCGTGTAGATATGGGCGTTCGAGAGAAATCTTGGGAAATTTGTTGTTTAAAAACAGTAATTTGATTTACTAACCAGACGCTTCCTCTGTAGCTACATGGTATAGCACGTAAAGCTATATGACGGTTATGTGTAGGATATAGGTTCGATTCCTGCAAAGGACATATTTTCCATGAAATTACTGATATTCAAAGCCGGTAAATGAAGTTAATACTGTTTATTATAAACAGAGCGTTTACTTAAATATTTGTATCTATAAAAATAAAGTATAAACAGAAAATATACTAAAATAATTGTCAGACTTAGCTATATATTATGAAATGGACTAACAATATAACAGGGGAAACACACTGAGCATCAATCAGGTATTTGAAAAAAAACTACACAGATTTGCTTTTCATTTGGAACTTCAGCCAAGAAAAGAATCGATTCTGGACAACCTAGCATCAGCAGTATCTAGAATGCATCAGTTTAAGCGTTGAATTGAAATAGTAGACAAATCATATTCTGGACATTAGCAAGGCCCGAAGCATTCAAAAGATTTATAGGAGGCGTGATATTATATTTGCTGCTTGTATCTTGGCAAATTGATTGACAAATTGACAATGATTTTGCCATTAATTTTTCTCAGAATGAAAATAGATTCGTGATTTTACATTATTAATTTTCATGAAATGTTGCCCAGTAATTGTCTTTTCGTAATGGCATCGCTTTCTTGCGTGTTTATAATATTTTTTTATTACTTTACGATAAGAAAAATTAATGTGATTGGTTTGACATTATGTAATGGAATTGATTGCTTTCAAAATAAATTCACACTTAGTGATTCGTTTTCGTAAGATTTAAAATCAACTATCAAAAATGCGGATGATAAAGTGCGGCGATACGCAAGATAATTTTTGAAAGCAATTGCATTTGAGTTCGATTTTCAAGGGGGTGATTCCAGAATGGACTTGTATAAGATTTCACTGTTCATGTATGAATTTTGACCTGCGAAGATTTATATAAGCATGCTCACATAATACACGATTACTGTTAAAATAGTTATGATGAATGAATTCGGACACGAGTGAAAGACGTAATGAAAAGAAAGTGGGATAACGATTGATGTTGGAATTGAACATATAATTTATGCACTCAGGGAAGTATCCACGTAAGAGTCTGTTCCAGAAAGTAACAATTCCTGGATAAAATCTGTTTGCGTGGAACTTTTTCTTTTTCTTTTTATTCGGAATACTGAGGAAATGAGGGTGGACTCCGTGTCTTAGAAGTAAAGGTCTGAATTGGTGGAACTGCAGGATGGAGCTCATTTGAACATTTGCCATTGAGTTAGAGACTTAATAGCAATAGACGTGTGACATTGTGTCCGTCCAAGATTTGATGGTTCGAACTGGTGGAACTTAATTTTCAAACCAAGAAATAGTAAAACGTAAAATACTAAAACTAACTTTAAATAAACTATTTTTCGTAAGCTGAATTAAATCAACATTTATTTTACATATTTTTTTTTTATATCGAAGCTAAAAGGGATGACTGTGATTTGCCTAATACCAAAGTCTCTTGACTCTTCTTACCCGGGTCTGCGGTAAGTAGCTGAAATCAGGAAACTGGTAAGAATTCGAACTATGATTTTTCAGGAAAACAGGTAGATTGGTCGATTTGTTTTTACAGATTAACTACCTTTATTTAATTTTAATTTAAAGCAGAAAATATTTTTAGATTATAATGTTTTTGAAGATTATGATGTTATCAACAGCACCATATGTTTAGATGCATTGTAATATGTTGTGACTGTTTTGAAATGTAATTTTGTCGAGTGTAGATGGCCTCCATTATCTTAAGGTTATTTTTACTGTGTGTATGTGTGAGTATGTTGTTATCAACTAATATCTGTCTAATATTATGTACAATTTAAAACAAACTGACCTCAGTCTCCAATAATCCTACAACTAGAGAACTAAATCCTCTACAAAAAACCAATGTAGTGTATCAATTTACATGCCTATTCAGAGATTGCATCTCTGAGACTAATAATAAACCCACGACATATATTGATTTAGCTACAAGCACTTTCTTCCGTAAACTTACTTGTCACTTTTCTGATCTCGGTTTCATTAAACAATATTTCTTCGAAAAACATAGCCATGTATATAATATTAGAGAGTTGTTTGCTTTTGATTTTGTCGATGGCATAGTATAGTAGGGTCAGTTGGAGCACCATAACGCAATTTCCTCCGCCATAAATTTGGAAATGGCATGCTGTACTGCTTGGCATTCGCGCCAGGAGCTCGAACAGGAACATTTCAGTGTGTGCGGGAGTCACTCTAAGGACACTACTGAAGAGGGTTCGGAAAGAGTTGGGGGAGAGCTTTGAACTCACTCCGATCAATTTGAGAAGAAAAGAACTCCCAAATGTAGTGGTGAAGGCCTTAGACTCAACACGGAAACTGATATCAAGTGCCTTAAGGAAATAGTGCTGCTCTGAGCCAAGAGGGTGGCTATTGGAAGACCCTCTGTCTGCTAACAGGACTCTCCGCAAGTAGGAGAACCCAGTCATAGCTGTCAGGCAATTTCTTCGACTACGTCACCCCTTACATTTGACCATTTAAATCCCTAGACTGCAACCAGCTTGATTATTATGTGTGGGGAGCTGTTCAGCGAGAGACCAACAAAACTTCTTGTAACACCAAAGATGAACTGAAGGCAAGGGTTATGGCAGCATTCACCAACTAAACAAAGAGAGTTGCAGGATATCACGAAGGCGTCTGGAGACTGTGGTTGAAGCCAATGACTATTTTATTTAATAACCTTACTCTTTAGTATTTCAATATATTTTTGTGTCATTTTGGTAAATATATCTGTTAAAATGAGATGTCAGTGTTATTTCCATATCTACGTAATTTAGACGACAATTTATCGATTGTACCCTATATAAATGTATGGCAGGTATTTTTACTATAATGTATTTTTATGCTTTGATAGTTTGTTTTTCTTTTTTCCACTATTTGCTCGTAACAGGTGCTACCACTCCGGGTTGGTGGACCTAGAACAACAAGTAAGAGGTTGTTCCAATTTCCCGACCAGCTGCCTTGCTGCCGGCTGTAGTTTATCGTCATACCGAGGACTATCTCATCTATGAGCTGAAGTTTTGTTTAAATTGATTTTTTTTGTTGAAGTGATTAAATAAAGTAAACAAGACTAACACTTTTTTGAAAGTAAACTGTTTTCACCATCAAAAGCAGAGTTGAGTTGAAAACAACATTTACTTGAATGTCAATTAACTGTGATATATTTTGCCCAATGACTTATGTTCTGTTGTGGAAATGTTATTAGCAGATTCGCCTCGCAGAATTTTACGACTGGAGAATTCGATCTTTACTGGATACCTATAGCAGATTCAAGTCAGTTCGGTAATAACGTATATACATCGTTTCCTATGAAATTTACAGAAAATAGTTTCGGATAAACTCCAATGATGTTGTAAGTAAAAGAGCCTATTTTGTTTAAATATGCCAAACAACAAAAAGAACAATATTATATGTTATTTGTAATATTTTCATTAAAAGCATAAAATTAATTTATTGAAGCAAAACAATATAGAAAGTATATTTCATTTCTGAGTCGTCCACCGTAAATTTACGCCCAGTTCATACAGTATATCAATTTAAGCAATGGTATGACAGTTTAGGATGCTTAAAATCAAGTGATAGAAACAAAAACCAAAGCTGTAAGAAGTTGAATGAAAGTCGATTAAGCGTTACATCTATACGCACCAAACGCTAGAATATATAAATGTCCACGGATTTTCAGCATTTCTGTGGGTGTTTGTTTTTGAATTTCATCTTCCCCGCCCCAACTGCATATATGCCATGTTTTCAGAGGCTTCCTGTAATTGTTGTGTTTAGTATTGTAAGTGTTAGAGTAGAAATCCGTTGTTTTGTTAAACATTGAACACCGACCGGCTTGAGCAAAAAAAAGGTTTAGTGAAGAAAATATCCCTCTTGGCAGGGTCCTGCCTACTGTTTATCCTGGAAAACCACATTTAAGGTATATATATATATATATATATATATATATATATATATGAAAAATTTCTCAGAGTTAAATATTTTTTAGACGTGAAAGTACTTGACGTAATTTTCCGTTCACAATATGAATACAATGGCGTTTTCTAAATTCTTTTAGTTGCTAAGGACATTTTGATTGTTGTTAATAGTTACATTTTTCAATAAATTAATTTCGTTTTTGCCTTGAAAATGTACACATTAGACGAAACTGGTCGACTAATAATACAGTTTTCCTATTGCCTTTTACCTTACATACACACACACACACACACACACACACATATATATATATATATATATATATATGCGTATATGTGTATGTATGAGATATAGCTTGTCTTGTAACGTTTCATGCTGTTATGTTTGTTTTCGGTTAGAAATAATACAATTTACACAATATGCAAGTTCTGTTTTTCGATATTGAGTACACGTGTTGTTTATCCCTGTGAGCATTAGCACGATTTGTATATATATATAATGAGAGAGAGAGAGAGGAAAGATATTTAAAAGTTTTCTAACACATTTACTTTCACAAATCTTATAAAAACATCAGAATTTGGCCGGAGTGCGGCGGGAGATACATTCCTGTTCGAAACGGCATCTTTCTATTACTCCTTTGTACTTAAAAAAGGAAAAGTCTAAAATGTGAACAAAAAGACCCGTGTTTTTGGAGATGAATCCTATTTCATTCAGTCATCTAATTATGAACTTATTTCTGCTGTTTCATCTTGGTTTTATTTCTCGCCTTGACCACAGATTTCTCTCAACCCGGTATTGAGTCTCATTTGTTAAGCATCTTCGTTGAATTAGTAGCAGATATTATTGGCGGTACACGGTGTCCGGCATGTTCCCAAGTCATGGACACGAACAAGGCTTCATTCACTTTCCTTATTGAAGGCAAAAATCAATTTGAGGTGTCCAGCGAAATAAGAAATTTCCAATACGGCATCACAGTGGCATTTCTTTTTGTATATGTATTTCAATGAGTAAATTACTGGTTCTTGCTGTTGACTATCTCTGTTTGGGAACGATGCTTGGAATTTTTCTAATCTTTTCTTTGTTCTCTGGCTAAATTGTTTTATTGGATTTTGTATTTGAGAGTCTGAAAATAACAAAAGTCCGTATGCCTGATACATCCACGTTAAAAAAGGCTTTGTACAACGATTTGAATAAAGTACGAATAAATACTCTTGAAGTAAATAAAAAATAGAGTATGCCAAATTAACGCTTCTATTTACAGTTACACAAACTTTAATCTGAAACCCTTTGGTCCAGAAACTTTTCGGAATGCGATTTCTTTTTCGTATTTCTGAATAGAAGTAGAAAAAGGTACCGTACACAAAATATACAATTAACTCAATTGTCATGGAATGGCAATATCCCTGCAGGCAATCTTAAAAATGTTCTCACTGAGAAGAAGCAATGAAGACAATAAATTAAGATTTGTACAACAGATCTAATGCTCTTGGGTAAATACTTTTGGGTAGTTAGATCTTTTTAGCGCTGTAAGGCAGTTCATGTTTTGTTGCAGAGATAGCAATTGGACCACGTAAAAATTCACTTACTGTTGAAACAGCGGCAACACCACTTTTTGTGACACTAAACTCTTACATATAAACGAGTGGAATTTTTTAAAAAGTTCCAGTAGTGTGATATAATGAAACAAAACTTTTGAAACATTGTGCTGAGAATCAATATAACGGAGATAAAGAATTCACAACTGAAATAGAGGCCAATGAACCGTTTAATTAATCCATTCCCTTTTATATATTTTAGACGTTCAATCGTATTTATGATTAATTGATTACTCAAGGTCTTATATCAATCGCTATTTGCTCAATATCATTTAATGTTAAAAATTTTATGCTTCAGTGAAATGGAAATATCTCTCGAAAGAAGAACATTAGCAACAAGACAACAAAGACAGCGATAACAAAGCCTATTTCGAGGACAAGTTGAAGCAGGATGATCACTTAATAGATAAAGAGATCTGTGTACCACACATGAGAGGCTTGAAAAAATAAGACTAAGAAACGTATTGGATAAGTAACTGATTAAACTAAATATGGGTTAAACAATTATTTTTCTTGGGAAATAATTTCGACTAAATGCAGATTATTTTATTTGTGTAGTTTATTAAAACGACTAAGGGAAGTCATCACGCATAAATTTACTAAAAATGGATTTATGTCCCTTACTACAAGAGATTGGAGAGGAAATATAATAAACTGGAAATATATATATAAATAACTAATTAAATACACATTGATAATTATTATATGGTTTGATATTTGCAATAGTATGACCATCTCCCGGATCGCATAATGATATCAAGTAAGTGTTGTATATGAATCATGACAGGAAATGCCAAAGGTCTGAATGAAATTTAAACAGAAACTTTTGATATAAGATTCAATTTGTGGTAATCACATTATGCAGTGTTTATAATAAGAGATACCAACGTTTTGTACTCAATGTCACCCCAGAAACGTCAAAAGACCTTGATGTTCTCAGGATTTATGTAAAAGGTGTCCTCAAAACCACCAAGTGTAAAATCAGCACTCAAAATGATATCGGTTGTTGCACCAACATAAAGAGAAAATAAAATTAAGATGTGAACATACAAGACAGACGGATAAAAGGAAGTTATATAAAAGGTCAGAGGAATGTGAGGTGAGAGCAGAATTTCAAGTAACCCCGCAAGAAGATAGAATGTTCGAAGAAAGATCAGAAACACCACACCCTTGATTGGCCGATGTATTTAAATAATTATATTATGTCTCTAAAATTTATCCTCATATTCTTACTAATATATGAGTTATTATTTCTAAGTACATTAAAGTTTATTGTACATCCTCAACGTTTCACCAGCATCAGTTTTTAGCACCGTTTTCGTTGTGAAAGAATTGGCTTGCATAATAAAATCTAACGGCGTAATTGTCATTTAATTATTCATTCAGTGTTCCTGTCTGCTGATTCTTGTTTACTAAGATTTCTTACTCGAAAACAAAAGATATCGTCTTTTAAAGTATTTATTCTAATTTGTCTCGCACGGGTTAATTGAATTGAACGGAAGGTAGCGTCGATATTATTATTCTCCTTATAAACAGTGGAAAAGAAAATGATGCAGTTCAGACATGAGCCAAGTTTTAAAAAATTACTTTCTCATGACCCTAACATTTTTTGTTGTCCACTTTTCCATAAAGTAATGTCTTCATTTGTAAACAAATGTCTTTCTAAGTGTATTGCCTGTAAAATAAGTCAGCTAGTGTAGATCGTTTACAAGAAATACGAACATTTTTCCGAGGTATTGTTGAAAAGTTATTTGCTCGACCAAGGAGTCGTGCTAAAAAAAAAAAATAAAATAAAATAGAATAAAATTTTTGATAATTTTGTAACGGAAAAATTTACTGTTCTCCAGAAAACATTCAGCTTTCATTGTTTGAATAGTTATCGATACTGTCACTTGAAATATATAAAATATTATTAAAAAAGTTTGTTTTCAAATTGGGCTTCTGTAATTCACGTTATGTAATGGTCATTTCTATTATTGAATAGAGTTCCTTTCCGATATATTTATTTTTTGTTAGTATGGTAATAAACTGCTTCAATATGTCATTATTTTTTCTTTTACTTAAATGTGTTACCCATTTTGTTTTTTCTGTCGCTACAAGTCTTCATGTGATGTAGCTTTTGTTATTTTTTGAAAATGGTATAGAGCATCAAATCAAATGACTGTTTCGGTATAGAAATGCAGGTTCGATTCCTGTCTGAGAACATATATTTTCTACAAAATTTCTCTAATATTCAAGGCAGTAAATGTAATACTGTTTAATCAAAAACGGAGCATTTACTTAAATAAATTGTATTGATAAAAATAACGTATAAACAGAATATATGTATAAGTGATAGAATTTATTAAGCGGATTTAAGATAATCATAATTAATTAATTCATCGAGTCTAGAAGAAACATCAACTGAATGTAGAAAGCACTGGATGCGCCTTTCGTCCTATATTTGAGATTCATCAGCAGTGTGCATCCACTACCGGACTGTTACTATACGACGCAAGCGTCAAACCAACCGTACCAACGGGCCTCGGTGATGAAGAGGTAACGAATTAGACTCGATATAGCCCCGCTCTTTACAAATTCCGTGGTGCAATTCATCCGAGTTTCCCTACACATAGGACTGTGCCGCCACGAACCACGACTTATATATATATATATATATATGTGTGTGTGTGTGTCTTTAAAATGAACTCATACACATATTTTTAAAGAATTAATGTTTGTTTTTAATCAAACATTTTTATGACTTATATTGTTTTTGGAAACTTTATTTGAAAAAGACGCCATATTCCTATTTATTTATTAAACTGTGTGTAATACGTAATCGGCTTACACTTTCGAGGTTGTTTGCCGATTTGTCTGTATGCGTGCTGGACTCGTGTGTGCTTAGACGACGGCCTTCTTTTACAACGACCAATCGCGAAAGATCCAATTTTAATGACCTAATCAACACAGGGTTACTTTGATTGCTATATGCATTGTTTAGCTTAACAAAATAGTCATCAGTAACAAGAACGAAATATCGTCCTCATTATCGATTCCCTGTAAAATCAGCTGGCTAACAATCAATCAAAAGAAAGTACGCATACGAAGAAGTTTATATTACAGCTTATTTTAAGTCTGTCCAAAAAGACGCAACTGAAAAAGACATCGCCCTATAAAGTGAATACGACGTCAAATTAGAACCACATAAGACATTTTGGCATCCAGATTTTGGAGCTTGATGCATTGATTGGAGAATACTATTTTGTACGGGAGTATTGACAACGTTTTTAATAAACATCACTTTCTGTTTGGTATGCATGAGTGGTGTCATTAGAACATTGGCGTACTTTTTCTCTTCCAATGACCAGCATTTTAATGGAAAATGGGAAAGAGAACACTAACAGTAATTTTATTTATTTTATTTTTTTGACCATTTCGTTATGAGGGATGAAATAATTGTGTTGGTGTTGTGAACGCAAAATCATTAGTGTTTTTTCTGTTTCAGTCGCCAGTCTTCAAGGGAACTCGTTCAATAATCGTTACAATTCTACAACCCTCAGTCCATTTTTGTTAAGTGTATCATGAGAAAAACTATAATTTCCGCCCTCTAAATATCAAAACTGTCCGTCGCCAGTATATCCGTTGGCAAAATGTTCTACGTGAAAACGCCAGTCGTCAACATGTCCATGAAGAAAAAAATACCAATCGTCAACATGTCCATGAAGAAAAAAATACCAATCGCCAACATGTCCGCTGTGGAAAAAATACCAATCGCCAACATGTCCGCTGTGGAAAAAATACCAATCGCCAATATGCACGCGCCGTATATTTGGCACACTCAGCCTTTTCATCGTTGAGAGACGACTATAAATTACTTCGATAGGCAGTTTCGAAGTAGAAACATTTAAATAATATTAACCAATTTTATTTAAAAAACGCGATTTGTTCACCAAAATGGCCGATATTATAATGACGAATGGGAAAGAGATATCCACTTGTAATGGCTCTCTTTATTTTTTCTTCAAAATTTAGTGTGATGATCGTGTTGTAGTTTCCTGAAAATATGGACAAAGGAAGAATCCCTAAAAAAACATTGTGAAGTGATTCTTGAAATCATTCTGTCACAGTTCAGCAAGACCCTGTTTAGTCCTACTTGACGCAACATGTTCATAAATCATTGCAAGTTAATTACACGAGTCACAATATTTATCGTATGTAATGTAAGTACTGTGAAGAGATATTCCTCGTTCTGATTACCTGAAAAAATATTTTCTTCTTGAAAATATCCGGCGCCAAAGTGCAGATGCCAAAATATTGAAACAGTTGTAAGTTGGGACAGAAAAAAACAGTTCCGAATTTCCGTCGCCATTCAGAGTTCACAAACTCATATTATGTTTCGGTTAGATAAAATACAAACTATAATATAGACAGCCTGAGGAACACAGTGTGAGGCACTTGTATTAAAAAGAGATAGAAGACAAAAAAATAGAAATTGATACATGTAAAGATGAGGACAGGAGGCTGATATAAGGATAGACATCTTGGCCAGATACAAGATTAGGAATGAAAACTAGTGTTCATCTGAATTAGAGCTGATTAGTGTGTATTGTTCCCGATGGCTTGCTGAAAAATTCGGTTTTATGTGAATAAAACCAGTTCAATTATCACAGTTGGAGAGCAATTCCTGCAAGTGGAGACCATTTGACTTCCACAGAATTCTATTATTCTACTTAATTGAACCAGTTTGAGTCATTATTCTTAAGTCGTTTGCAATTCGCGTCCTTCGTTTCTGGGTTCGACATCTGCACAGCTAGAAGTGTAAATATTACAGGATCGAAAAAGAGGTGTAATTTACCTTAAGATGTTCCAAACTGCGTATATCTTCGTATAGATCATTTCATCTGGACCAGTTTATCTAACTCCAGATTTATGTCTATATATTGAACTTCTTCCTATCTGTCCATATTTCTCTCTCTCCTATATATATATATATATATATATATATATATATATATATATATAATTAATAAGAACGTTATAAAAAGTGGTCGATGTAAAATATATAGGCACAGCCAATAGACGAAACAAAAAGAAATGATACTCAAATATTGAAGTCTTTCCGCAATTTAAAGTTTTAGAGTCCACATAAAAAAAAAACCTTAAATTGCGGAAACACTTCAATATTTGAGTATCATATCTTGTTCCTTGAACCGCCTAACAAAATCTGGAAAACGTCATGAAACTAAGTCGCGGAATGGCAGCAATATTTGAGTATATATATATATATATATATATATATATATATATAATTAGACATAAGTATAAGCAGCTCACAAAAGTGTCTGCCTAAGATAGCACACTGGAAAAAAGTGGTCAATGCCATAAAGAATGGCAGAGCTTTAATATATTTTAAACAAAAATTAAAGTGGGTAGTGACTGACCACGACTGCCAGTTTCATGCGATTTCATGCAATTAACAGGTAGTCGAAAGCTGTAGCTTGCAAAATAAGAACTCTTATACTACTCGGCGAGTCCTAGATGGTAAGCCGACCAAACTCGCTAGCGGGGGTAAGTTATCGTGAATGTCAACTTGCTAAAGTTCATCTTACGGGCGACGAATGTCCTCTCCGACGTCAAGGCGATGTCTCGTAAGGCAATATATAAAGTGTTATATCGGGGGCCCCGTTCGGGATGATCGGATAAGCGAGATGCCTGATTAAGCAGAAGGCTCGCTCCATATGGCCTTGTGTTCAGAATGCCTCAGTAATAATGATGAGTCATCACTCACCTAGCTGGTGGTTAAAAAGGCCTTCTGGGTCAGCAAGAGACTTTGTTCGACGGGCTTGGAAAAATCTCCAAACTGCGTTCGCTGCGGTCAGTAGAAAAACTTGATCACACTTTCTTCCAGTGCAGAGTCGCAGGCTCGTTGTGCAAGTTTGCTGGGGGCATTATGGTTCGCATGCTGCGCGGAAAGTTTTTTGCCTTCCAGACCAGTTCCGTTTGTAGTAATGTTAAGCCGCCGTTGTCTTGGACTGAGCACTATGAGTTCTTTTGCTTAGTAGGTGTTATGTGAGTCCTTATTTGAACGACGCGATAGATGGAATTCTTTAAGGACGAGAATTTTACCTCTTCCCAATTAATTCTGTTTTTTTAGCCATCAGTCAAGATACGAACAGAAAGGAAACGATCCCATCTATCAGAATTTGGAGAAAGTTGGGTGAATCTTGCGCTTCTGTGCCGAGTGAAAGGTTCTGACTTGGAGTGGCATTTTGATGTCGGTTAGGTATTTAAGGATATTGGAAATTCTGGCTTGAAACCATGGCCAAAATCGGTTAGTTTAGGCTTGTTTTTATTTAGTTTATTTTTCTGTCGAAGTTAACTTAGCTAGGGTTTGTATGCTAATTTGCCCCTTTTACGCTTCTCTTTCTTTAGTTTAATTTCTCCTACCATCTTCCGTTAAGTGATCAGAGATGTCGTTTCTCTGATGGGTGTGGGATGCCTTTCGAATTTCGTGTGTTTTTCGTTTTTATTGTTGCGCTTTGATGAGTGCATGTTTGAGTGAGTGTTTATTTGAATTATTGTTTACAATCTCTTAAGTCTCGCATTAATTTCGTCCAGTTAACAGATGTTTCTATCACATTTAAGGGTTGTGGGGGTGACTATTACTAACACTATTTTGTTTGGTTGCTGTAGATAATGTTCTTTTCATTGTAAATATTTATTGGGGCTTAAATTTTTATAAAGTTGTTATTTTATTCCCCTCCACAGACAAATTGTACATATAGGTACTAGTTAAGATTTCATAGGGTCACTGAGAATGTAGTATAAAATGGTATGAATGAATGTGTTGTTTTGGTGAAAGAATTATTGTAGCATGTTTGGGTCAGTATTTGTGGCTAACTAGTTTTATTTTTTAGACAAATGAAAAACAACATTCCCCATGCCCACTTCAGGCCATGTGCCACATTTGTACATATTCATACAGCAATATTCCGACCGCTCGATTGCGTGAAAACGCTTGAAACTGGCAGTCGTGGTCGGTTACTGCCTACTTGAAATTTGACTTAAAATATGTGTGTGTTTTCATACCTGCATCAGTCTGTTCACATTTTATTGGAGTCAGTCTCAACCTGTTCTAATCTATATCAGAGTTTCCATATTTATCTATAAATGTCATTGTATAATTGTAGAGAAAAAATTCAAAGTAATGTTTCTTTAGAATTTGCTTAAATATTTGTCAGTTTGGTTTGTGATTAGAATATTTTTAAAACATGAAATATATCATTGTTTTTAATATTGGAATTAGATTTATATCTGTTTGCAACAATAAAAATCGAAATTTATGTGTCCAGTAAATATGTTATAATCATATTTAAAACATGATATTCTTTTACGTGCCGTGTCTTTTCAGATCGTGGTTAAACATAGCTTTACAAATTCCACCACGTTATAGCACAAAGCCGCACTTGTTTTTTTTTAATTACCCTTTTCCCTCCTTTACAAACACACACAAGACATATTACTCTGATTAAATATGACCCTCCCGGCGTCAATATATCCAGTGAGTGTTAAAGTTTCCAAAACCTTTTCTTGATCTTAATGTCTATTAGAAAAAAAAAAGAAGAGTTAAAGAATAAATATTTATCCATCAACATTTTACAAACCTTATTCATATATAAATGTTGTTAGTTGTTCTAAGAAAAGTATTCTACTCCTCCGCTATAAATGCTGCTGTTCTCAAGCTGAATAATATGTTATTGTAAAATAACTTGATTACGGCACAAATTCATATTTTGTCAGGAATTCAGAATTAAATGAATCGTTTCTACTTGTAATTTTATTTTTACGATTCTTTTGACCTATGCATATTTCAGAATTTTTATTAATCGATTCTCCGAATTATTATAGTTCTGCATGTTCCTATGTTAATTAATTGCTTTGCACATGCCTTACGGCGGAGTAATGGATAGCTACTCGAATTGAGGAATCGGAGAGCCAAGTTCTAAATCCAGTGGAATCCATTACATTCACTTAAGTGCCAATACCCTTGGGAAAGGTATGAATCGTCTTCTTTTCCTTCCAGCTATGGGTAAATATCAAGCCAGACCGGGTTGGTTGGGAACTGGTCTACTGCAGAAAGAAATGACAACCTACGGCGGGGAAAAAATCTGTCTTGTCAGTCATGTATTGAAAGATACAGGATCGCCGAAGCGTGTATCACGCATGGCACGTAAGTGACTGCACGTGCCTTGTACCCTGTTATTCTCTCAGATAAGTAATGAACCATTCCATTTCGAAGGAAAAATTTTTCTCTCGTCTATCAGACATTTTGTTTGGTTTTACGGAGAAAAAAGCTTGTATAATAATAAAGAAAAAAAAAGAAAGAGGAGGCAAGTTAATAGTATAAAAATGTATAATCAATGGACGTGCCGATATCTGAACTTAAGATATCTACACAGAAGACGACAGAGATTTGCATAAAATGTAGACCCTCGGGGTAGGACAGAGAGTCATTCGCGTTCTCGCAAGAAGATCGAACTTTTGAAGTCCTAGAAACCATATACCCTCCAAGGCGAAATTAACGAAGTCCAAAAGTGAATAAATAATTATTTTACGTATGAAAAAAAAAAATCTTGTATTATCCGGTGTTACTAGAATAACATAAGAAAATCGAATCAACTAAAATGGTGATAGCATTCAAGGGGATTTATGATAAATTTCTTTTCAAAGTTTTCCCTTTTAAAATGTGCTCTGTCAAAGAGAAATCATTACAATAATTTAAAGCACTCCCCAAATATATTAACTTCCAGTGCAGGTTATTCATACAATTTCTTTCATAATATCGATCAATGATTAGACTTCTTTGTTCAACGCTGACTGGAAATTTCGATCGAGTGTTTCCTCGTTCAGGTGAGCAAGTGTGATTTCATTGTTTTATTTGATAAGGAAACCGGAAATCTCATTCATGTTTACTGTACGATACGTGTGCGTGAGTGATAGATAGATAGATAGATAGAGAGAGAGAGAGATACTATTGCAAATGTTTTATAGTCACGTACTACATGATCCCTCTACTTACATATACAATTGGTTATTGAAAGAAGATTCTAAATCGGAAAATACGATTATTTATAGAGATAAGTAATATGTAAGAAAATCGAGTTGCCGCAAAGGAGATCAAGAGTAGCAGTGGATGAAGTTGCAGGCTGAAAGAACATTATGTTTAAGGTTTCAAGTTCTAGATTCAGGAGAGTCCCACAGGAAATTAGCCAACTAGATTAATGCGTTGGTTCGTGAATTTGATGATTCTTCCCCAAAATAACTTTATCAAAGAATATGCGGAAATTATAATAATTTCTATTTTATCCTTTTCTATTTGAAAGACATTTCATTTTTTTTCTTTAGCAAGGTCAGTATTTCTAAAAATCTAAACAGCTATATAAATCTTTTCCTTTCTTTATATCAAATATTTTTACTTCTGTAATTAATAATGAAACTCATACGGTTTAATCGTCTTACAAATTCAATCTGACAGTTATTATAAAAGCTTACAAATGACGCCATATATTTAAAGACATATTGATAAGTTTTGAGTTAGGCAAAGAAAAAGACGATTCAGTTACGCAATTTTTCCAAATAGAGAAGGTTTACTTGCCGAGAAAGTGAGTGTGAGACAGCCAGCCAACGCCGACAATCCAGAGAGAGAGAGAGAGAGGGAGGGAGGGAGGGAGACAGCCAGCCAACGCCGACAATCCAGAGAGAGAGAGAGGGAGTGGGAGGGAGACAGCCAGCCAACGACGACAATCCAGAGAGAGAGAGAGGGAGTGGGAGGGAGACAGCCAGCCAACGACGACAATCCAGAGAGAGAGAGAGAGAGTGGGAGGGAGACAGCCAGCCAACGACGACAATCCAGAGAGAGAGAGAGAGAGGAGGAGACAGCCAGCCAACGACGACAATCCAGAGAGAGAGAGAGAGGGAGGGAGACAGCCAGCCAACGACGACAATCCAGAGAGAGAGAGAGAGAGGAGGAGACAGCCAGCCAACGACGACAATCCAGAGAGAGAGAGAGAGAGAGAGGGAGGGAGACAGCCAGCCAACGACGACAATCCAGAGAGAGAGAGAGAGAGAGAGAGAGAGAGAGAGAGAGACGTCCAGAGAGAGAGAGAGACGTCCAGAGAGAGAGAGAGACGTCCAGAGAGAGAGTCTTTAGTTACCAGCCATCATTACATAATGCCAACCAAGCGGTCACGCTCTATGTAAAACTTATTTCTAAATATCGGTTGATATAACATAGGAAACTAATTATAAATATTTGCAATTACTAATATTATTAGCGTTTAAATATGAATGAAGTAAACAGTTATTGTATGTTTAATATAAATCTTATGAATCCTATTACTGATTGTTATTTTAAATATGGTAGATTGTCCTGTTGATTCCAAGGCTTTCTGATGAATAATTATGTTCCTAGTTGTATTTGTTTGAAGAAGACTTGAGAAATCATTTGTCCAGTGAAACACGATTCTCGTATACCAGTTCGAAAGAAAAAAAAAAGAGAAAAAGTAATAAAAATCTTTTTATCATATAGACTGAGCAGACAGAACTAATTTATTTTATTTGGTTTTATAAAGCCAAAATATGGTGGCGGGAATTTATACTAAGACAAGAAACTGATTCACTATTCACGCACTGAATTCTTGGCTTCAGATATTGATCGTTCGTACAAACTCGCACAAATGTCATTACTCTTACTACAGATTGGCAAGTATTAAGCAATGAATGGAATGCGAAAACAGCCACGTAGACGTGACATCGAATCACAGTGCCAATTCAATGGTTCCGATCACGGCTGTCGGGAAATAAAGTAACTATTCGTACATATCACGGGGAAAGAAGGAAAAGAAATTTCCCTCACTTAAGCTGATAAAACGCAACAATGTACCCCTTTGGGTAAAATATATCAGACTGATGTGGTAGAGTCCAACTCAAGTTTTATGTATTTATAGAATGTCAAGCTCACAAGCAGTAAATACTATTGGCTCTGTATTCAAAAAAGAAAAAAAAAGCTTATAGACAGTAGCCGCTATAAGCTCTTTACTTAGAAAAGAATCTGATAGGCAGTCGGTTTTGTAAATCTTTTTGGAAGATAAAGCATCAGTAAAACAAACTAGAAAATATCTCCTATAGACACTGTATTTCACAAGGAATTTAGTGGATTTTTTTAAATATAAAACAAGTAATTTGATTGATCTAAAAAAATACTTGCATCCTATCAGGGAATGTACTGAAATCTGTTCCAATATATAATAGTAACTTGAAGATATGATACGCAAATTTAAATATCATGCTAATAGTGGGTTATTGAAAGGCAATGCTAGTTTGTAATCGAATATCCATTTAACGAATGCAGTTTTAATTAAAAGATAATGCGATTAGGGTAAACGGATATTGAAAGTTTACTGAATTCGGAATAGTTTACAGAAAATTTCCTTCCACATTTGTGCAACATATTTCTCGACTCACAAATTTCTGACACAACGAGGGATCGTTTAAAACAATAGGAAGAAAAATGAAAAATGTAAAAACAAAAGTAAAAGAAAGTTCAATCAGGTCTATGTAGCGGACGTCCATATTTAACTATAAAGCTGTACGTTTTAAATATAAATCTCTGTAATTTTAGCGTTATTGATTTGAAACTATAACAACAATTGATTTATTTCCTCATATATATATATATATATATATATATATATATATATATATATATATATATAGGTCCCATGAATATTTAAATGAGATCTCATTTAAATATTCATTCATAATATAATAGCATCATCTACATGCAAAAAAGGCTAAAAAAAAAATGGAAGGCTTGTTAATAAAAACAAAAAAAATAAACAACACTTAATAATATTAACTTTGAACATGGACACAATATCTTGACCGTGTTTTGAAAGAGGATGCAGCAAATATAACGTCTTTTTTTGTTATTATTGAACAAAAATAAATTACAGAAGTTTAAGAAAATTTGTAAGTATTGTCGCATCAAAACAACTTGATTTATTATGCTTAGCAAAGTAGCTAACATGTTCAGAATACTCCGCTTTATGTTCAATACAATGCTGAACCCTATCAGCAACACTTCTATATAACGTGACATTTGTTTTTGGTTTGACCTGTAAACAAGGTCTTTCAAGGTACACCACTAGAAAGTGATGTTAGGTTGGGTGATCGTGATAGCCACTCAGCTGCCCCACATCGTCCTATTCACCTCAACTCGGAAAAAAAGTTGTGGGGGGGTACTTTTACCGCACCATCTATAAATAAACTGAATAAATTACAAACATTATGTCTGTTTATTTCTATCATATTCCACTCATATTCACGAATATTTTCCTGTATATTAAAATTAAATAAGGCAAGAAATGCACCGTAACAGTGAAAATCATTTTTATCTTCCAAGTACTTTCCATCTCTTTCTGAGATCAACAGGAATGCAACTGGGAAGGCAAAAACTATGTGTAGCTATCGATTCTTGAATTCTTTCTTTTGCGTTTAAATGAAACGGCTGACAGTTATGCTTTAGCGTTGATTAGAATGTGAAAGTTATCAATTATGGAAATTTTTCTTTTATGTTGGAATATGTCGAACACCTCTGATGATGATCTCAGAAAGAGATGGAAAGTACTTGGGTAAATAAAAGATGATTCTCACTGTTACAGTTCATTTCTTGCCTCATTTGATTGCAATATACGGAAAAATATTCGTGAATATGAAAGGATTATGATAAAAATAATCAGACATAGTGTTTGTAAGTTATTCAAACAGACATGCCTAAAAGAAAATTTGCTGCCTAAATACACAAATAAATAAATGAAGCTGACTCCATTAATAAAAACGCGCCATGAAGAAGGTTTTACATTTGATTATTTGATTACACAATCTTAGTAGTAGAAGTTAAACACTTTTTAGAGAAGTGGGAAGTTTTTGTGTAGTGCATTATTTTAGTAGAAAAACCATTATGAAAATATAACATTATTAGTTACTGACAAGAGTTTTCTGTTGTACTTCACCAGTTTTACGCGGTGTACGCATAAATGATTGCACAGACTTTTGTGCCTTTCAGTTTCTTATTAAGCTTCTTTCACACTAGTAACGATTGAAATAAACACGCTAATGAAATGAACTGTGAGAAGTGTCTGCTGCTAATCAGCCTACACAGCAGGTTGATATTAGTTATTTATGCTCTAAGATTAGTTTAATCTCAGTGTCAAAATAGTCGGACACGGAAGCTTGAACTCATCACAATATCGTATTGGTCAGTAAGAGGCGATTTTCTATCCAGTTTGTCAGGCGTCTTTATCTAAATATTTATTATTTTGATTAATTTGATACAAACTTCAGTAATGAGGTACTCGTTGGGGGTTAAACGTAATAAACCAGTGAACTTTCAAACAAGGAGCAGAAATATTCATTTCGTTAACTTTCGTCTGGCACAATGTAAAAAAACAAACGAGGGGTCCATTAAGAATCAAACTTACGCCTACAATGATGAGTTTGTCGGTGAGATTATAAACTATCGAGCCGTTTTGAACGTCTTGTCACGCTATGGTGGGCTGGGTGGCCAAAACCCCTCAAGTTTTTTCGGAAACTGAGAACTGAACTGAAGACTACATTTTTATTGTGATAAACTATATGATTTATCTAAAAATCACTACTACTATTAATTTTCCGAAATAAAAAAAAATCGTTTTCCTTTTTTTCCAAAACATTAACTTTTATGCGAGTCTAATTAAGCGGATAAAATGTCCCCTTCCAGAAAATAAGTATATACGAGAAACAAAGCCTGTGCGTTTAAATTCAAAACCAAAATGCTTATAAAGTGTTGAATAACTAAAATTATGAGAGTATCAGATCAAGAATCTTTGAAAGTTAATATTTTAATCAGATCTTCCCCGACACTTTTTAATTTTATGTGATGATATATAAAAAAGTTACTAGGGTCTTCTTAAATTACCTCGTTAACTACGGCAAGAGAAACACCTAAACGATAGCTCTCTACCAGCCGCTACGGTGTGGAGGGGCTAATAGGCAGAGAAAGGAAATGAGGCGAGAGGTAACAAAATGAGATTGCTTCAGAAAGCACAACAACTTTAGGAACAGAATGCCCACAAGACCGACATTGCAAGACACCAAGTCTTGCTCACTGCTCGTTTTCCCGTCGCTTTGACAGGAGATGCTGGCAGAAACCCAGATCTAGACAAGTTGCGGAAAGGCCCGTATCTGAACATGCAAGTCGCTCCTCTGCTAACGCAGAAAACCTGGATGTTACTGGTTCTGACAGACATGCGATCCGAGGCCTATTTTTGCCTCTGTATTGACGCACGTTTGCCCCACACGTCATAAATGGCGTCAAATTCATTTAGAAATGTATAAACCGTCAGCTGTATGCAAATTCTTAGATCACTATTAAAATGATGGCTTCGAGCGAATAAAGACCTTGGCTCTTAAAGAGGACCATTCTTCTACGAACATTGTAGACTGGTGTTATATAGCAGTGACCACACCACGAGAGGGGTTTGAACAACAGAAACAACAAAAATAATTAGCACATAGACCTGGAAGAGAAAATAACGATATGATCAAATGTTGATTCAGAGTACAATCCAATGTTTTTTTCGCCATCAACACTGGAAAGAGCAATGACAGTTAATGAACTTAAAAAACCTGTAACCTTTAGCTGAAAAAAAAAAGAGAGAAAATTTTATAAATTTCAAGCTAGAGTAGCACTGGCTGCTCAGTCAATGTATACCGAATGTTTCCTTATGAGGAAACAGCAAATTTTACCATTATTCATGTTAACATCGTCTAGAATAAAGTGAAGGCAAAATTCATTTAACTTGCGAATTATCCTGTAAGATTATTTTCATAACTTTTGCCTTACGATCAATTTCTTACATGACATCTTTTAACTACCAACAAATGAGAATAAACGGGTCGAAACTGGAGTTGAAGCGAAAAATCATTTTCCCGGGCAGCAAGCAGCCAACCTTGCCATTAAACGATACATTCTATAAAACCCTGGGACAATCAATATTTCTTATGTTATACAGAATCCATTAGCCCTCCCTTTTGTTATTCCGAACTGTCGGCCATCTTTATTTTTTCTACTATAATTCAATGTGAAGTTTGTTATCTTTATGTTGACCAATTATTTACAACCATTTGTCAGAGATAAACTCAAAAATAGATGAATAAATACACAACGTGTGAAACGGAATGAACAAAATGCAGGAAACTCAAATGTCTTTCAATATTTAAGTAAGCACTGTTAGAATCAAGTAGTAATGATATGTATGAATGGAGTCTTATGTCAAGCAATTTTTCAATCGGTAACTAGAAAATTAATTGTGTATGTATAAGATGCTATAAAAATCACAATGAGAACGTGATATCTAGTGAAGGATATATTCTCTCTAAACACGATAACAGATTCTCTTATAGCGACAAGATAATCCTTTTCGGATTAGAAATTTACAAATTAAATAAAACACGTAATTACTTATGGTGGCAGAAAGCATGGATGTCAGCAAAAGAAACAGACCATAATGCGAGTTACCAATTGGGGATGTCAAAATCATGCAAGCACAAATTTTAATTTAAATATTGTGGAAGTGTTTTAACAGTGGTCTAAAAATATGACACCGAAATCCGAAGTAACATTGAAGTAGCGAAATATGTTTTCCGAAAATTAAGCAAGGTATTAAAAAGCAGGAAAATCTGGTTAAACACAAGAAAAAAACATGATGAGCTGCTTTGTAATATCAATTTTCCAATACGGCAATGAATGCTGGACAATTTTCTTATAAGATGAAGGGAAGACTTGTGGCAACAGAGATTCGACTCGACAGACGGATGATGATAATACTGTCGATGAAACATGTAAGCAAGAAGGAAGGCTTAATAATGGAAACAAAGTGGACACATAATTAGAATCAGAAAAAGACACTTGAAATTTCTAGTGGTAGAAGCGGACATGATGGTAAAACGAAAAACAATCTTACGAGCTGCGAAGGATATCAAGTAGACGAGATTCATGAATACCCACGTCCGAAGTTTAATTATGTCGCTATATTTTGCTAAATCTTTACTATTATAAGGTTTCCCCATGTATGACTTTGAATAATATATTTTGGCACTTATATTAATATATAGTAATTCCGAGGTATTTCATTTATGTTTTATTAACAGAATACCAATCACTATATCTAGTAAAACTTTATATTAGTTCTAGTTTACATGAGATTAAAAATGACAGCATATTTTGTTAAATCTTTACCACTGTTGAAAGATTTTCATGTTAGATTTTAATTTCATAAATACATAAATACTAGTGAAAGGGTGTTAACATTTTATTAAATTGTTACACATTTATTGCAATGCCAAATCTCCACGGCATCTCTTTAATATTTGTGAATTGCCACGTCATTTTTGGGAAAGTTAATGAAGTGATTTCACGTGGCCTTTTTCTACTGTTTGCAGAGTTGTCTCTTTCAAACAGGCTGCCAGTTTTCTGTGTGTTTTAAACGATAACCGAGTTACAGAGCTTACCAGAGCAACATCTAGTATATTATAAAAGCTTTGCATGTAATTGTTTTTTCAAGTATCCTGTATTCAATTGTTAAAACAGACACTGATCTGTCACCACCAGCTGAACTAATATAATTGATACAAATACACATTTTTTCACTTAGCTGATTGGTGTTACCATCAGCATCCCGAATCTACAGCTGTAAAAGGAACCCTTCAGCAATCACTCCGCCCACTCGTCAAGTGATATCAGTAATATAAGCAAGCGCAGATCTATTGTTTCTCTTGATCGTCAGTTGCCACACATATTAGCATCTTCATTTTTATTGTTTTCATATATACCATTTCCAGCGCTATCTCTCATCTCTGTCTGTAGGTCTCATTGGAGAAAATAGATACCAGCGAGAATCAGAAAGAAAAAGAAATGTACAAAATCAGAACAAAAAGGACAACATATATAAAAAAAAAAATATTTCAAGAGAAGCTCTGATTTTAAAAAGTACACAATTAGGAATCTTTAAAGATTAATAACTCATTTAGTTCTACGTTTGACATCTGATTTTAGTCCTGGGTATGACGATAAACTACATCCGGTAGTAAAGCGTCCGATCGGGAGCTTGGGGGTTTTGAGTAGCGTGGAACCACTTTTTAATTGCTGTTGTTCCCAGGTCCAATTTGTCACGGGGTGGTAGCATCTGCTAAGGTCCCAGCTATGGGCAAATAGTGAACCCTCCCCAAACAAAAACAAAACACTATTAAAGTATAAAAATACATATTCATAGTAAAATGACCAGCAATACATTTTATCTGTAGTTGAAACCAGACAATTTCGTTCAAAATATATTTAGTTGAAACCATAAAATTGCGTACAAAATATTTCAATTTCGAAATTAATTAACCCTTGGAGACTGTTACACAGCTAAACAAAATCAACCAACCAAACATTTAATCTAGCTCTCACCACGTTTAATGTCTGACGTAGCACCTGGCACCTTTTTTTTTGATGCCCTACTAGTCTGTTAGTCAGAGAATCAGATAATTAGATATGAGACTCATTCTAAAAGAGATGATAGCAGAATTAAAAGATAAATCAAACGACCGAGGCTGAAAATATGAAATACAATGTAAGAAAGCAGTCGAGCGCAATGGAAGAAAATATAAATGATCAAAATCATAGAAATTATGATACTCGTTTGAATATTTTATGAAATATCAATTGCATAACATTTATAAAGTATTTGCTGTTCTTGACTGTAAATTGGAAATGCCAATTCCCAGTATGAAATAAGTAAGCATCCTCATGTTCCTTTCTCTGAGAACATTGATTATATTTTCTTTTAAACTAAAGACACATCGATATATAACTTAATTTATAGGGTGTATAGATTAAAATATATATATGTATAAAAAGACATACCTAGTCGTGATGCACCCAAACATGCAGCCACATTACGGTTGGTATTTAAATACAAGAAAAGAGAAGAGTCCGTGGATATTTTTAAAAGATGCCTAGAGTATCATGTGAGGAAAAATCGATCGCTTACTGGCTTGTTATGTTGCGTTGGATTTTTTTTTTTCAATTTCTCGATCTTACCCTGAGGTTTATTGACACTTGTCGATATATAAAAGTGATATGAAGAATAGAGTGTTAAATTGAAAGGCCTTTTCGTGCAAAACATGTTTTTGCAATTATTTTGCTTACCTATGAAGCTATAAAAGTCTTTATATATCTATCCCAGACTGTGTGTGTGCGCGCGCACGCGCACTCACGCACACACAATTAAAATATAGTTTCAGGGTATGCTATATTTACAGGTACAAGTGTTCAATATCAGGGATAGAGCTTATATAAATATAAAAATGGACACTTAGCTAGACCGAGAGGCAATAGTGCTTTTTCATATATATCTTAAGAAGTCTGTTAATATCTGTCCACGTCTCGTCATATACATCTGTATTCTCATACTGACTATACTCATACTATCTATCTCAATCGTGTCATATCTACCTATGTATATACATATATTAATCTTTACCTCTTAATACCGAACTCAAACTTGTCATATCGAAGTCTTTAAGTTTCTCCATCTCTTTCTATATATCTATCTTTTTCATATTTATACAAATATTCTGTCTTTTTGTCTAAATTTCTTCATATTTCTCATTTAGCATAAGCCTTTGTACAATTCAATATAGACTCGGTCACACAATAACAGAAATGCGGTTTAAGTCGAACATGTTAATTACTATTTTATGGCAAAATAATTACCATATGTCGGCATAAATCTACGAAGCTATTTCACTGGCTTTGTATGTTATTATATTTGCCTTTCTGTAGATATTTACCATTTATTTTATGACTAGTTATTTATTCCTCTGAATATGTATTTTGCCATTGGTATCTATCACAGCACGTTCATTAATAAGTTCATTTTGCTGACCACTTCTTTGTCATCGTGAGTGCGATCTTCATGGGGGAACCCATCACTGTAATCTCTTGCCAGACCATCTATATCACTAGTTATACACCTCATATAAATATATGCAAATAACTTTAGGCGTGGAAGTGCCGATTAACTATAACACGGGACTTCACATTATATTTTATTAAATTTCAAAACTTCAATTATTTTCAGCCAAGCTGTATGTAAAACTCCAACATCGCCCCTGGTCCGATACGTATAAATTAGATCTATCCTGTGTGATCTTCTCTGGGACCGTTAGAGTATATAACCGCGTCTATCGGAAGTATTTCTCACGTCTGAAAACTGTAAGTGTGAATTCATATACTTCGACATTCAGCGAGCGGAACTTATCCTAGGTGAACATTCTGGTACACTAAACTTCTTTTATTGTTTGCAATATTTATTCTGGCATCATACTATAGTTCAACATAAATGTATGTTTGTATGTATCGATAAAATTGGTGATGTAATATATTTAATTGAATCTCCTTTTCACATACGAGATGGAACAATTTTCTGAATGATCTGAACGTGCCGCTTGAGTAATGAGTCAGTTAAACATTTGTACCCGAGCTTACCCGGATATGTTCTAATTTCTGATTTCATGAAATGCTGACGAGATGAGTCGTTTGTTTTCATGCAGTAGAGGAAATTCTATGTGATCATGTTATACTGCTGGTGATAAATAAGTGAATGTAATCTTTGTCAGCAGATTCACATCATGAATATTGGTAAAAATGCTCGCGAAATGCTAGCCCGATTAAAAAGTGAACATGCTATGAAATCCAAACACACTGCACTGAATTTATTTATACCTAACCACCATTTGAAACGTATTCGATATTTTATCAAAATCTCTTACGAACATCATGTACATTTGGCTGTAATCCATATACGTGGTATGCTTTTATCAAAGTGAGTATCATAATGGATATAGTAGGCTTCATATTATGTACCTCATATTTATGTTGTGGGTGGAATTTCTCGCTCAATAATATTAAAATCAAAAACTTCATTTGCCCGGTTTTGGGTATTTATTCATCGTAATGCAGTCTCGTATTAGGCTCTACCAATGGTGCGAAACGCAATGAGGAACAACCTTTCCCAACATGGTTTTTCGGATTGCGAAATATTTGCTGACAATCACGTTACAGCAAACATCTTTTTACTGAATTTAGCCGAGTCTGTGACTAAGGCAAAAATCATAAAAAAAAAACCCACCGGGAACTGAACTCTTTCAAGTAGTCCTACTCTAAGAGTAGAGCAAGTCGATTTTGATTCGTGGTATTGCATTCAATTTGAAAGTTGGGATTTGACATGATAAATAATATCTCAAACTATTTTTCCAAATCATTATCGTTTTTTGAGGAAACGAGTTTATAAA
Source organism: Acanthosepion pharaonis (assembly GCA_903632075.3). Taxonomy (NCBI): domain Eukaryota; kingdom Metazoa; phylum Mollusca; class Cephalopoda; order Sepiida; family Sepiidae; genus Acanthosepion; species Acanthosepion pharaonis. Next base: position 66,345 of record CAHIKZ030001363.1, on the reverse strand, counting down.
TTCAGGTTAGGTTCAAAATCATAGTGTTGAAATTTCATTGCGCAAGCTCATTATTCCGAAATTATTGTGTTATCAAATAACACCCTCGTTTACTTCAATGTCAAATTATACTGAAAAATGTAGCTATATTAGGATGTAATATGGTAATAAATGCAATAGTTTTAGTGTGATTTTCAATAAACAAAGCAAATTTAAAACATTTTGCCATATAATCTGTGCCTAAGAGTATTAGGGTTTTATATACACTTTAATTATGATATAACAAATCTTATTTATTCAGTAGATTTTTACAGTTTTTACTTATCAAATACAGTAAAAAAAAAAAATTGCGGAGAAGGGCAAGTTTAAATTCAGAAGGATCCCCCCACTACCTTTGCCAAGAAGTCATGGTAATTCATAAATATCAAATAAAATCTTTAGATAGCCATGAGTACACTAATATGTACTTTTCATCATGATTTTCTTGTCAGTGCTTTTAAACAGGCCATTCTCCATTGACTGTCTACTGTAAAATACGGTATTCATTACGAAAATAAAATAAAAACACAATATTAATCGTTTTTTTTTTAAATACCCTGTTTAGGAAAATTCGTTTTCAATTATAACGATGTAAAAAAAATCATTATAAGTTTCTAAAATACATACAAACAAACAAAAAAGAACAGTATTAATAGTTTCTAACTATAACCCATTAATGGCTACTAAGGTGGTGGGTTAATCCCAGAATTCTGAAACTATCGAATAAAAATATTTACAAGAAAAGTTAAGCTAATAACTGTTTTAGGCTAAGAACTTCTTTTTTATCCATATCTGTGTGATGATGTTTTTTTTTTAACTTTACTCGATTACCAATCATTTATTTATTTCTTCGTCGTATCTCCAATTATTTACATCCTCTATTCAAATCATTTTTGTCGATTAAAATGATTATAAATTCGTTCTACCGGCAAACCATTTATCCGATTGATTCGCTATTGTGTGCAGACACGTCTTTGAACGAAAAATATCTGACAAAATAACAAAATGTATTGCGATCCCCAGAACAATCTCTACCAATTTCCAAAAAGGTTATAGTAAAATATAGAATATCTATCTCTAGTATTATTGGCTTATATATAACTTACTATATCAAGAAAGACAATTTTAATAATCTGAAGAACTTCCATCTACCAATAAAACGTATTAATCAGAACCAGTGTGTGACATTGATTCGCAACAAAACCGTACCAATATTCAGATCCTGAAATAATCTTATTTTTGTTACATGCACCTAAACACACCATATATATATATATATATATATATATATATATATATATATATATATATATATATGTGTGTGTGTGTGTGTGTGTGTGTGAGTGAGTAAAAGACTCTTCGTTAAGACGAATCGAGTTCTCCAGTCGCTGGTGTTTATCTAAAAATAAATAAATACGTCTAAATTCGCCTTCACCCCTACCTTGCACCAGTAGCTTAGGTGTAGAATCTCCGACTGATCCCGGTTTGAGGCAATTGTCTGTCTAGCCACAGACAGACTGTTTCGCTGCTTATATATATATATGTATATATATACATACATACACAGTGGTGGGCAATAAATATTCGTACACTTGAAAAATTGTATATAAATGTAAAAGCCTTAAATAAAACAAATCTCGTCACATTTTATATATAAAGACACATACTATTAAAAAATAATAATAAACTTAATTCTTATTCTAACAGAAATTAATGCATTTTTTAAAATTCTAACTCTTGAAAAAAGTATTCGTACAAATCAATTATTAGAATAAAATAATCAATTAATTATGAAAAAAATATTTTACAATGTTCCAGTAATGTTATCAGTAATTATGGTTAACGCTATTAGCCATTATCAGAGCATCCTGCAATTTCTAGTCTTACGAGAAGGTTCTAATAATGCCTAAAGAAAAAGAATTGACTGTTTCACAAAAACAACATATTTGGTCTCTTTGGAAAGTGAGGAACAGTTACAGAACGATTTTTAACAATCTGAATATTCCTTTTACTACAATTGCTTCGTTCATTGCAAGGTTTAAAACTCGTAACAGCGTCGAAGACCAAAGACGAACAGGTGCTGCGAGGAAGATTTCTCTAAGATCAGCAAGGATATTAGGACGCCAGATCCAACAAAATCCACAGGTTATCCGAGAAGAGCTGCAGAAACATCTGCGTGCATTAGGGATTAAAGTAACCAAGCGTACAATAAGTAATGAACTACACAAAAACAGTCTGAAATCACGCATCCCAAGGAAGACTCCACTCCTCTTGAAACGACAGAGATGCTAGGCTAAAATACGTTAGAGAGCATAAGGAAAAAAGTACTATGGACAGATGAAACTAAAATAGAGTTGTTTGGTCATAATTATCGAAATCATGTGTGGAGGAAGGACGGTGAAGCCTACTTACCAAAGAACACGTTGCCAACTGTAAAGTTTGGTAATGGCAGTATCATGATCTGGGGCTGTTTTTCTGCAAAAGGTGTTGGCAGAATATCAATAATAGATGACAAGATGAATGCCGAAAGATACCAGAAAATCCTGCAAGACAATTTAGTGCGTTCTGTTGAGAGACTTCGGCTACATTCTAATTGGGTTTTCCAACTGGATAATGATCCTAAGCGTACCACTAGATCTACAAGGAAATGGTTAGCTGAAAGTAACGTTGATGTCTTGCAATGGCCAAGTCAGTCCCCAGACTTGAACCCAATCGAGAATTTATGGCGATATTTGAAAATTCAAATTGAGAAAAGAGCACCAACAAATATCAATGTGTGCAAATCATTAGTTGAGACGTACAGGAATAGCCCGGTAGCTTTGAACTCAATAAAGGATATTCCTCAAAGTATTAAATTAAGTTAATATGCTTTTTTTTTGTTTTGTACGAATACTTTTTTCATCAGTTAAAATGAAAAAAATGCATTAATTTCTGTTAGAATAAGAATTAAGTTTATTACTATTTTTTAATCAAATGTATCTTTACACATAAAATGTTTCAAAATTTGTTTTAGTTAAGGCTTTTACATTTATAAAAACACACTTTTTCCTGTGTACGAATATTTATTCCCCCACTATATATATATATATATATATATATATATATATTTACACGTACACGCTCCTGAAATTAATTCTGTTGAGTCACACTGATGATCTGTGAAAACTGATTGACAACATATATATATATTATATATATTCCTACTAAAGAGTACTACATGTTTTCATAGCATACTCACTATACATTACATGTGATTGTTTTGTTGTGTACATTGATACACAAGTACACAGCATTAATATATGTATAGTGACTATGGACAAATTGTGTACTCATGTGCGCTTATTTCTTGCATATTCGATACCTTTTATTGAAATTATATATATATATATATATATATATATATATATATATATATATATATATATATATATATATAATTATATTAAATTTTATTTTTTTATTTATCAATCAGACAGATTTTATTTCTAGTCGATACTTATACTCGAGTAGTATTCGAAATTACTCGGGTTAATTAAAAACTATGGCGGTTTCCTTGATGAATTTCATTTTAACATCAAGAAACCGATTAGACAACTAGATTGAATCTGTATAAAAACAAGTAGACAAAATGTCTATATTATTGAATGATATATATATCTTAATAACGTAAATTTTACTCTTATTTACATAAGTTGTGCATAACTAGATAACTCCAAAGTATATTTTCAAACGCAAGTTACCTTAATACATGTAATATCACGTTGTTGGTAAACATTCCCTTAGAAGGGAAACAATTATAAGTATGCAATTCAGTTCCAGAAGTCAAAGCTATATGATTCGATTATCTTTCTCATAACCAGCATTTAGCCATCGAACTACTCCCGATATAACAAAATAATAATAGAAATTAAAAAATGAAACGAATAGTAGCAGAGATGAAAATGAATATTCCCAAAGAAAAAAAAATTCGCACTGAAGGTTAATGCAAAAGTTATTTATTTATTTAATAGTATATAAATTTATATATAGAAAAATATATCGAAAATATTTTATGCATTTTTAATTTTTCTATTCTGAATTCTTTTTGCATTCATTATAAATTCTGTTTCGTTTAAACTGTGCTCCGACAGTTTGAAATTATTCATTTAAAGACATTTGAAACAAACAACAAATACATTAAGCATTTTGTCCTGTACTTAATAAACATGATATAAAAGTTACCGAGTCATTAAAAATTAATTGATTCAACCAAACCTTTTCGAACAGCCAAAGAATACTCTCAAGGACGATGCCAACATTATATACCGCGTCCCCGACTTTCAATTTTCCTGTTCATTCTTACAAGTTGCAGTTTTAAACACTTACCTGAAAAACAAAAATACAAATGCATTAAAATCATGTTTTATTGAAGCATAAATATTAACTATAGATCAATTATGTGAAACTAGAAAACCTATCTGATTAGAAACATCGACATTTAACACACACACACATATATATATATATATATATATATATATATATATATAAAATGTGTGCGATGCATGTAAAGAGGAAGAAATAATGAAATTAAATATTCATATTGCATCGCTGTAGAAGCTACCCAGAACTAAATTATCACGGCATTTTATGTTCGTAATACTTGATAAAAAAAATAAAAAAACAGCGTTCATGAAAAAAATAATAAATAAAGAATTAAATTATTAAAAATGAAAGTAACTCCGATAAAGCCTATGGCAAATATTCAATATTTCCTTCACCAACAACTAATCGCAGATATACGTATCTCTCATTTTTTTCAACGTGCCATTGTTTTCACTTGTTTAATGTTTTGATGACACGGACCGAATTTAATGATACAAGAAAGTTCAATTAAATAAAACATTTCAGACTGAATGATAAAACATAAGTAAAAAGAAGTTTTACTGCACACATTCACTTAAAGAAGGTCAATGATCCAAGTAGAAAGAGGAGAAAAGTGGATTTGTGTTTTGCATACATGACGTACGTTAATAAAATATTTATAACTGGCAATACCTGTGAAAATTTCACGGTTTTCCTATTTTAATTTGCTGATTAATTCTAATTATAACAACTTCAACAAAATATTACAATAATAATCATAATTATGAATGTAAGTCATTATTTGAAGAATTAAGAAGCTAAAAAGGAAACGATTTGAAATTGGCAAGTTTTTCCATTACATTGTAGCAGACGTTAAACACATGGGAGCGTTATCTCTTTATTCTATCTTTTTTTCTCTCACTGAAACAAACAGCCTCTCTGGTATGTCTTTTTCGTCTTTCCTCGCGATCAAAACGAAATAGTCTGTTAATTATGAGGGGTTAGCGCGTGCTAACTAAGAAAAAAATGAAAGAATTATAATTAGCAATACTGTTGTACATCTATTTCTTTCATGTCATCGAGTATTTTGAACAAGAAGTCATTCCCTAAAATATTCTCAGGATTGCTCATTTTGCCATAGTTTGAAAAGAATGTCAAGTCGAAAACAGAAATTTTACAGACACACACACGCATATATATATATATATATATATATATATATATTAGATATTAGATATTTGTAAAAAAAAAAAAAAAACGGATTTTTTCATTATTTATTAATACGAGATATTTTTATTACTTAAATCTTATTTTTAGTGCATACTTCTATTTTATTTGGTTTATTTTGTTTTACGATGTGTTATTTAATGTCGACTGGATTTTTAGGATAGGTTCGTATGAGTAGAATATATATTATTTGTAAGAAATTAGTTTGTTGATCAGGTCTCATTCACGTATTTTTGTAAAGAGGGGTTTTCATGAGAGTCAAATGTGTTGCCGGTAATATATTTTTTCCATAAATATATTGCTGTTTTTTTTTCTTTTTCAAAAATGTATTGCTGGTATTTTTACTAAAAAAGCCTATTTCTGAACGTTTATAGAATTTTGATCCCAGTTTGGGGGTTAACTATTTGCCCATACCTCGGATCCTTACTGGTGCTACCATCTCGGGTCAGAGTGAACCATGGAACACCAGCATTTAAGAGGTGCTTCCACGCTCCTCCATACCTCCGGATGAGAGGCCTTGCTGCCGGATGTAGTTTATCGTCATACACAGGATGCATTTGTATTTGAGAAGACGCTTATTGTAATAAATGATATTTTCTCTAAGATTTCTCGAATATTCAGGCTGGCAACTGAACATAAGTAAATATACTGTTTAATAAATAAACAGAGCGTCTACTTAAATACGAGTATACACAATATATATATATATATATATATATATATTGAGGTAGGTAGTGCACTAAAGTCATTTTGAGAGTTTTTCTATTTCTAATTACTATAAACGTTATATTTAAACAATATATTTTCGATTCATGTGGAGAAACATACTTTCTTTGCAAAGACTTTCAATCTGTAAGCCGTTATATATTTCACCGTTACAAAAAGACCTAGTTACGTGTTCCCAGTAAATAAAACATTTATAATAAAATGGATGTAAAATATAGTGTATTTTTCTTTTCTATAGGCTATGAGGGAAACCTTGCAGCGGCAACTCCTTTGCAACACTGAAGAGAGACAAACAAAGGGAATTTATTCCTTTGTCTACATGCACCAGCCGAGCCAAGGGGTGTTAAATAAATATTTGGCTAGAGTCCCAGGAGGAGCATCCTTCCATGTTTTACTTCTCCTTCAGGAGAGGACCGGGGTCATTACCTGTCGCTTGAGGCGGCACCAAGAACAATCTTTGGACGGCTTCCAACCCAACTTTAAACTTCGACTTTCCATATGGACGCTTATGGGCACCACAACACTGAATTGATCTTGTCACATCCTACCACCCTTAGGAGAGTAAGTAAGTAAATACCAATCTTATCGGTCGATTTTCATCAATCAGAACGAAATCTTATGTGTAAAATTTCCGATAGAGTATATATGTAAAAGGACAATACGAATAAAGACAAAAGGAAAACTTAGCCGGGACGTCTCGTTCTCTGAGCAACTTTATGAAGGCAAATGTAGGGATTTTATTTTGTGACAAGTATTTAAATACAAGAGCAAAAATGTTATTTGTTTTCGATAATTTAAGGTATATTCATCAAGTTAGCGGAAAATCAGGCAAGTTCATGGATAAGAAGTGATACAATTCATTGCTTAATAAACGAAACTTAGTGAATACATATGAGCACTATTATACAAAAAAAAAATATATATATATATATATATATATATATATATATATATATATATATATATATATAACGAGAATCCTCGGAATCAACACTGCATAAGGACTGTTAGTTTGACGCTTCAAAGTAAATTCAAGATGAAGTATTGGTCGGTTTGCACAAACAATATTTCTTTAAAATTTGCTATATCTATAGAGGAAGTATACTCAATATTGGAGATAGCCCTGTCTCATGGACTGAATGTAGCATTGATGTGTAAAATTGACAGACCATGTGTTGATTTCATTCTGTCTCATTATCTATCTCTATATATATATATATATATATATATATATATATATATATATATATAGTGTATCACAAAAGTGAGTACACCCCTCACATTTCTTCAAATATTTAAGTATTTCTCTTCATGGGACAGCACTGAAAAAAATTACCTTTTGATACAATGAAAAGTGGTCTGTCTGTAGCATATATAACAGAGTTAATTTCTTTTCCCGTCAAAATAACTCAAAATATAGCCATTAAAAGCTAAATCCCTGGCAGCAAAAGTGAGTACACTCCTAAGAAACTAAACCCCTAAATGTCTAAATTGAGTACTGCTTTTCATTTTCCCTCCAAAATGTCATGTGACTCATTAGTGTAACTATGCCCATGTGTTCATGGGGAGCAGGTGTATTCAAATTTGTAGTGCAGCTCTAACACTCTCACTTACCGGTCACTGAAAGTTCCAACATGGCACCACATGGCAAAGAAGTCTCTGAGGATCTTAAAAAATGTATTGTTGCACTACATAAAGATGGCCAAGGCTACAAGAAGATTGCCAACACCCTGAAACTGAGCTGCAGCACAGTGGCTAAGATCATCCAGCGTTTTAAAAGAGAAGGGTCCACTCAGAACAGGCCTCGGGTAGGTCGTCCAAAGAAGCTGAGCGCACGTGCTGAGCGTCACATCCAAATGCTTTCTTTGAAAGATCGGCGTAGGAGTGCTATTAGCATTGCTACAGAGATTAAAGAGATTGGGATTCAGCCTGTTAGTGTTCAGACCATACGCCGCACACTACATCAAATTGGCGTGCATGGCTGTCACCCCAGGAGGAAGCCTCTTCTGAAGGCAATACACAAGAAAGCCCGCAAACTGTTTGCTGAAGACATGTCAACAAAGCCCATAGATGACTGGAACCATGTCCTATGGTCTGATGAGACAAAATTTAATTTGTTTGGTTCTGATGGCCTTAATCATGTGTGGCAGCGACCAGGTGAGGAGTACAAAGATAGGTGTGTCATGCCTACAGTCAAGCATGGTGGTGGGAATGTCATGGTCTGGGGCTGCATGAGTACTGCAGGTATTGGAGAGTTACATTTCATTGAGGGAAACATGAACTCCAACATGTACTGTGAAATACTGCAGCTGAGCATGATCCCCTCCCTCCAGAAACTGGGTCGCAGAGCAGTGTTTCAGCATGAACCCAATAGAACATCTTTGGGCCATCCTCAAGCAGAAGGTGGAGGTGCGCAGAGTCTCAAATATCCGCCAGCTCTGCGATGTCGTCATTGAGGAGTGGAAGAGCATTCCAGTGACTACCTGTGAAGCTCTGGTAAACTCCATGCCTAGGAGAGTAAAGGCAGTTTTAGATAATGATGGTGGCCACACAAAATATTGACAGTTGACATTTTGTATGTTAATATTGACAACTTTTCCTAAGGGGTGTACTCACTTTTGTTGCCAGGGATTTAGCTTTTAATGGCTATATTTTGAGTTATTTTGAGGGAAAAATAAATTAACTCTGTTATATATGCTGCAGACAGGCTACTTTTCATTGTGCCAAAGTGTCATTTTGTCAGTGTTGTCCCATGAAGAGATATACTTAAATATTTGAAGAAATGTGAGGGGTGTACTCACTTTTGTGATACACTATAAATATATATATATATATATATATATATATATATATGTCTCTGTGTGTGTGTGTGTGTGTGTGTGTGTGAACATTGAAGTCAACACTCAGAGGCGACAGACAGTTTCATGCTAGACGCAATCATCAGGCCACATGTGCATTAGAACATGGCCTCATGTATTTATATATATATATATATATATATATATATATATATATATATATATATATATATATGATAGATATACACACACGAAATGGTATACAAAATTTCTGTTAATCTTGCCATAAAATAAAGTAAGTTTCAATGTAACCTTCAAACAAACAATAAATAATGAAGAAATAATGGGGTCTAACACTCACTAATTCACAAAAGAGAAAATTAAAGACATTTAGCTCGCAACATTTTAATATAACACCATAAACCCATGAATAAATAGTTGCGAATTTTTATTCGTTTTCTTGTCCGGCATCATTTATTTCTGGCAGATTTAGTTAGGATACAGTTTTGTCGTTTTACTCTCATAAATTTGAAAAAGGAGATAGATATAAATATTTCATATACATATTTTAAAATTACACAGAAATAGACTTAAGTTATTATGTATTCGACATTATAAGTTAACCGATCAAGGTTTCTTGAAGCTTAAAAGATTGTTACCAGAATTTTCAGCATCGGGTGATATGTTGCCGCAAAGGTTCAAATGGGTCTTGACATAAACAGCATCCACTATTAACGTTATTGATTGAATTAGAAGAATTTCCTTTTATCAATTGTATTTAAATTTAAAACACGTAAATGAATAAGTTTTTTTTTCTTCTCATCTTTTTCAACTCTTTTTCATTTTAGCTGATATACTTCGCATAAATGTATTCTATATCGCATGTAACCTAAGGCCTGCATATAAGCCTGTGTTTACAAGAAAACTGATTTATTTTCTATCTGTTTTGGCATTAACTTTCACGTACGCATAGTGCATATGTAAATCAAGCAAAAATATAATAATTGCATTCATTTCGTTCTACATACAGGCACAGGATGTGAAAAATGCAAATTATCATCGTGGAGGATAAAATCGGTGAGCAGAGTTTAAAATCCTGCCTAGTTTGTTGCCTTCACTTTCGCACTGTTGCCCTTGGGAAAGGCATGGATCCATGTATTTTCTCCCCAGCTATGGGTTAAATCACAGGGTGTTGGGGAAGCAGCCAATCTAAGAAAGGCACTACAATGAAGTTAAAATCCACGGAGAAGGAAGCTGGAAAGCGCTCTGCTATCTTTCCCAGAAATTCATGACAATTTACAGATGACAATAAAAGAAAAATCCTGATCACGTACTCCCTGAGGGGCATGGCATAATAATACATATACATATATACAGGCTGGAGTACATTTAACTTTATTGAATTTTTGGTGATTGTGTGTGTGTGTGTGTGTGTGTGCGTGCGAGCGTGTGTTTAAAATAACGGCTGGCTGCTCGGTTGGACACCTCATCCCTGTTATCCAGGCATATTTGTGTTTATTCAACACCCAGAGCCAAATTGTGGTTTAAAAAAAATTTAAGTAGAACTAAGTTACAGTTTCTTCGAGATAGAGAGAGACCATAATCTAGCATGATCAACAGTTTGAACAAGAAGAGTACGCTCAAATACTCAGTCACGATGACTTGCGATTTTGAGCTGGCACATCCATCAACGGCTTCACCCCGACCCTAAATTCCTCTCCCTAATTATATAACAATTTTTCGTGATTTAGTACATATGATTTATTTACTTATGATTGTAATTTATTACTTATGTGTGGTGATGTAGGCATATTTACACGTGTCTTTCTGCTAAATATTTCATGTATTTACTTTATCAAGCGCTATCCTAGCTAATATAGAACAAGTTTGTCTAAGCTGCACTTATTCAAGATCAGTATCGGGTCAGAGGTATGAGGAAGTGAGAATATTTTCTTGAGACTAACTTTTGATTTGTTAAGTGTTTACTTTGAAAATCAGCATTCAAAATATTGTCTTTTACCAGTGTTCGATCACGGACCACTGGTACAAGACAATGCCGAAGCTTCTCATTCAGTAAGTAATAGCCTATGATATATAATTCTCAACTCACCGGCTGGTACATTTATTTCAAAAATTCCTTTTGTCTATATATTCATATAGCCGTTCGTTTATACTCAATAATGAAATTAACTTGATGACAGATAAGACGAATTGACATGCATGCCAGCCTAGTCACAGGAGCAATTACCCAGAAAATAATTTGATTCTGTGATAGTAAATACTGATTTTAGAAGGCATTTTACTTTGGAATATTTTATACTGCGACTTATATTCTATCAAACAGTTTACATACACTATCTATATTACTTGTTATATGAAAGTCTTGGGAATTTTATAATTTAAAATTATTACTTAACATAATACCTATTTTAATTGTCACTGTTGAAAAGCTTTTCTAAAGTATTTACACATCAATTGTAAAACGTATACTCTTTACAAAGTAGAGTTATTGCGGTTTAAATTCTCACACCTTTTGAGTAGCACGTGCGTATATGTCAATTTTACCGTTGTTCAAATATCCCGTCTTCACACGTCATGTTTTTAAGTGTAGAATCTAATCGCGTCAGTTTATTTTGTCGTGTAGTCACACACACATTATATATATATATATATATATATATATATATAAACAACAGGCATAAAGTAAATCATTAAAATTAAAGCATTTTGCAAATATAAAAAAAATGTATAGTCGATATAAATTCTCAAACACACAAAAATTAAATCATTAGATACTGAAGAGACGAGCTTAAATTAATAAAAAGGAACGTTTCCTTCATTGACGACTGGAATAATGTTTGCCTAATTCGTTTCATATTTTATATTTGGTTTGCCTAGTTAAATATATATTTTAAACGGAATGTTGTATATCATCAGTCGTTAAATGTACTTGTCGGGGAAACTTAAATATTAACGATTAGCGTAAATATTTATTTATTCAGTCAATTATTTGCCATGCACTCTTAGGCGAGCATGAATCTTTCGATACATGATTGACGATTTTTCTTGCAGTAGGTTACTATTTCTTTCTATGGTAGACCAGTTTCCATCCAATGCAACAGAACTCGGTCTGTCCTGCTACTTGCCCATAGCTTAGAAGAAGAGGATTCATACCTTTCCCGAGTGTATTAGCATGTAAGTGAACGTAATGGTTTCGATTAGACTTCGAATCCGGCTCTCAATCCGAGCCGCAATCCATTAATCCACCGCGCCTCCTTTATTTATTTATTAACAGTCCAATTTGATGTAATAATTAATGAAAAACTTTCTTTTATTTGGTCAAAAATTTTGGGATAGGAAAAAATCAATCATAGACAGAATCAACTATCTCAGTAAGTTGATATCGATGTCTCATCAATATATCAGAGCACGTCCCTGTCAATCTCTCTGAGAGACTGTATATATATATATATATATATATATATATATATATATGTGTGTGTGTGTGTGTGTATGCATGCATGCTACTATGATTATACTTTCAGAATGTATGCATATTTATGAATCAGGTCAAGTGGAAGGATATAAACATCCTTAGTTGTGAATGAATTGCAATCTTTGAACTAATATCAATTTCACTTCAGATAAATTCATTGTTAAAATCTAATTCTAATCAGGAAATCGTTTTAATTGCTCTTAAGTGCTCTCTAGAGAATGGAGTTATTTTCTCCTTCGTAGTTTTTATTTTTAGGAATTAAGAGAGATGCGACATCTTTTCGTTTTTCAATCACATTCAGTTTTTCAATGTTCATCCTTTTAAATAAATACATGCCAATCATCTACAACCTTCCGAGAAGTAGTATTGTCATGATTCATTTTTGACTAGCCTTTCTTTCATTTAATTTCTCTTGGTTTTAATATATAATTTTGTCATTATTCTCGGTTTGTTTAGTAAGCGCAGTGCATAGAAAATAAAGTAAACTTTGGAGATTTTAAATCATATCCTGTATGGTTGGAAGACTCTTGTCTTATCTCCAAATTTCATTCGTCTCAGGACCAGACATTATTGTAAAGTCTAAAAATAGAGTAACTAATTGTGTCTAGCGGGGGAACACATCATACAAAATTTAGTGATAAAATAAGCTTCAACCAATAATGTAGAGCCAATTAAAACACGAAGTTTCGTAAAAAAATTAAAAACAAAAAACTATATGAGCCTATTGAGACAATAAATAAAGATAGCAAAACAATTTTCTTCAGTAGTTCCAACGTGAACTGACTACAAATATTTGTTTATAGACTTGGTTAACACATTAAAACCTGGCCAATGTTTACCTACAGGTCTTAAGTATAATAAAAATGTTTAATTCTAGACATAAGTTTAATAAAAATAGATTTCAATAACAAATAAAACAAAAAGTGTTGATATAATGTAAAATATGCCAGCTCAACGATACATGATATCTGTCTATTCGATTGACTCATTAAAGTTTGTTGTTTTGGCTCTTGTAATAACGTACATGTAAATCAGAGTGATTATAGCGATATTTACTCTTACAACATAAATACCTCTCTCTGAACTTCAGTTAATATACACCCATGTCAAGAATGCTCAAGATGGATGGAGACAGATGCAGCCGCAGGTTTAATTCAGATTTGTCCTTCTCTTAGATTATTTGGTAGCCAAGGTTGAAGCCACTATTTGCTCTGTTATGTAAACCATGGCTATTGGGGAGAGAAGAAGTGGCTTTTTACCCATCCCAAGATCATTTTTGAAAGTGAATGTAGCGACCGGATTTAATTTGAATTCGGCTGGGACTGTGTTGTTGTGCATGACCATTACAAGATATCATCTCAAACCTAAGCTGTGACTTAAACTGTTGCCTTTGTTCAAAACAGCTGAGAATTATGGAGGCCGTAGTCAGAGAGAGAGAGAGTACCAGAGGAACAGAAGATTTGGTAGGGAAAACAAAGTAGAATACTCATATATAGAACGGAAAAAAGAAACAATTAAATCAACTACTCTTCAAATCCGCACTCATGTGACTACTTGCTATATTTATAAGTAGACACAGCCCATTTGTTACAGTTGTAGGGAAGAGAAAGAATTACGCAGAGTCCTCATCTACAGCATAAACGAATCTGCCAATAAACCGGATAACATTTTTAAATCTCTGGCGAAAAGTTGTCAGACATGAAATATTTTGTTGTCATTAGCCATATATTTGTGAATGTCTGCGTGTCTTCACAGTCCATCAGCTGATTTGTACACTTTCCTACAAATGCAACATGATTTGTTAGTATTTAATGTCATTTCGTAATTTACCTGCTTTGCAAAAGCAAAGCTTACAAAGCAACATCGTTGGTGAGGTCATGACTGCCATATATGGTTTTGAAGTTTCACATGAGTTTTTCAGACACTTTTTTTAGGTTTTGTTTTGCAATTCTAGAACTCACGAAATGTAGGCAATCGGATATCTAGCTACACTGATGAGATGTGAAACAGAGAAACAGTCTGTTTGTGGGTGACAATATGTAAATGCTCCTGAAAAAATTATTTCAGTTGAGCTCTTCGGGGAGAAAAGTGATTTTATAAACAGTGGCTATTACTGTTGCAAGACTCATCGTTAAGACGAGTCGAGTTCTCTGGTCACTGGCGTCTTTGTCTAAAACTTAATACGCCTAAATTCACCTTCATCCCTGCCGTGCGAAAATGGTTTACGGGTAAAATCTCCGACTGATACCATATCAGTCGGATTTCGTGACACTGATGATCTGCAAAAAAAAAAAAAAAAAATCACTCTGTGGATGACGTGTATATATATATATATATATATATATATATATATATATATATATATATATAGTAAAACAAAAGGCAGGCAGTACTCAGGTTCTAGGAAGTGATGTTTGCCTTGGAGATTATTAATTGTCTGACTTGATTCTTTTTGTTGATTTCGGACCTGAGTAAATTTTTACATGAAACGTGGACATTCGAAAATTGGTCGAATATCTCACGTGGCTTTCGCAGGTGATGCAATGCGTAAAGCTCAGAGGAAAGTTTATTAGCAACGCATTCAAATTTGTCCAGTAATCACTTGAAAAGCAATCGACTTCCCTAAAGTCCTTCAGCAAGCAGGACATTTGGAAATATTGAACCTAAGTAGGTTCGAATTAAAGGAAATCGGCGAATAACTTTTCAGGAATTAGGCGATCTGGAGATTTCATATAAATCTGGAAAATATATAGCCATGTTTATATCGAGACAGCTATTTTGTCATATATTGGGGAGTTTTTTTTTTCCTTTTCGGCAAAATATCAGAAAAGCGAGGTTTGTTAGCTCAGTTGCAGTCCAAAATTTCATTCGTGCGACTCTTGCCTGAAGTAAATTTCTCAGTTAAAGGAAGCGATTTCAGATTAACGAGAACGTAACGAGACAGTTTTGAAAAATAGAAGACGTCCTGAAAAAAGTGTGTGAGATTCTAAAGGTTATATATTTAGAAGGAAACGAAAATACGTGCTCGTCATAATTAAATGGCTTCTGTAAAGAGTGTACGCATGCTTAGTGTAGTATATACGTAGACTCTTTACTCGGGAGCTCTACACAATTAAATAAATAAATAAAATAAAATAAAAATGCATTACCTAAGGTTTAAAATGAATTTCTTCAAATGAAAAGAAAATTTCTTGAAGCTTTTATTTTCGCTTTAATTTCAAGCTACGAGATTAAATTTAATAATTCACATAAGCAAAATAATTTGCTCTATTTAAAAAAAAAAAAAAAAAGACAAAACAAAAAAAACTAAATTTAGTTGACCGGAGGGGACATATTTTTTGCTAAAATCGTTGATTAGCACTCTTGTTCGTAGTCTTTCATCGCAATGTAACTCTTTATTAAAAAAAAAAAATCTTCCGAAAATAAAATATACTTTTCTGAAATTTTATTTGCGGAATATTATCTGAATTAAAGTATAATTAATCTGATTTGAAACAAATATTATTTACTTTAGGCTTAAAATATTGCAAAAAGCCTGATGACAGATCTAATTTTGTTCTTTATATGTAAAGACTAATTTAAGAAAATGCTGTGAGCGCCTTTTTTATAAAATTGTAAAGTATTCAGTAATCTTAAAAAAATAGAATATTCTCCGTAATCTAATTCAATTTTAGAATATTTTGACTTTATATTTGCTGAATTTATTGCTCTTATTTCCTGATAATGTCGTGTATGGTCGACTGTACTTATAAAAGTTCGTACGTTTACACATAGCAAAATATTCAAAATTATTTTAAAATATTGGGGTTTGATGATTTGTATTAAGCTTTTCTATTTATAATTAGTAAATATAGTTTTCAGTTAATAATAATGTCATCTTAAAGTCTTCAATTAATACGGAATTTTAAAAGATTTAAAACTTAATAAAAATAATCAATAATAATTTACATTTATTTGTGACTAATTCCTGAAAATGCCATTACAATACGACAGTTATTGGATTTTTGCAGGAGTCCCAAAACAATGTGAAAAAAAAAAAAAAAAAAAAAAAGACGATAAAATACCATGTACTAATCTTTGGCCCATCCGCTAACGCAACAATAATAAACATTTTGACGATAACACTTTTTTAATAAGGTTTGGGTGGCATTTTTCCACCATGGTATGCTCTTTTTTAGAGGTATACAGTCTTTACATATTTACATGTAAACATTGGCTGCTGTGAAATTTCCTCTAGTTTCTGTCAGTGCTTGCATGTATAAGCAAGAATAATACTTATATATATATATATATATATATATATATATATATATATATATGTGTGTGTGTGTTAAAACAACAAGAGAGTAGATATGTCAAGCATACGTCATGTTTGTCGTCTGAATGTCGTAAACCATAGCAAGGGTTCTACGATCTTGTCATCTGGGTATCGACATTCGCGGATCAATTCTGACCGAAACCAGGTCAGTTCAGATGTTTTTAAGCCCTGTTACCCCGACCCCCAATTTAAAAAAACAAACAAAAAACAGGAATGGTTATTTTTTTTTTCATTGTTAGAGTACTTTTTTCCTGTTAAGCAAAGGATTATTTTATTTTTCGTTTCTGATGTTGACATGGTTTTGCTTAATATGTGACATTTACGAAAACAAATGGCGCCAAGAACAAAAAGAAAAAGCACGAGAGAAGATTAGAAAGTAAGTAAATATGAAACCAGAGAAAGTGAGGAAAAATGTGAGTGTGAGGAAACAAGTAACCGAACTGGATGTGGTGAGATGTGGAAAGAAAGAAAATGAGAGTAACGCAGAAAAGAAAAAAAAAACATATGGAAACTTATTCACGTTGTTGAAAATAACTTTATCACCGTTAGTTTTATTACGACGTTTCGGCCCATCCATATTTCAGCCTCCTTCAGGTTTATAATTAACCGACCGATAGTAAGTCATGAACATTGTCTAAACATTGATCTCGAAATATCTTCATCAAAAGAACCTCTTTTTATAACCATGAATTATAAACCTTGGGAAAAAAAAATCAATGGGACAGCCAAGAGTGAAAAAAAGATACTTGTAACATCAAAAGATATGAAGTTATGGAGAGCTATGTTTGCTTTTCTGGATTGATTGATTCATTTTACACGGATTATCAACCATTTGCTGGCTACTTAAAGCCAGAATTTTTTTTAAATTGCAAGAATTTTTTTTTGAGATAATTATTTAGTGATAAAAGTATTACTAATTAATCCATAGCTCGGGGGGGGAAGAAGCAGGTTCGCACCTTTCCCAAGTTTATTTGCGCGTAAATGAATATAACGAACCCAACTGGAATTCCGATCTATCATAAATTACACCACCCATATATCCAAGTTTACAGCACCTGGTATTCCCAAGTAGTCACCCATCTATCTACTGACCAGGCTCGATGTTGCTTAACTTCGGTGATAGCACGGGAACCGATGTTTCAGTGAGATGTGTCCGTAAGCTGATATATTTGCCTACGTCCTAAAAAGACTTTGAACAGAGAAGAGCATCACGTGATAGTGTACAAGATAAAATGCAAGAAACAAAAATGAAACACGTCTATAAATTTAACATATTTAAATGTTAAACACTTGGGTGGTATGATTACACAAATCGAATGAAGACATGAAATATCGTCAGTTCTTTGACGATCCAAATGCCAAATATAAAGGTTTTATTTGTATGTTTATGTTGAAAGAGTTTCCATACCTCTTTATATGGGATTTTTTTACACAAAATTACATTTGCTTTGAAGGCGTATATGTGCATGAATCAGCCACAGTAACTGGTGAGCAAGGGGTAAAGTTAAATTTGGTTGGCAATAATACAAGATGCGTCTTCATTTTAAAGACTGTTGATAATTGTTAAATGGAAAGGAATAAAATATTTACAAGAATTGTATAGATATCACTCGGAATTAAACAAAGTCGAAAGTGAGTAATCGGTAAATTACAAAACGTACGAAAATCTTACTGAAGATACTAATAAGTGTCAAATATTACTTACCGAAATTTATAGGCTCCAAACATAGCTTAAAACGTACTGACATATATGTTACAACTGGTAAAAATATTTTTAACCTTTTATTTAGTAAATTTAAAAGGGGAAAAAGATTTCCTGGAATTTCATCATTTACTTTATCTAAAGAATATGGTTTGCAAATGACAAAAATTAGCGTCCTTTTTGAAGGGCTCTCATTAGTCAAAATAGAAATGTGACAATGCAATTTTTTATATCACTGGAGCCTCTATTTGGCACAAAAATGATAACTTTATTTTTGTGGGAAAAAAATCATAAGGTTTGTTAAAAAGCAATTCACAAACCCTAACCACTTTCTTCTATATTTGTGCCAATTACAAGTTATTACATTGCAAATTATCTTAGTGAACGTCTACAAAATCGAGATCATTCCAAGTGCTCAAATGATTATAGGCATGATTATTACCTTCGTTAATTTCTCAATTTTCAGGAATTTCTGTTTTAATTTGATTCACCAACTTTTCGTTTCTCCCTGTAATTAAAAGGGAAAACCGGAATAGTAGAAACAATCTCACGTTTGCCTGCACAGTACTACCTTGTGAATCTCTATATCACAAATTAATTTCTCTTATAATAACATTCTGTGTACCCTTCAGTACATTGGCGATCATCGCTCTACTAGCAGAGTACTCACGAAGATGATGCTCTGTCTCGGGCGAGATTCCAAGTGTATTGTATATTACGATCTCCTTCTGTTAAATCAGACGTCGAATTCAGGTAAGTACTTTTCCCAATTGGACCAATTAAAAGGCAGCAATCAACGAAAAACGTCTGGAATTGGCCAATCGGAAGGGTATCATCTTCCATCAGGACAATGTCAGACTGCACGCCTAATTGTAGCAGAGACAGAAAGTGGTACAGCTTTGTTGGTATGTTCTACTACAACTAATTTACTCTCATAATTTTGTACCTTTGGACTAACACTTCTCTTAATGGGAAGAACTTAAGTTCTCCGATGCCTGTAAAAAAAAAAAAAAGTTCATCACCCAAGACAGCAATTATTTAGAGGATGGAATCATGAAGCTACCCCAAAGATTACGAAATGTAATGGAACATCATATTACCTAAGTTGATGAATAAATATCTGTGTGTGCGTGTGAAACTTAGAGGCATAACATTTACTATATCCATAGAAGCAGTGGTGTATCTGGGGCAAGGGTTTTGAGTTCAGTGTTTTCCTTCTCCTAGACTGTTTCACGCATCAAAGCAAGAAAACCCATTCTGCTTAACCCATAGCCGGAGGAAGGAAGATCAATTCGAAGGGCATTCCGAGGGCATTAACGCGAAGTGAACGAAACCGAATCGGGCGGAAACTGAACACGGTACGTCTAATTCACTTTTCGAATTTATAAAACTATCCTCACCTCCAAATCTGTGAAAAATATATACATTCATATCAAACATTTGTTCCGACTCAATAATTTATTTGTCGAGAATATGTAGACCATTGTTAAAGTCTTGAAATAATAAATTTTCCTCTCTTTATGGTTTAATTTATTCGCTGATAAATTATTTAGAACTTCAGATTATGATTTCTTTGTGTTAGGAAAATAATAGAACTACGAATATCGATTAAAATATCGCCTGTTCTTTAAATAAAGGTTAATTAGTAAATGCACACAACTATAAATTAAGACATATCCATCTTGAATAAAATTATTGGCCACTTTCTTCTTATTGGAGAACTGTTATAATCAGTGTAGTGTAGCTCTAGAAACCAACATTTAACATTTGATGGAATCTGCCAGCATTCTCTGCAACCACTTTGCACAGAACTTTTAGTAACCAGATGTGAATTCAACTGTATATCTGAGTGGTAGTCTTTCGGTTTTGCAATAGTCATTTTTTTGTAATTAGAACATAGGACTGTTTCGCGTTAATCATCGGAGCAGCTGATTTGCCAGTTCGGAGCCTTTTACTAGATTCATTTCCTCTTTTCTGTCTATGATCAATTTGAACTGAAATGACTGTATTCTTACATGCTGACAGCGAGTGCAGCCCTTCCCTAAATACTCGCTAAGTTCATGTGAATACTTGCAGAACATTTTCCTTCCGATATGGACAATTCTTTGGTCTCCACTTGTGTCCAGCGAGCAGCCATTTTGAAAGATGATTATGCGTACGAAAAGATAAGCTTAGAGTATTTTTTTTCTTTCGGCTTATGGCTACTTTATGGTTTCTAACTAAAAATATGTTAGAAATTCTTTTTTTTAATCTTTTCATCCTAAGCAAGGCAATAAAGCCACTAAGACGCAAAGGGGGGGGGGGGTTACTGAATTTTAGAGTGTATGAGAAAAAATCTATTAAGGAGAGAGGGCAATAAAAGAACAAGAATTAATACAAAATATATCGATTTAGACTGCATGTAAATTTTTGAAGATGAAAGTTGATGGCGAAGCAAGAAACCGGAAAAGAGTTTCTCAATTATGAAGTTGCGATAGAATAAAAACCGTTAGTGTAGAAATTATGGTTATATCTAGCCACATCTACTGTAAAATAATGAGACGTTTCCGCCAAATCTACTACTGCGCGTAAAGTTCATCAAATCTAGATACCACAATGGAAAGTCCATCAGAACCATAAAAATACTTATAGAAAAGGCACAGGAAAGCTGTGTTACGTGGGGATGGGAGTGAAACCAGGTAAGTACCAATAACATTGTAGATTCTTTGCACGAATACTTTTAAAATGAAATGCGAGCAGGCATTAGTTAATGACCGACCCTTGTATTTTGTATTCTTTCCTAAGCTGTAAAGTTGCATTTTCGAAATATCCTTGAGGCCTATGAATAAACATAATTAGACCACAATCATTTCTTATATAAACAAATTCAATCAATAAGGAAAACAATGCTTAGTACTCTTATTTAGGCTAATTTTAGTAGGAATTTTGAGTTTTAGGTTCTTTAGAATCAACTCAGTGCTATAAGCCTCAAGCGACGTCATTTATTTATATTTCAATTTTACCAATTTTTTTTTATTTTATTTATGTGAAGCAATAATTTTGAATGGGTTAAATCGGAACATATAGGAAATTTTCGATGCCTTTGGGTTTGTAGTGAAATATCAAAGATTTTGTCGGTACTATGTGTGATTTCATCTTAATTGTAACAGTAAAAACGTTTTTTTTCTTATCCTTGGTGGAGAATAAGAGTTAGAGGCGCAAAATTAAAAAAGAAAAAATATAACGAAAATAGAGATATTGGGCGAAGAAGAGGCGAAATAGTCTAAATGAGGAACAGTTCAAAGAGAGAGAGAGAGAGATACAGGCAGAATGAAAAGAGGGATAGTAAAGAGGTGAAAAACCTGTAAGAAGAATAAAATGAATAAGGCAGACTAAATTAGCAAACTGAGATAAGGTAAAAACGCAAAGTATGGTCAACAAAATAACAAAAGAGAAGTTAAAAAGGAAACATGATAGATAACAGTAGATAGATAGCACAGAAAGAGAAGTGAGTGTTTATTATAAAGGAGAATAATTGTTAAGGAGTTAAATAAAATAAGAGAAAGAAGGATAAAATAAGGGAAAGAAGGATAAAATGAAAAAAAACGTAAGCGGAAGAGGGAAAATAATGGGACGTGATATAATCTACGAGAAAAAAAAGGAGATATATATATATATATATATATATATATATATATATATATATATATATAGTTTTATGGTATATGATATTTATGGGTTAAAGTGCTCAATATCAGGGATATAATGTATGTAAATATATATATATGAAATGGACTGTCCGACAATTATTTTAATGTCTTTTCTGCTAATACGTTATTTTTATAGATACAATTATTTAAGTACTGTAAATTTCACAGACATACAGCAGATAATTAATACCGTTTATTATAAACAGACCATTTACTTAAATAACTGTATCTCTCTCTCTCTATATATATATATATATATATATATATATATATATGTGTGTGTGTGCAACGAGAAAAATGGAAACGAAGTGAAAAGTATTAAAAATAACGATCCCAAACGCAAAAATAAATACGTAAGAAATAATAAATCAGAATCTCAAAAATCAATTCTTTTTTACTTTTTTTATTGGATGCTTTCTCTCATCATATTGCTCTCTGACAGCGTTTTCTTTGTTTTCTGTCATTCTTAACGTTCTGATTACATCCGAATTGTTCATATAATGGAGAGTTTATTTACTACGCCTCTTCTATCTACGACTAACGTAATAATCCTACTATTTTACTAGATACTTATTTTACTTATATTATAAAATATTCCCCGTCTGGACGTAAACAATCATGGTTCTGTGAACAAGCATGATTTTCTTTTAGAATGATCATTTATTAATTTTCGGTTACTTTCTCCATGAGCTTGATTCCAAATCTTTCCTTCTCCTAGACCAACTACTATGCAGAGTTAGAGATTCTAGCCTCTTCTGCTATTTATCACTTATCTGTGAAAAGAATGGTTACATGCCTTTGCGTTACGACATTAAAGCTAAGTGACCGCAACTGATATGGATGGAACTTGAGCTTGGCTCTCCAATTCTACTTTCCATTACCCGTACATGCCTTATAATTCTTCATGTCGCCTCAGGACGTAGGCTCGACACAATTTCTTATATTCTGTAACTATGAATAATACTGTCTTTTTTTTTTATTTCTCCAAAGCCCTGTTCCGCCATCCATTTACTCATGCTCACTAAATATGTTACGTGTTTTTTTCCTTTGTCCCTCTTGCCTTCAATATGTCCTGTGAATATCAGAGTTTCTAAGCCTCCTTTCCTCAGTATGTGTCGTAGAAATTTCAGCTGTCTTTTCCTGATGTTATATACAAGTTTCCTTTTTTGTTTCCATTTTCTCAAAGCTTCATCTCATCTCACATGCTCCGTTCCTGGTATTCTCAGCATCCTTCTTCGTTGCACACATATTCTGTCCATGGCATTATAAGCATCTTTCTGTAGAGTCACATTTGTTGTTTCAAGTCTTCATCTTTGAGGAAACTCTTCAGCATTCACTGCCATATCACGTACTAGTTCATTATTATTTTCCTTGTTTCTATCATACTTTTCATGTTTCTTAATACTCTGCTTATCTTTTGGAGTGCATCTTTACATAGTGAAAATATGTAAATTGTATTAAGTTGAGACAAAAATTCATGAATCCCCTTTAAGAATACGTTGTGAAAAAACAGTTATTTTTACTAAGCAGTGTTATATATAAAGTGCATGAGGTAATGTTTTTTGCTAGGTTTGATATTTATTCTTTATTTCGTATGAAAAATGCAAAGGAAGTCATGTCATGATTCAGTAGGTGTTGCGAATGGATGGATAAATTTATAAAACGGATTTTGAATCTTATTATAAAGAGTCTTCGGAAAGAAATCAGCATGTTATAATGAAATATGACATAGTACAAAACAAAATTTAAATTTGAAAAAATAAAAATAAATAAAGAATAATCAGTTACCCAGTTCATATGACATGGTGGGTGTTTTTCTAAGCACTTGGCTCGTCCAATTGTTTTACTCTATGAAAAACCCGAAGTTGTAAATACGAAGCAGTAAATTATGACGAACCATGAAGCTTCTTCAAATCCATCATTACTTGACTCGTCAGCAGTTCTCACAATTTCAGTAAATTATTTAATCCCATTAAAACAGACGGTCACTCTTGTTCCAAAATAATTAATCCTTTCGTTTTATAAAATAGAATTGTTATAGGGACCATGATTTCACGACCTGGTATTTTTTCAGAATCGTTCAAGATTATGATTGTTCGAATAATTTGACTTTGAGGAAAAAAACAAAACAAACAATTACACTCCCCTGTGTTATATTCGAATTCAAAATTTCTATGCGTGCTGTTTGTGATACAAAAGCCATTACGTGGTTTCTTAGATAATGATGGTATTGTGTACTAAAGATTTCTTTTGCTGTATTTTTCTAAAGATGAATCAAAGATAATAAGAAGAAAATCACCGTATTATTTTGTTTCATTTGAACAAAAATATAGCTGCCAAATATACAGCAATGAAAAATTGTTTAATAGTGCGTTATCTTATTTTTCAATCTGCGTAGAGGCACGCATAGAACAAAACTTTGGCTCCTACAAGATCGTTTATGGAAAGAAGGACAAATAATAATCTACAAAATCATATTATCTTTCAAGATAAAACGAGAGAGAGAGAGAGAGAGAGAGAGAGAGAAGTGTGGAAATCATTACAGTGAATTGTTTACAATGCATAATTCAAAAGAAACCAGATCTTTTCTTCCATCGTTATTTACGGAGAAGTATTATTTAATATTAATGCTGATAAAGAGAGCTTTTCCTGAGGAAGAAAGTGATACATCTGCCCATCCGTACTCGCGCGAATCGATTGTTTGGAGAGTTTTACTGTCGTGCGCGCAATGCTGCGGAAAGTAATGCCTGCCTTCTGGCTGTTTTCAGAGCTTTGATGTGACTGAGAACACGCAGCTAAACAAGGGCATGCGCGTCAAACTTCCCACACACCTGTCACACATGCAGAGAGATGGCAGAATAGACACAAAGAGACTTGAAAGAGGGATATTGCGGGAATATAAGCCATACACACAGACACACACACACACACATATATATATATATATATATATGTTTGTGTGTGTATGAGTGCGAATCATAGATAATTACTATTTTTGTTTATCATATTCTTGAAAAATAAAGAAAGTTACATTTTATTCAATTATAGATTCATCATCATGTGCAATGACTTGTTGCCGTTTATCAGGCAACTCTTTGGTATCTTTTGAGCAAATGCCGCAGATTTTGATATGAAAAAGCGTTCGACAAACTCTTAAATCTGATTTTTAATTAGATAAACTTTTACCCATCAAAGTCTTTTGCAATGATCGAAAACTTAGCTCCGTCGATGTAAAGTCCGATGAATAGGATTGGTTGAGTTTCAACATTTCTTGCTGTGTTATTCTTTCCGTATGCATAAAAGTTAACACTTGTACGAGGACAAATCTACTGAAGGTATTTTTTTATTTTATATCCTGTGTGTGCGTGTATGCATAAATATATGTATATAAAACAATTTGGTGTTGTTAGCGGGAAAATTTAACTTCTAACATACCACAAACACCTGCCTTGATAGACATTTCTTTCGCAGCGACACTGGTACATATAAATTTTTGTACGTGCGTAGAAAAAAATCGTTTATTTTACAAAAAAATATTTTTCTGACATTATTTCCTCCTTTGTCAAGACGTAATTCAACGTTGAATATTAAGGATTTAACATTATACTGTAAAAATGTCAAATAAAAACTCAGCTTATGTTCAGGTGCACTTCTATGGACTAATACCTTCCACACATGATAATCAGAAATCTGGCTTTCTTTAGGTCTACAAACTATGAGAACTGGAAACAAACTTATGCTATTATCTATTATCCCATAGTCATGATTTGAAAATGATGTATGGAAAATTGCCAATATTCTCTTCAGCAATAGAGAATAGAAAATGGCTTATTTTGTTCCAGGATAACGCCAGAACTCATACTTCACAAAGAGTCCCAAAAAAAGGATTTAATTGGGCACTGAGGTCATGCCCCATTCTTCCTATTCATCGAACCTGTTCGCGTTTTGTTACCATTTCTAGATTATTAAGTGAATATACGCGCCAACAAGTGTGTGCAAATGAGAAACAGGTCAAGGATGCCTTCTCGAAATTTGTCGATAATTACTGAACAGTTTTTATCGCGGTGAAATAAATTTACTGCAGGCTCGTTGGAAAATATTTTTATTATTTGAGATGTTTAACTTTTCATATTCTTTAAATTCATGTCGCTTCAGGACGGAGGTGATCATGAATTTCAACATATCTGTGTTTATACATTCTTGGGAAAGAGAGGGAGTAGTTTCCCACTGTCATATTGGTTTGTAATTCAAAGTATTCCTTCTCTTATATTGCTTGCCACACAGTGTTAAAGAGCTCAGCCTATACTGATATTTAATCCATAGCGAGCTGAGAGGTAGACGGATTCATGCCTTTCCAAAAGGTTATTAGTGCGAAAGAGAAAACGCTATACTTGGTCAGAAATTGAACTCGTAGTGATGATTTCACATCCGTTACATTACCTGAACATTTTTTTAATTACTTTGAATAACAAAGTTTTTGTTGGAGTTCAGTTATGACATCTTAAAATGAATGGTTCCCAACAATTATGTTTTGTTCCAGCCTAATAAATAAGAGTCCGACTTTATGTTCATGTAAATCAACATAAAAGTCTATTAAAAATGTAGATGCTGACAAGTTCTGAGCTTTCTATTCTCCACGGAAATAGATAATTTTGCTGACAGTTCTAAAAAATAAATAAAAAAAAATAAAAAAGACAGTTAAAACAAGAAAAAGATCTCTGATAATTCATCGAGGAAATAAGTTCTGAAATTTATGCTAGCAAATTTACAAACAACCTTGGAAATAAACAGGGCTGCGAAATAAAAAGAATAGCGATTTTAGGCATAATAAAAAAGGGAAAAAACAACAACCCTGAACTAAGACGCTAATTTTACAATTCTTAAGAACTAGCTTAAAAAATAGATCAGCAGAAATATTTAGAACATAAAAACAGACTCACATTTTGGCCATATTTACCTATTATTTTTCCTTTTAGGGATCAATACAGATCATCTTTCTGAAAACGTTTCTATCTCGGAAGTGCAGTAGAATGATCTAATCAAAAGTAGTGCCTCATTTTGTCCAGTCTCTGATGGTATTAAATTGCTATCTCACACACTTGAAGGATTTCAGCCACTAAAGAAAGGGGCCCTAATATAAGAAAATAGAACTTGTCTTTCTGAAGTAATTTTGCATTCATGGAGTTGTCAAAGTCATAAGTGTAATAATGTATGCAGCTATTTATCGGGGTTAGGTCAGGGTTTGGTTGGTTAGATTTTGCATGACGGCAGGTCCAAACCAAATTAGCTCAGGGGTTTACTAACCTTAAAAATACTTTAGTACCAAAGTAGACAGGTTAGAGTAATGGATTCAGGAATCGAATTCCAGTCAACTTCATTACATTCACTTAGGTGCTAAATCCTTGAGAAAGGTAGGATTCCAACTTCTTCTGTTCCAACTATGGGTAAACAGGACAGAGTGGATTTTTTCGACGACGGTCAAATCCTCATTTTTTTTCGAGTGCCAAATACAAGTGAGGAAATAATTATGCCGTTGATAATTTTAGAACTTATTTTATTAGTGGGTCTTATTCGAATAAATGAAACACCAGTATTTTTTATAGTTTAATACATGTAAAACAAAATAAGCGTGCCGTACCAAAGAAACGCTGTACTGGAAAAAAAAATAAGGAGATAATTTAATCGGGATGGCACTTGTATTTGATATACAAGAGTACAATTTCAAGGTTAATGTTGATTCAATAACTGCGCTCCTAGTCTCAGAGATTTTATTTACAAATATTAATTTCTAATACTAATGGGAAAATAAAACTAGACACAAAGTTATAATGAAATAAATCATAAAATAAACAGATTTTACTCTTTTCTGTCAAATACATGTGCTGTCTGTAATAATCATGCCAGTGGAAACTTAAATTATAAAATAAGCGCGCAGTTCAAATAAAGGTTCCACCGGGAAGTTTTATTTCATTTGAATAAAACCTGGTTGAAAATAATTGTGCTGGAGAGAAAATTATTTGGAAAGTCATAAGCGTGAATTAACCGTGCAGAAATTGTAATAATTTCATCGCCATGGCAATTCTATTTGGTACACTACTACTAAATACGAAATTTACTAACTTGCGACTTTAAAATAATATGGTCTACATCAGTTACTAATGAGAAATGATTCAATTAAAAATTCTGCCCTCAGACTTACAACAATAGTCTTGTTTATTATTAGCAAGAAAATGCGTCACCTCTGCTTAAAGATTTTCTACATGCCGTGTCCCGTCAGGACATTGGCGATCATGAGTCTCCACAATTTGCTGTTCTTTGTAGCTCTTAATAATTTGTCTTTTTGTAATCTGTCTTAATTCCTGCTCCGATCACTCATCTACTCAAGTTCGTTCGTTTGGTTATGCATTGTTTTTCTCTGTCCCTCTTGTCGTCGATCTGTTCTGTATCAAAGCCCTCTTTCCTCATTACGTGCCCTAGAAATTTCAAATGTCTCTTGATGTTAAGTGTCTTTTTGTTTCCATTTTCTCTAAAGCTTCATCTTTGCTCACATACCCAGTCCATGGGATTCTCAGTATCCTTCTGTAGGATAGTATTTCTGCTGCTTCAAGTCTTCTTCATCTGTGAGGAGACTATCCTGCATTCACTGCCACCACCAATATTTAATTAACTACCATGTAAATATTCAATACGGGTTATTTTTTTAAGTTATAAAGACATCTACTATTTTATTGCTACAGGAAATTTTATGCTACAGCAAAATGTATATGTGTTATATTTTATACAGTTCCAGTACATAGACTCTAACGGAGGCATTGGACATGAAACTTGATGTGGGTTATACCAAAATGTTAAGAGTGGTGGAAAATGTCAGTTGGCATCAACGTATGATTTACCAAATGCTCGATGGTGATTTGCCAAAGCTGATGACTACAACTGAATAGAGAGTACGATTCAGTGAACATTGTTGGAAAAGCAAGCTTGAAATCAATCAGCAAGCTCTACTCTGGGAACTTACACAAGGGAAACTATTTTCATTGACCAATTGATTGGAGATTATAATTTATTAAAGGAGTAACTGCAGACCACAATAGAAGACCGTAACATATGGAGAAAACTGGTCATGGATGTCTGACCACGGTCAATCCGGTAGCTAGTGAAGTATATATCAGACATTTCCCTACTGTAGAAAATATATTTGTCTGGAAGATTGTCAATCATCCTTTATTAAAAAGAACAGTCCTTTGTGTAGCTTTTTGTTCCTTAGTTTTGAAGATAAAAAAAAATTGCCATGTTTTCTTATGAAGAGTATCAACCGGAATTAAATTCAAAATTATATCCAGATTTATTTCACATTTACAGGGAGGCGATTCTAGGAGAATTAGAAGTCTTCCCAGAATTCATTATTGGCGGCCACAATCATAAGATATATCGAAATGACCGAATGATGATAAAAATAACTACAGGAACTCCAACAGAAAGTAGTAAAGGAAAGCGAGAAGAAAGGACTAAACATCAAGTGTAAGAAGACAGAATATATGATTGTTAGCAAAAGGAACAACTCGAGATGGGAACTACGAATATCAGACAATAACATCAAGCAAGTATAGGAATTTAAAAATCTAAGATGGGTTTTAACAGAGAACGGAAAATTCGGAGGTGCATTGGAATATCGAATTCCGCCTTCCAAAAGCTAAGCAAAAAATTAAGATACGGGAAAATATTACTAGAAACAAAGACAAGAGTACCTAACTGTTACATACAATTGGTCATTCTATATGGCAGCGAAAAATATACATAACGTATCACGGAGACTTGGAGCAACAGTAAACTTGTTATAAAGACGAGTGCTGGGATTAACATGGACAGAGCATATGAGCATGATTTAGGGAAAACAAAAATATAAAGAAAACCTATACTTAAAATCAGAAAGAGACAGTTGAAACTTCTTAGACATTATTTGGAAAGAAGGCTTAGAAAATCAGAGACACACATGATACATTGAAGGCAAGAAGGATACAAGAAAGCAGAGTATAAGCTACTTAATAAGCTTGTGTAAATCGTTCTCAGAAAAGAGATTAAGAGAGATAGCAAAAAGACAAACTTACTAAAAGTTAAAAAATACTGGAAATTGTTGAGAGCCATATACACCTACGTCCTGATGTTACATGACACATAGAAGAAAAGGAATATGTCAAATTCACATGGTTACAAGGTTTACGGAGACTAATTTAATGGAATATGGTGTGGTAAATATGGATAAATTTGAAAATCTGTTTTAACAGAGAACGGAAAATGTGACAAAATCCGAAGGCGTATTTGAATACGGAATGGTGCCTTCTAAAAATTAAGCAAAATATTAAGACACGAGAAAATGTTAGAAACAAAGCAAAGAGCCCTGAACTAGTATATAATAGCAATCCTCCTATATAGCAGCGAATGATGGAGAATCTGCTTAGAGATGAAGAGGCCAGAGAAATGTATATTTACATATTTATGCTGAGACTACCATGTACTGAACATATAAGCAAGTTTTAGAGAAAATGAAAACAAAGAGGACACTAGTACTTTGGGTCAGAAAGAACCAGTTGAAAGTTTAAAGGATACGAGGAAAGAGGGCTCGGAAATTCTCACTCAGAAGTCCTTGAATGTAAGAGGGACAGATGAAGATAAGATAACGAACTTGTGTAAATTGTTGGCAGAACAGGGATTAAGAGAAATAGTAAGAAAAAAAATCTTACTAAGTCATCCAAATGAAAGGATATTGTTGAGTGCCAAATATCCCGAAGAGATATTGTACATTTGTTTGTTTTTTATAACTTCAGAATTGACAACAGGACTTGTCAGTAGAGTTGCCATATTGAGTTCTATCAACACAAGCAAATTTAAAATTTAAAATCATAAGCTGGATACTAATGAGAAAAATATTAAGTCAACATTTAGTAACACTGAGCTTGCAAACTTAATTCAATTTGTTACTTGATAGCTCAATAATGTAATACTTACTCAGTCCACCAAAGAAAAATATTCTTCCCATGTTGTCCATTCAGTCACTCCATACACACGCGCCCGCACACACACACACATATATATGTATTGATTTTATGAGGGACAGGAATGAGCAGTATCAACCACACGTTAACCAATTAGTTTATACTTTAAACTGAAGTTACAAAACTGTTTTCAACGGAAACATAGCAGAATAAAGCTGTATTAACTCTTCCGTTAAAACAGATGTGTAATTATGTCTTTTCGGATCTATCTATAAATTGATAAAATTAGTTTTGTTTTGTGTAACAACGCATACAGTCCTTTTCCACTTAAAATACTGATGAAACAATCCGTTATTGTCTTTAGCCAGTGGTTAACAAACAGGTGTCACGGGAGAGGATAGCAGGTAAGGAGGAATGAATGAAAGACAATCAAAAATTAAGAAATAGTTTAAAAAATTCATATGTCAAAAATAATTGATTTCAACATTTAAAATATTTTGGATTACTTGTAATTACATGCATAAGTCATAGTATAAATAGTTATAAATAATTATTGACCGATTTTATCATTGATATATTTTTGCATTATATCAAGTATTAAGAATATAGTAACTTGGATCTGCAAAATGGAGGAGAGAGTTATCAAAGATAATGTTTTGACATCGAATTTGCAGTTATCTCCCTTTAATCCTCTCTTTGAGCTTTCTTTGTCATAGGGCTACTTGCGCCTTTTCAGGGGGACTGTCCTTTGGATAGGTTCGTGCAAATTTTCATATCGAAAATGCCGCACAGAGAAAAAAAACTTTTGGGAACCATCGTCCTTAGCAATCCCTTAATAAATTCACATTATTACATTATCTACAATATTTATTTCTTTTGACTTCTAATAATATAAGGCTTCCTAATGGCGAGAGAAAATATCGAACGGGAATAAAGTATGTTCATATTGGTTCTTTTTATCGGGAGAGATAATAAAATAACGATATAAATTATAGAAATCAGTATGATGGAACCTGAAAGCTCATTATGCGAGATCACGTTAAACGAGAATACGAATGGTGAGATCACGTTAGATAGAAATCAGATCACGCACATATAAATACGCGAGTTGGAGCAAGAACATCTCGTGTGTTTAGGAAGAAACGACAGGTTACAAAGTATTGTTAGTTTTATCATGTGTTTGACTTGAGAGACAACACGTCTTCTAAGTTGTCTTTTTTATTTCCCGACAAACAAAATTAAACGGAAAAAAAGAAGAAATAAAGATGGCGATAGGAGACAACATGAAAGGAGTAACTCCAGTTAATAGAGTTAGCCAAGAAAATCAAGTCACTGCATCTTCATGTTCACATAAAACTTCAAAAGATAAGATCTTGCGAGGTAATCATATCGAACGACATCTCGTAGATGCGCTATTGGCTGCGTTGTGTTGTGACGTGGAAAAGAACAGAGCCAAGACGAGATTACTATTTCGTATATTATTTTTTGCTAATGTTAAAAAATGAAATATTCAAGCATCAACAGGAAATCTAACAAAATCTATCTCATTCTGTTCAAAGTTACGATATGCACATCTTTAAACAGACATTTTTAAACACAAAACAACTTTTATTTATACAAAACAACTCTTGGAACTGATGATTTTATTATTGATAAAATCAATCAAATGCGTATAACCAACTTATAGCGTAAATGAATATAAAAACGGGGTTATATGACTTAATTGCGCAACCTTTTCTTTCATGTCAAACACAGATGTTTAATCTTTCTAGTGTTGTTTGGACAATGGAAGTCATTTATCGTATTTTTAAGGCAATTCTACACTTTAGGTCATGTAGAAAATGGCATATGTCTAACGTCGATGGAGAGTGAGAAAAATGAAGAATCGGCAGACATTAACCTGTTATTCAAATGGGTAAATTAGACCGCTGTGCATTTCAATGAAGTTTGATCTTTTCTTAAGATTACGTTAATTGAATCAAGAAAAGTTCAAGTGACTTATCTGGTTATCCAACTCAAGTGTTTCGCGTCGACTCGCTCATCAAGGCCAGATATTTGACAAATTTATTGAACTCATTATCAGATCACATATATATACACTTTTGGAACGGACGCTAATTCTACCTTTCAAATTTCGAATTTGAAACTAACACGCTGAAGTTTTGTTAGGAACGTCACAAGATTTAAACAGGAATGTAATTATAAAGTATCTGTTTATAACTATAAAAATCACCTGAAAATTTAAGTATTAAGAGTGTTACCCCAACAAATTAGCGCTACATCTAGAATGTTCTGTATAGTTTTGCTTCTCTTCGCTACCTTTAGAATATGGAGCAGGTCTTCGATATATATGAAGAAACTAGTATTAGGTAACTTAGAATAGTATCTTAATCACATATCTTTAATGTAAGCTATCATTTCTTGAATTGGTTAGACGATAGGAAAAAAAAACTTAATATCTAGGTATATTGACTGAATATGACTGTCGGACAGTAACACTCATTTTCACTAAAATTGTAGGGAAATGAAATACCCTGATACATGCGATAAAAACTGGTGAAATTAAACATTTTAGTTCATTCTTCGCAAAAAGTATGGTTCCTGTTGTCAAATTTCTGACTTTAAGGAGGAGAAAGTAATACAGCCTTCTATTCTTGTTGAAAATGAAAACGTCTCTTTTTTATGCATCAGTCTATAGTATTTGGCCAAACCACATTTATGTTACCTCAACTCTCTTGATATATGAGGTTATTGTCTGCAT
Source organism: Acanthosepion pharaonis (assembly GCA_903632075.3). NCBI lineage: Eukaryota > Metazoa > Mollusca > Cephalopoda > Sepiida > Sepiidae > Acanthosepion > Acanthosepion pharaonis. Next base: position 32,276 of record CAHIKZ030001363.1, on the reverse strand, counting down.
TCGCTGTCATCATTTGACTGACTTGATTTTGAAGGTTTCTCAACCCTATTTAAAACCGGTACTTTTTTGCGACGAAATAATGTATTCAGTTTTTTTGGGACTATCAAGTTTTCAGATACATGTTCAAATATTTAAACCATAGCTGGGGGTATATGGATTCCTACCTTTCCCAAATTGTGGCTTTACGATTTCTTATTGTGCCGTTATTCATTATACCATCCACACATTCACTCCCTGACATAAAAGAGGATTGATATTTATAGAAATTCAACAGTTTTCTTCTTGTAAGTATTCATAAATGCTATCCTTTTCTATTTAAGTTCGCAGATCTTTTCTCAGTAGTTCTCTTACGGCATTAAGGACCTATCCCAGAGTCCCTTTCACTGTAAAAAATACCCCCCCCAAAAAAAAAAACCCACAAAAGCAAACAAACAAGAAAACCCTGCAACACTCCCGTTTGGAAATGTCATCAGCTACCTCATTATATTCTCCTTAATCCTTGATCTTATCCACAGTCGGAAAATCTCAATCGCTTTCAATCGCTAATTTAACATTGAGAAAAGTCACAAGTTGAATAATTACAAGTTTGGACTAAAGTTGCGGTTGACAGGTCAGAGTGATGCGATGCACTGCCAAAAGATCCTAGACGAGACGTCATTGTGAAAATGATAGTCACCTGTTATTTACACAGGAACTAATATCTTTATCTTTGCTGTTGCCATCACAACTTTTCCACTGTTGTCCCTCTGGTCTAATTCAGGTATTTCTTGATTCGAGTATCCTTTAGAGCAGCGCTTGAACAAAAGGTTCGCGAAACTTAAATCCAAACACTTGAATTTCCATTTACATGACATTTCACAAACGCACAATATTTGAGGTGATGCGAAACACAAACGCCGCAGTAATAAAACGGGCGTTTGGCAACGTAACAACGGATGTATTTTCAGTGTAGTTGGTTAATACCTGGTGTCGCGAAAAATTTCATGATAAAAATGGTGTCATGAATGAAAGAGGTTTAAGAAGCGCTGCTTTAGAAAATTTCGAATCAAACCCTTTATTTAATCTACAAACTGTTCAGCTATCTATGTGTTGAGATATCTCATCTTCTTTTTTAAAGTAGTGATCAGTTATTGATCGCCACTCCCTACCTGATCGGGGATTGAATTCACAATGATTACGCCACCAAATTCTTAAAACGACACTTTAATCCATTAGGATACTGAGGGTACAATAGGTAAGTAGCCAAGTGGTTACAAAGTTTGCTTTCCGATTATGAGATCGGGTTCTAATCTCATGATAGATTTGTCAGAAAGATGGCTTTTTGATGTTATCAGTTTAAAACAGGTGATGCCGGCACGCGGCACCTTTGGAAAGTATCCGAAAACCATACCATCATACCAAGTCTTGTGAGCGAAATTGGGTAGACAGAATTGTTCGTCAATGGTTGTGCTAGCCCGAAGTCGCAAGTTATCGTGACAGAGGGTGCTATAACCTTCTTCAAATGTCGATCCCACAAGATGATGCGCTCTCTTCCAGAAAATATAATATATTCCGCACAGGTGGGCTTTGTTGGTGTTGAGCAAGACACAAATTTGTCTGACCAGTAGTCGGCAATAGGCATTGGCCAGCCATTAACCAATGCATATGCACATTCAATAACGTATCAGTGTCGACTATCCTCACGGAAGAGTGTTTGTTCATGCATATTTCGTTTTGATTGTCAACTTACATCAAGTTTAACCTTTTGCAGTCATAATTATGATATTAAAACGCGCATTTATTTTAGATAAGATTGTTTAGCTCCATATAGTACCTATGGGGGTGCGTATAACGGTTTAAACCGCCAGAGAGAGAAAGAAAAAAACAAAACCATTAAATAACCTACTTCAACTTAAACTCCAAATTAATCAACAGAATAATAATATCCATTTTAAAAATAAGACCTATAAGAAAACTAAAATTCAGCCCCAAAAAAGGTCACTGACAAAATTTTACTACAACTTCAAATTTCATGCGAATCTAGTTGAACACTCTGAAGTTCATAACTTCAAATTATTTTGTATTTTTGTTTCTGACCTTTTGTGTATACACACACATATACATATATATATATATATATATATATATATATATATATATACTATTTCATTTCATATCCAAGTTACTTATTATTCTGGGATATAAACGTGATAAGTCTCTCTTCCAAAATCTGCTTCAATGCTTTATTTTTATTTTGAGATGCGTTGTGTTGAGGAAACGGAAAGTTTCTATTTTACTGAATTTTGAAAAACAAACATATCAATCAATACAGTCTATAGGCAAGTAAACCTAGTAATTGTAAATAAAAACAAGGAAAGCTGAAAAGATTGAAAATCTCTGGATCTTGCCAGGTAAATTGAAAAAGGGGAAGTGAAAGTTCCGAAGATGACAACATTACTCAGCATTCGAGATGGATTTCTCTGGATGATGGAATGCTGAGGAGGCTTTGTGTCGTTAGATTTTCAGTCTGTGAAAACTAACAATTTTTATTGAGACTGAACATGTACAAATCTGTGAAATATCCCCACACATGAAAAGACGTGAGAGATCCCCGTACTTGTCCTAATATTGTCATTGTAATTCTTTGTTTCTTCTTCTTCTTAAAGAGTTAATCATTTATAAAGCAAACATTTATAGACAACTGGTGATTCACATATAAATTACGTATTTCTACGATGATGGAGCTGTTTACGAAAATGATAATTCAGAGACAAAACAACAACTGCATAACCCCCAGTAATGTGTTATTGATGACTAATACACGCCCATTCCCCGGTTATAGATAAAATAGAGTAAACCGAGTTTTATAGGCTTTAGTGTTACCGAGTCTAGCATAAAAGACAATAGGGACTTCGAACCAAGTTCGAAACCAAAGTAAATAAGGAAGGTTGAGCTTGGGACAAGCAATTCCTCACTGTAAAAAATGGAAAAATCCAGTCTAGATACATTACGGCTTCCGTATATATAGTTTGGTACATGGCTACAGAAACAAGAGACACGTAGATGAATTTTGTTTTCTTTCTGTATTTTGCAACGGAATTTTAATCGAAATCCAGACCCGCGGTTGGATATCTGTTTTATAAGCCTTTATTTAAATATGCACGTCTCAGGAATCAGCAAGAAAAAGAAACTAGCAAAACCAACGGCAGGAATAACCATTTCACCAGACCAGCGGAATTAGGGTCGATTCCTATTCGCCACAGACGAGTTTATTTCACTATATAAACTATAAAAGCGATGGGTAAATAGAATGATAGACTGGATTATATAACCCAGGGTGGTAACCGGTCTAGGAAAATGTATCTGAATTCAAAACTGTATGTAATCCCAACGTAGCACATACTATACAGTGAAAGAATGGATCGTTCGCATTGCCTTGAAGATCCCGACAACGGTCGAATGATGATGATGATGATGATGGTAAAAGCGAATTTTGCTTAGAGATTATTTGCAAAGGCGTCTTTCCAAAAAATGTCCAGTTATTTGGAAGTTTTATCCTCACGAATGCTCCACTAATGTGGTCTTGTGCCAGACTAAAAAATGATAAGTAAATTATCATATTACATTTCTTTCAATGTTGCGAATTGTTTTTTCAGCTATTAATAATTCAGCCAACAGCTGAAGGGAAATTTCATCTCCGTGACTAATCAATGTTTATCCCGCTCTCTTCAGTCTCCCTACATGAATCGAATTGTTTCTCTTTTTCTCGTGTTCTTTTTAGATTACCGAATGGATTAGTTTTTATCAACTTCTCGAATTTCCTCGTCCGTAAAGATAATCTTCATCTCTTGAGGACAGCACGCTAAACCAGCTCCTTGTGTCCAGTTCTTTCCAATAATCCACTTAAAAGGAACCGATAAAAACAACAGTTGGATAATGGTGAATTGGTTTTTGGCAATGGTGTCAGTTTATTAAATAGAAAGACTCAGTGCTAAAATGTAAACCCGAATAATTTCAGTATATAAGTTTGTTTTTTTTCCTAAGTAGTAAGATTATTTTATGTCAATTTAGCTGTATCTATAAAAATTAGAAATCATTTATCTAGTTTCCTTTTACTTATCAAATTCACACAGTTCATGCCACACTCCCGAGCGGATACTTGCAGGCAGATATAAAGCCACCTTGTGTCTTATATTGTCTTAATAATGTTTATCCATCTGCTGTAGACGAGTAATTTTATCTAGCCTAAGTCCATAATATTGTAATTGTAAATGACGCCATAAAATTCAGTTCATCTCGAATTCTCTGGGAGAAGTGTTTGCGAGTATACCTTTAGAATAGTTTGCACTATTACCCGTAATTTCCCTATCATACCCAGTCATGCCTATTCTATGCTTCTCTTGAGTGACTAATAAGGCGTATCGAAAATTAGACATTTTGGAATTTGAAAATGACAGAAATGTTTTCTGTGGTAGCTCATTAATAACCCTAAAGTAAAATTAAAAATCACACTTTTGTTTTGCACTTTCGATAAAACTTACGCAATTTCACATCCAGACCAAAAAGGTCGCATAGATTTTGAATTAAACAACGTACAGGGACAAATTAACCCATTTTTCCATGCAATTATACCTAAAGGAAATATGAAAAAAAATGTTTATTTTAATGATTAAATCAAATTTTGACTATTACAACAGAAAAACAGCAAAAGTCATAGAAACTTGATTATCCCGTTTTTGACTATCCCAAATGTCTTTTCTGAAGATTCTGCCATGTAACATGATGTACTTATATCTCTTCCGATTTATTTCAACCACATTTTATAACCATTGTCAACTAGAGGAAAACAAAAGGAATTCATATAGAATTTATTTATAAAATTTATCTACAGTCGTTAATAGCTTGCTACGCACAAAACAGAAAAAAGTTAATGTTCTAGAAAAAAGAAATGACAAGATAAGCCATACATATACACAAAGACTAGGATGCGAAAATGTTTTAAGTTAAATTTGAATTCATATCATCCCTTTCATATCTAATAGTTTAGTCGAGTTTTGGTACGAATTTTCGAACATCGAGCAAAAATAAATCCTCAGATCTAAAACATAAGAAATGTTTTTTTATGAATCGCTCAACACTTTGAGAGTGACAAGGATTAAAGTTCATATCAAATGATTTGCTTATAAAACTTTCAATTTATTTCTTCATCACGTTTCATATCAGGATGTGCTAAAATGGAAATTTCCAATCAATAATTTCCGTATAATTTTTTTGACCAATTTAACTGAGGAACTCGAAAAACCCTAATATACTGATTTCCTTTTTTCGGAATTATCATAACTTCAATAATTTACTGTAGTCTGTGATTTACTCCAGTGTCCTCTTATTTGTACTTATACCATTTTCATGTGTCGAAGCCATGTTATTTTCATAATTTACCTTATATTGCCGTTTCGGCTGTCAGGCGTTTTACGTTTTATGGCTTCAATGCTGACGTTTACAAGATCAAGAAGAGCATCAAATATTACGTGACGCGATAATTGTTTCTTGGATGTTAACTGTGTTGGGTTAGTTCTGTTCAAGATGTCTGCAAGGTCTGGATTTGATAGTCATGACAACAGGCACCGCTCCACGCCACTGCGTAATATATTAATCGCATCCCGATTAGCATGTCGATCACGACAATCTTTAATCTTGTTACGACGATCATCAGCTGTACTCATTAAGTTTTAATCTCAGGAGAAATTGCTAGCATTCACAGGGAACTAAGTGACAGAAGCATCTCCAATGAAGTTAATACTATAGCTGGAGCAGGTAAGCAACGAAAAAAGAAATCTTGAAAAATTTGACACTCACAGGATATGTTGAAGGCAAGAGAGACAGAAGGAAACAGCAAGTAACGTAACTAATGATCTTGCGCAAATAGATGACAGAAGAGAGAGAGGGGAAGGATAGTAAAAAGATAACATGGCTAACAGTTACGAAAGTTAGAAACTTTTGGATAAACATGATCGCTTACTTCCAGAAAGGGCACAGATAGAAGATCTGTATATGGGGGAAGCGTGAGGTATATTCGATGGAATTTGTGAACAGAGTTGAGATTTAGTCTTGCGTTCACTTTGCATTTAAGACCCAGGGGAAAAAAATGAATCATTTAAGACCGATTGGCAACTAGTGTTAAAAAAATATAATTTAAAACCATGAAGAAGACGGCGGGAAATCATTTCACTCTTTTGGGAAAAATATAGCAATTCACAAATTATAAAGTTGAATCTGTTGGGAGACGGCATAAAAAATTGTCTCGATAGTTGCAATTCTCGCTCTAATTTCCAATTCTTTTTACAAGGTTCTTGGTTACGGTTTCATGTACTCTAAGGATTATCGGCAAAACTGACACGTTTATGTTGCAGACTGTTCTGTATTTTTAGCATATTTCTAAACTTTCGATTAATTCCTTGGCCGCAGTCACATTCACACCCGCGTAAATTTGCCTCCCGTCATGGCTTTTTTTTATAAACACTTTCATGGTAGTTGTTCGGATGAGCTCTTCGCTACTGTTCCGAGACCTTATGAATTTAAGAACAGTACTAGACTGGCGAAGAGGTTTCATCGATTTATAGATGAGTTGGCTAGATGTAACCGAAGTTCTATGCCGACTTGATGCTTTCCAACTAATTTTCATCTTCAAAAATGTCTATCTACTATTCTTCTGATTACGCTTTTTCTCACTCCTTAGTAATGTTTCTGCTTTCTAACTCTTCCATACGCAGTAATCATTTGTGTCTTAGTGGCTTAACAGCCTTGATTGGGATGAACAAGATTAAAAAACTTTACTCTGCTGTCTGTCGGAAAAGCAAATCTGTGCATTTTATTTGTTGCTAATGAATATTATTATTGCTTTAATTAACAGTAGCTTCAGCAAATTTCTTTGTACAAATTGCGGACATTAATTACAGACCGAAACAAACGCGTTCATTTGGTATTTCATCCCAGTTTGTCCAAATTTATTTCCTTCATTGCACAATTTTTTGCTCGTCTACCGAAGATGATTTGTGCTTAATCAAAAGAAGATGAAAAATTCCAAAGCTTTATAAGAAACATTAGACGCACAGAAGAACTAATTCGCTGACGACAAAAGCGAAGAGGTTGATTTGTGAGAGAAATGGTCGAAATTGCGGCTTTGTCCATTATAATTGATTTTTTTACACTTCTGATATTAGTAATCTAATTTCAACGTTTTTTATTTTGTGCACTCACAAAAATACTGCTTACAATGTTGGAACAGCTACGATAAAGCCTGATTCAGAATCAAAATGTTTTTTTTCAAATTAACTTGTACATCCTCCGATCTTAATCTTTGTATTTGATAATATGAACCTCACAATGCTTTTTACAATTTTTCCTATACAAAACTAAAAAAGCCACTCCACGTAGGTAACGGTCAAAATAAGGATGAGGTGTTTTATATGACTTGAAGAGGCTGTGATAAAAAGTGAAAATTATGAAAATAAAGAGGTAAGATAATTATTGAATCTTGAAGAGATCAAGATTGACGTGTTCTGGGAGTGTTCCACAAAATGGAATTTGTTGAAGAAAAATGATCAGAGTGGAATTTTCTGATATGGGGAGAATAAAAGTGATGAGCGATTCAACTCCAGAAAAGTGGTATAGGGTATCCTAGCCGTAAAGGTCTGAACTGGTGAAACATACATATCGTAGAAGTGTAGAAAAACTTGAAATCCGAGTCAGGAAGAAATTGGTACTACCAACAATATTATAAGGAAAAATGCCGAGTAAAGTGCTGGAGGACTGAGAGATTTGCTGTCACTTAACACCCTGCAGAGATTACACAACATCTCAAATAGTATAATCATGACGTTTAGATGAATCTAAAAAAAAAAATACCAATGGCACAATGATTAAAATACCTGTGGTTAGTAGATTTAAAGAAAGACAGGTATAACAATGGAAAAGAATATCACTTTGGTAAATAATATGGAGAACTCTTTTGCAAATACCAATAGTTATCGTTGTGTCATCGGCCTATATATGGAATCAAGCGAAATAAACATACTGCAAAATTTTCAAGAACTGCATGCTATGAACTTAGAAACGTCTCTTAAATTGAAAGGTGATTGCTATGCTCATAATAGTTGGAGTACTTGAGCGTACCAAAACCACTCAACTCTCGAATAGATCAATTAAACATTCATGGAAGAACTGAGATTTTTTCAAACTTGACAGCCCTGGTGTTTTCGCAGATACTAAGGAAGGTGCTAGAATTTCGGAAAAATCGATGTTACAATCTCCCGCTCTAATCACGAAATACTTCGCGTGAACATGCAAATGTCTGAAAATAATCATTGCAATGGTGTTGGCAATAATTGTAATCATGCGCATTCGTCAAATTATCTTTTCTCCTTTTAGAAATTAACAATGAGTGCTTAGATTCATAGGTTTCATTTCATGCTCTAAGACCATGCCGTTCTTGTTTAATGAGAGTGCCAATCGTTAGACCTGCAGTTTCCGTAATTCTGAATTAATCGCCGTGGTCTCGTGAAGTGGCTTCTGCAGACCTCTGATCTCAACCGAATTGGTTTTGATTCAGGCGACAAACCAAGCAGTGGCTGTATTTAAGAAATTTACGAAACGGCAATCACAAAGGAACTTATTCAAGACACATTTGCGCTTGAACACGAAATATGTTATCATACAGAAGGGACTGCAAAATTAGGTATGCACTAAGTATTATACCAGTATTGATATGCTTCTATAATCATTACAATACGTTTTGTGTATACTGTATACCTACTTTTGCATACCTTTGTATGTGAGTAAGAACAGCGTACGTTTTCAAAGTAGTTATTTACTCTGTTTATAGGGTACAACTACGGGGAACTTAGTGAGAAACCAACTCACTAATAACAGGTAAAATCTGTGAGACCATTAGCACATGCGTTTTCAAAAATATGGCTGCCATGTCAAGTATAGTGATAAAATTTACAGCTTCATCTAACCCTGACAGAAAAAAAAATAACCATCAATGAAAATTTTTGGTCTATTAAACACTTATTTATTTTGAGTTTATGTAAATCCTTCCATGGAAAAAAAAACAAGATTTTCAAATCTTTAACTGGACAGAGTTTCTTTTTCCAAAATATTGCACTCACCTAATCTATATATACTTGGAATTGGATTAATTTGCAACGCAGGCAGTGAAAAAAATGGGGTTTGAATAACACCCGCTTAAACTCAAATTTAATCCCTGTTTATAGAACTGATATTATTGTTTGAAAACAAAATAAGGGGAGATTACTCGGCAATTAGAAAAACCGAAACGTATCTTAAACTAAACGTTGATTTAATTGCACACCTACTGATCCATGATCAGCAGGAATCGAGTGTTACATGATTTTTTAAATATACACGCCTCTTACAATTTCGGAAAAAAACCTTTGAAAAAAATAAAAAAGTAAGAGATTAATAATTTTTATATTAAGTCAACAATTCTCAATGTGATCGGTAACACCACCTTTGGTAGATTCTGAACTTTCAAAAGTTCAGTAAATATTCAGGAGAATTATGGGGAGTGAATAGCCAAGTGTTGATCTCCCGGTCAGACCACAAAAACTGCCAAACATTAGCCTGCCGTTTGTTTGTATGCACATATTACACTTTGATCGAGATAAGCTTAAAAATGAAAACATGTAGGCAAAAAAGATAAACAAATTGGTCTTTTCAGTTTTATACAATGGATGTTTGTGCAGTGTAATGGATCGCAACTGGGATTGAGAAATCGGAGAGCAAAGTTCGAATTCCAGCTGAGCTCGTTATATTCAGTTACACACAAACCCCCTCTGGGAAAAAAGTATGAATCCATCTTCTCACCAGCTAAATCGTTTAAATAGCAGAACATGCTGGGTTCTATAGGCTTGGTTCGCAACCTTTCTAGAGATAGTGATATGATAAAACTCACCAACCTTTCTACTGTAGCGAATGAAAGTCTTCAGTTGTGTGAGTTGCGATTTCTGACGCAGACGGAGGAAGCGACTTTTGTGTTTTTATAAGTATACACATTATTATGAACAAGAACTATGCACAATTAGTAAGTTTCTTATGTAAAAAGAAACAAAACAAAAAAAGCTTTTTTTCCCCATAAGCATAGAATATTTGGCGCACAAACCCACCAGAATAAGGCAACGATGAATATCACTACACAATAGTGTTGAACGGGCCTCGCTTGCTAGTATTAAATATACATTGAAGCGTCTACTTTATTGTTGAAGATTAGGCTATTTTCCTGGCATTGTCGTAAAATAGAACTACGCGCCATTTTCTTTTTGTCTCAGCAACCGTCAAACACAAATATAAATCGGATCATTAAAGTGCACCTAAAATAAAGATACTTCATGCAGGTTACCTTTTAAACCTTGTAAATGTATAAATTTTGCATTGTATGGTGAACGTTTATATAGGATTCTCTTTCGTTTTCCAAGTTATATATATATATATATATATATATATATATATATATAGCATAGGTATTGATAAACTATGCATAATTATGACGGTGGATGTGTTGAGCTACACCAGACGACAACGTTTTTCATCAAAGTAATTTTAGCGTCTACCTCAGTGATATTTCCAAAATTATTTTTGCAGCAGGCGTTTCTTTTATTCATTTCCTCAGATTCAGTAGTTCGTTCTTCCATTCCATACACCAGGAGGTCATCTTTCTTTTACTGCTTTTATTTTTAGCCTAAATTTCTTCAAATACACACACACACACACACACATATATATATATATATAACAATAAAAATCATTGCGTGTTAACGCTATAGAGGCCTCTGTTGGTGTATGGAACAACAGTTTCTTCACGCCAGAGATTTCGGCTGTGGTTTCCGTAGGAAGTAATATGAGATGGAGTTAATATCACCATACCCATCTTCTACTACTCTGGTTTCCAAGCAAGGCTAGAAAGTTTAGTCTGCAATATGATTAACCCTTAGCTAGAGGAAAGAAGAAATAAATTCATACCTTTCTCAAGCGTATTCATCCGAAAACGAACGTAATTGCATAACTTACTCTGCAATTTAAAGTCGACACGCCAATCTTAATTTCAGCGCCGATAACCGCTATGTTACTTGCACATTCAACATTATATAACACCAAATGTTCTCCTGGCATATTGAAAGACAGAGGAAAGGAGCTTACAATCTACGTAACGAGCTTATGTAAATGGTTAACAGAAAAGGGATTAAGATACTAAACTATACTACGGGCTACAATGGAGAGGAAGTTGGGGAGAGAAATGATCATCAAAGTTGTAGAGGGATACTGCACATAGAAGAAAAATGTTCACAACATATAAGAGATGAAGGTTTACTGAATGAGTGTAAGGAGAAGGTTGTAACAATTTTAATTTATGAATACAATTTATGAAAGATAACGATTAATCCTAAACTTTTAGATGTTAAGATTGTAGCAATCGAGGAAACATCCTTTCAGAAGTCTTTTCCATGTAGTAGCAATTCTAGTGATGAAACCATCTGGCTGGAATTTCCTACTGACAAAGGGAACAGAAATGTTTTGTTCCACTGCACGTGGCATGTTGTGTCTTAGCTGTGGACGTCAGAAATTGTATATCATTGTTACATTATGAATATAAATGGCCTGAAAGGTTGCAATGAAAATAGCGATAAATTATCAAAAAGCTTAAGAGCCTTCGTGTGTCGGTAGAAAATAGTTAATCGCCCACAAGGTCCCGTAGACATCTTTAAACTATCACTGGAAAGTGAGAATTGAACAATTTTAAAAAGGTGACTTTTCCGGTTATGCTTCATGATGAGTACGAGGCAAGATGCCAGCGATCTTGATAATATCTAAAAGTTAACACGAACTAATTTATCAAACATTTGGAATTATTTATGTTCACTTGAAATGTGCTTTCTTTTATGCAACTTTATGTAACTTGAGACCTTATTTGGAAACAAAGTGCAGAAATTAGCAACATTTTAGCACAATCTGAGACAGCCATGTTAAACGTTTTTTTTTCATCTTTTTGATCGTAAATAATAATGAAGAAACAACTAACAATCAATTGAAATAAGACCGAATGTATGGTCGTCAATAAGATGGAGAGTTCAAGATTCGAGCTACCAATTCGAGACGTGAAAATCAAGTCTGAAAAGAAATTTAAGGAAGGGGGAACTGTTTCAACAGACCACGGATAATGTGACAACAAAATCGGAAGGCATATTGGAATACAGAAAGATATCATCCAAAAGCTTAAAAGTGTATAAAGGACGGAAAAATCTCATTAGAAGCCCCCAAAAAGTGCTATGTAGTAACAATCCTTTAATATGGCAGTTAATTCTGGACAATTTCCCTACAGATGAAGAGGAAAAGGATACTGAGAATAACATGTATGGAACGTGTGAACAACGAGGAAGTTTTAAAGAAAATTGAAGCAAAAAAGTATACTTTTATTTGGAATCAGAAAAATAGCTACAATTGCTAGGACACGGTGAAGCACTAAATTCTCGAGTATCAGTCACATTATATATGGAAGATCAGAAAAGCACAGAGAAACAACGAGTAACTCATGAGCTTTTGTGAATAGATGGACGTTCAGGCACTGGGAAGGATAGTTAGGAGGAAAACAATATATATTTATAGCTACAAAGGATAAGAAGTTGTGGAGAGCAATGATCGCTCACGTTTTGAAGAGACACAGAACACAAGAGAGATAGTCATACAAATCAGAGCGAAAGACGTTACTCTCGTATGTCGACAACCTACAAGAGAATTTATTTGTTTAAATATTGTTTTTGACTTGTGCGATAGTGCTAATGTCGTTGAGCCAGACAAATCCAATTGAGAACTTTCTGGTTTTTCGTAGATTTGTAGGTTTTGAAGACATTGCCATCGATGGAATTGACAATAATTCTCATAAAATTTCAGTCTGAATGATTATCAAGCAAATCTAACTTGATGATGCGCACGAAGTCACGTATGCAGACAGAGATTATCTACTATGTTCAGAGATTTATTTAAAACCTTTTCTTCTTGCGAGAGAATATTATTAAAAAGTAGCCTCTTCTAGACACTTCATGCAACTAAATATTGGTAGTATAGTGGTAAGTAACCCTGTCTCTCACGCAACCAAACGAATTCAATTTCCGCCCTATCTTTACTTTATATATTGACACTGTGAGTAGGTGTATATATCTAGAGTGAGGTGTAGAGAGAGAGAGAGAGAGAGAGAGGTAGTGAGGGGGAGAGAAAGGGGTAGGGAGAGAGACAAAGAAATTTATAGACAGAGTAGAAGGTGATCATTTTTACACTTTTTAATTAAGCTCGAAGTGACTACTGCACTGGCTGTATTTGCCTCAGGGAAAGAAATTAACGGTAAAATATGCGTTTTGTAACAAGCATTTGGAAATTCATTTTATATGGCATAAATCGCCATCGGTCTAATAAAGAAACTGTATCAGTTTACAAAGTCTTATATATCTGTCGATGACCCCAGTACGGACACATTTTGAACCTTACCAGGATTACGACAAGGAAAAAATGAGAGTCCCAGTCACTTTAATATTTTTTCTAGATTATACTCTGCCAATTTGCAATCACAGTTGCGCACTGATATTTAAAGCCTTCCATAACACATCCCAAACGAATTTAGCAATAGAAGACAACGATCCTGCTTTCCCTCTTGAAGCCAATGTACTGATGATGGGGAAGCGGGGAGGTGACTATGATGATTACAGAGGTATTCATAGTTGGGATAAGAATGATCTTCAACAGGAAATCAATATCCTCTACAGAGTGTTCCCAAAGTAGGACTCAAGATAAACCTTCCTAAAACCGAAACTATGATCTGGAATTGGAATGATACCAGCGAGAGCGCTTTGAATCCATCATAAATATTCAGGTTACGGAATTAGTAAATACTAAACACTTCGAATAGCTCAGCGTATGGATCAGTTGTAACAAATTTAGTATTGGAGAAAATAACATCGAACAGAGAATAGGCTCAGTTCGAGATAGTTTCGCTTAACGTTGCAAATTGCTACAAAACCAAAACAGTAACCTGAAAACTTGAGTCATGTTCTTAATGTTAATCAGATCGATACTTCCATATGGATCTCAAGCATAGCATCAAACCCGTTCAGCAGTATCTAAACTGGCAACTGTATAGAACCGCCTTCTCAGATCAATGATTAAAAACGGCTTTGAACGAGTGAAACCTGTGGGTGTTGGCAAAGACCATTCTCCTTTAAATATTGAACTAGCCACAGAACTGTACGAAATAACAAAACCCACATCACTGGCTTGCTTTTTTTTTCAACTGCATATCAACCTCTGTACACAACACTGGAGCGCTACCAACAGCAGTAGCAACGAAATGCATAGCACATGTAAATCGAAGAGAAAATAATGACATAATCAAGATGTTGATATTCCATACTACTTCAAATAAAAGGTTAGGAAGGAAACCCTCCATCAATACAGGTTGCTCATTCAAAGAACACAAAATCTTTTCTTGTCGGGAAACGATTAATATTTCCATTACTCGCTTTAGGGTTCTGTTAATAGCAGCCTCTGAAGCAGTTTATATTGTAAATAAATGAATAGTTGGCCTCATCTAGGCAATTTCCTCGCATGTGAAGAATAAAAGCGAAGCCACAGAGTTGTAGTTCTCCAGACTGATGCTGAAAAAAGCATGGACTGAACATGCTAACAACGAGGAAGTTTGAATGAAAATTAGCACTAGAAAGACATAATCAAACTTATGAACAAATTACGAGGGAAGAGGGCTTGTAGAATTTGACACTCACAAGACACACTAACGGAACTCTGTACAAAGGAAAATAAGTAACCTAAAGACAAGTGAATTGACAGCAGGGTGGAGACGAAGAGTGATTACAAAGTGACAAAGATTACTTAGAGATACAAGGAATGGGAAATTATGGAGAGCAATGATCGCCCAGGATCTGAAGAGGCAGAGCACAGAAAAATCTAATAGAAGACGTAAGTGTGTAGTAAATCTTTTCTGAGAGAAATACACGATACGAACAGAGAGTAAATGCAATTATATGCCTGCCCATTCGTAAATGACGATTGATTGATGCGTTTAACGGCACATGAACTTCTTTTGGCTCATTTAATGCTGAAATTTAATTTTTCTTGGAACGTTTAAAGTAATAAAAATGATATTCTGATTTCACCTTTGAATACGTAGGAGATAACCAACTTTTGAGTGGTCATAATGAGTACATGTGTTTTATGTTGTAGTTTTATTTAAGTTATATTTTGGAATATAGTTTGTTTTCTTTAAGAAAATGTAAGATATTTTATGGATTAATGTTATGAAAGAGTTCTTTCATGTTGGTAGTTTGGTTGATTTAATTTCGAAGTATATCAACCTATATGGTTTAATAAAGCCGAAATTTAAATATTTTAAAGGCGATTGTATGCCTTCAACTACAGATAAAATGTATTATTGGTAATTCTACGATACTTTATTGCTAGTCGTTTTTTTGTTATATAAAAATGTATTTCTGTATTTTTACTATAAAAATTTAATTTTATACTTTCATAGTGTTTTGTTTTTGTGTGGTGGTTCACTATTTGCCCATAGCTGGGACCCTTACAGGTGCTACCACACCGGGTCAGAATGAACCTGGGTACAATAATAATTAAGAGGTGGTCACACGATCCTCAAAACAGTCAATCGTCTGACCAGAAGCCTTGCTGACAGATGGAGTTTATCATCATACCCAGGATGCGTAAATTAGACATTCACAAACAACATCTAATTTTCGCTCCGTGATTTTTTTTAAATCGCCGTTTATTAACCAGTTCGTTGACAAGTACTTTAAAAGTTCCCAGAATAACACATTTTCGTAAAATGAATTAACAGTAACCAAGTTAAATATCACCGAAAAGACTATCATTTTTTAAACGGCCACATAGCTGATATTAAATTTTATGGATATCAAAAATATTAAGTATTGTTATACATTATCAAATGTCGACAGATATTTGCCGCTAATTTCAGAGGAGGACTTGTAGCCTTTCTTCCCTGTCTAAAAAATAAAATTAATAATAAAAAATAGAATAAGCTAGGTGTCGTGTTCTTTCATAACGTGGGTGTTCATGGCCCTCAACAACTTCCCGTTTTCTTGTTGTTCTAACTTCTAACCCTTCAGCATATATCTTTGTCCTAGTTCTAGCAGCCATTCACACAAACTCAAATCAAATATGTTCTTCTATTTTCTTCAATATTTCCTTTGAGTGTTAAATTCACTACGCCTATTTTTCTCTTTATGCGTCCCAGTAATTTCAAATGTCTCTAAGTATCAGTTTTCTTGTAGTTACCATTTTCCTTTAAACCGTCTACTTTGATAAGATATTCTGTTCATGCTATACTTAGTATTTCTTGGTAAATCTATATTTGTCGTTACAAATATTTTCATCTGTGAAGAGATTGTCCCATATTCCCTACCGTATAAGAGCTTAGATATTACTTAATTCACTAATATTTTCTTTGTTTCTAAATAGATCTTACTTCTTAATACGTTGCTTAGTTGCTGGAAGACATTTTTTTTCGATTACAATGTTCCTTCAGATTTCGACATGCACAACGTTTGACGTTTACTACCGAGTGGCCAACAACCAGTCAACCTCACATAGTTACTCTCCTTTATTTTTTCTTGTTGATGTGCCTAGCTCAATCCCTTCTAGGATATCTTTCATCTTTTCCTGTCGGATGATCCATGCTAATTTCTAACTCTTAGGATTATCCACAGCATTGATCTCTACATAGGCCTTTTTACCATTCCGAGCTCGTTTCCAAGTAAATTTGCTGAAATCATAAATTTATTAACCGCTTTTAGTATACTGGCAAGTGAAATGCATTTCAAGGTGAGTTATTTGAATTTTTGTGAACTCTTTACTGTTATCACTTATTCTAAATAACAACCTGATTTGAATTATAAAAACATATTATACTATTAACACAGAAAAAAGAAAGCGACTTCCGACGGAGCAAACTTAAGTGAAACTCGGAAAAAAAAAACAATAGTTGAACATGTATCAAATCAATCCTCCAATGTATGTCTGTACGTGTACGACCATCAATTCCCTGTGTGCTATACGTGCATTTTCCAGGCAGTCGGTAATGGAGGTTCAGCGATCTGGGTTTGTTTTCAGTTTTCAATAACACACACATATATATATATATATATATATATATATATATAGGGGAGGAGAGAGAGAGAGAGAAAGAAATATGAACTAAATCCGACATTGGATAAATAAGGAACTAATAAGAAAAATCTTAAAATTTTACATGTTTCGCTATATTTATTGTAACTTCATTAGAAATTTCTGATGCAGCCTTAATGAAGAATCCAAGCATTTTAAATTTATAAACTCTTTCCAATTTTTCTCTTATAAAAATGTGTAGCCCGTTTGGTTAAAGGCTGTTCGAGAAGGCATCAAGGAAGGCAATGAGAATCCTAATCACCAGATGGAGGGTAAAAAGAAGAAAAAAAATGTAACAGAGCGCAAAGATAGCCAGATTAAGATCATGCACTAGATGCGAGTCTCGCGTGCCTTACCAGCGTATTAGGCTGGCATTCAAGAAAGGGCTTGCTGAGTTTGATTTTAGATGTTGCTCTCAGCGGAGCGGATTCTAATCAACCAAGTCGCTACCATTATCTTACAAAGATCGATATTGGCAACTAACTAATGGTAAAAATCGAAATAGCGTAACTGCTAACAAAATTAATGCGCGAAAGACTGATTAATCTTATTGAAAGCCAAGTAGTCCGTATCAATGTGTAAATTAGTAAAATAATTGGTTCATGTATCCAGCATATTGTGTTGATCAAAAGAAGTCTCTCTGGTTTATATCTTTTTGATTTATTCGTAAATATAAATTTATGTTGCGTGTTGTATGCATAATCAAACCTGACGCCAACAAAAGTTATAATCAATTGCTTTTTTTTTTCTTCAAACATTGACGACCACCCATGAGATAATGTTAGACTTTTTTTTATTATCACGCCGACTGCGAGTTATCTCTTGTCGACTACGCCTTATCTCATGCCTTTTTGTTCCCGATACGTTTTCATCTGCGGGCACCAACAAAGTGCTTATTCGCAGGGATACTTTTAGTGTGAAAACAATGTTAAGACTTCAGTTGAAACTATAAATCAATTTATAAAAAATTGTATTGCTTAAGTTGGTTATTACAAACTTGGCGCTTGAAGTCAGATTTCATAATCGATCTTGGGCAGTCAACGTGTTAAGGCAGATTTTACTAAATGAAATTCACACAACATATTGTTAATATAAATATATTCCCGGAAGTAGATTAGTCAATACCAATTTTAGCGGGAAAGCATCGATTTGCTTAAAACTTCCGTTGCTGTGGACGTACTGAAATCGTTATGGAAGTTACATTACCTTCTGTCGACGTATATATACGTTTCGAAGTCGTTGTGAAATTTTGATCTGTCGGGTTTGTGTTATAAGAACTTAGTCTTCTTTATGTGACGTGTTCCTTCAGTACGTAGGAAATCATGGCTATCCATAATTTCCTGTCCTTCGTAACTCTTAATAAATTGTATTTTTGTTATTTCTCGTAAACGTTGTTCTGACATCCATTTACTGAGGCTCACTAAGTAGATTATGAGGTGTTTTCCTGTCCCTCAGGTCCTCTGAGTAGAAAATTTTCCAAGCCCTTTTTCCTCATTATGTACGATAAAAACTTCAACTGTCTCTTCCTGGTGTTAAGTATCAGTTTCCTTTTTGTCTTCATTTTCGTCTTTGTTCACTTGTTCTGTTCATGTTATCCTAAGCATCGTCTTTAGAACGATATTTCTGTTTCTTCTTCATCTTTGGAGATTGTCCAGCATTCATATAGGAGGATTATCACGTAATAGTCCAGTAGTTCTTTTTTTCTTTGTCTCTGTTGTGACCAAGTAAATGGTTAAGTAATAACAAAAACCAGGTTTGCGGATATATCGTATATTAAACAGTAAGTACACCAGAAGAGTATTACACGACTAACGAGAGTCTATCAAATGAACCAGCGCTCAATCTAATCACGGCTCACTTTCCCCCCAAACCTTCTCTCCTACTAAACTTATAGCAGGCGGAAGAGTCTAACAGACTCTTAGAGGGAGGACACCACAACATTAACGAAATTTTTCTGTTTATTAATACACTGCTTAACTTTTGGAATGAATCTTTGGCAATCATAATGGGCATTCAGTGACGCACTTTCTGTCCTCTGTTAAAACACTTCCAAGATATTTTTTTTTTTTTTACTTTTGGATTTTGGTACTATTTCCAAACCAACATATACTAACATAATAAAACTTATTTTGGGACTTATATTTATGTTACTGTATGTTTGGGGTGTCATTCAGCTTAGTCTATAATAAGCTTCCGATCAAATTTAAAAATGGTGGCATCTTTATAATTTGTTTGTATTAAATGGTAATTTCCAATATCCCCATCACAAATGAGCCAGCATAACTAGTAACAATACTATAACAAAGCAGAAATGAAAGTGTTAATCAAATACGAAATTATATGTATCAGGCATTTTCTATCCACTACATGATCTATGTTTGTCAGACAGAGAAACTAATCGGTTTTAACCTATACAGCCTGCTGATGGGGGGGACAAGAAATGTGTACAAAGCGGTTTGGGTCTAAGATGAACACTGCAGACTCAGGCGGCTTGTGCTTGCTTTGTCCACGCTGATAGTCAATATCTTACCTGCATATTAAGTTTGTATATTTGTGTGCCAGGTATTCGGAAACACGCCGAACTAGTCAAATAAAAGACAATCTAGCATCATGTTACGAGCTATTCTTAATATTCATTTCTCTCTCAGACTTATGGAAAGCAGTATTCACTGACGCAATAAAGTAAAAGATGTGTAGAGTTCTTTGCGCAATCTGACAACTATAGCGACTCTGAGAAAGCCAGATTGAAGAAGATTGATTTTTCGTCTGCCGGTTATTTAAAGCCAGAAAATACCTTTAGACTGTAAGAATTTTAATTTTGTTTTAGTTATTGATTCAATGATACATGTCTTACAAATTAATCTATAGATGGGGGAGAGGGAAGATAGTTTCATACTTTTCACAAGGCTATTTGTGTGTAAGTGAATATAACGAACTCCATTGGAATTGGAAACAATGGAGGCATTATCCATTGCATAACCTTCACGTCCAAGATTACGGCGCCTGATATTCCCAAGCAATCACCCATCCAGCTACTGACAAGGCTCGATGGTGCTTAACTTAGGTGATCGTACGGGAATCGGTGTTTTAATGTGATATGGCCTAAGCCTTTTGAAAATGAACAGGTGTAACAGCAAATGGCTACCGCGTACATGGCGATGCTGGACACTGTCGCCGTAAAAGTTTCAGACATCCTTCTACATGGTCCATACAAATGGCTAGCCCAGAATTTTTCAGATTTTATCCTATCAACATGTGAGCTCTCCTGATATGACTCTTTGAAAAACTAAAATTATGAAAGTGATGGCGAATAAAAAAGACTATAATGTGGGCTTCCAACTCCTTCCGAGGTAGCCCTCAAGACTGAAGACAGTTTTTTTTTTTAACAGTTTTATTTTCTGCTTTTCTAAGATAAGCATCTGTTTTTTATTCTATTTAATAGGTCTCTTTTTCATTATATGACAATTTTTTGTCAATTACCTGGCAGACACACACACGCACATATATTTAAAAGGAGGAATTTACTCTGATATTTGCCTGAAAGAATATTAGACATACCTCAAGATGTTTAAATAAAAGGTTAAATAACAGAAAATATACATTTTAAAGAAACATTAAACGAATTAGTTGTTCACCGTAACGTGACGGTTCACAATTTTGACATAAAAAAAAAATTCTACTCTAATTAAACACATTAAAACAAAAATTTTTAGAAAGTACTTTAATCGCTAGTTCATTCACGGTGGATTTCCGTCCAGGTTCTTACATTTCACCATTTCTGTCAGAACTTCTGTTGTCACGGTGTTGGTTATTTAATAACAAATAAGGTGGAAACAAAAAGAAAAACAACTTAAATTGGCTAGATTATATACCATAAACATATACACATCTCTCTCTCTCTCTCTCTCTATATATATATATATATAAGGGGTGCCGCAAAGTTCTCACCCTACTAAATGATTTCGGTTAAGATTTGGGAGGAATCCATTCTTTGTCGTCGTTAAAAGAACTTTTCATTTCTTCTCATTTCATACCTATCTATCTTTTGAGTCTGCGACTACACCGATGAGGAGGGAAGATGTTTTTGTAAAATAGATTTCATAATTATTCAATAACTTAAAATATTTCTTTAGTTTTATATTGACGTATTATTAAACATTAATGAAAAAAAATGCAGCGAAACGTGTTGTTTTCACGTTTTATAAGTTCAATGCAATTACAAAATTACTTAAGTGATGTCGTCATTTTACAGACGGCGTAGGTAAATAACACGTTTTGTTTAATTTTTACATCACTTTTCCTTTTACATAAATACTGCTTAATATATTGTAATTTCACATTTCAGTAATATCCTATCCATTCAGAAGGTAGGCGGTCATGTCTGTTGCTTTCTTTTTGTGAATTGCTATGATTTTTTGGAAAAATATAATTACTTAGTTTCCTGTTGTGCTTTTGAATTCTTAATTATATTTCTCCAAGATAGCTGCCCAGTTAAGACTAGAGATCCCAATATTCCCTGGGGACTGGGAAGAAGAGATTGATTTATGAATGAAGGATATAAGTATGAAGTGAATTCACCAGGTGAGGTTAGGATTTGAACTCTGCTTGCTTGCTCCAATTGCCTTCTCGGCAACTATTACACCATCGATAAATCGTTCACATGCAAATGTATATTTAAAAGCAAAAACTCACGGAAGTATTTCATATAAATGGCACACTTTCAATACAAAATTATTAACCCAATGAGCTTCTAAAGACGAATATTCTAGCGAACCTAACATTAATATGATTAAAAGATTCGGGTGTACCACTCGATATACAAAACTCCCTTCTTTCTCACAAACTATATGAACGCTAAGACTCTCGCTATTTCTATAAAAAAAAAGAAATTCGCAGCAAATTGCGAATATGCTACAAGTAAACAGTAGAACAGCAAATCAAAAAGACGTAAAGAAATAAATTATATTACAAAATTCGATTAAACAGTCTGGAAATCAGATCAACGTATCGTACAAACTTCTACGTAGGAGGTAGTATTTTATATATATATATATATATATATATATATATATATATATTTGACAAACACAATATATGTGCAATTTTGATTTGTGATAAATTCTGTTGCGTTTAAGACAAACCTGAAAGCTATTTTATTCATGATGTAACATTAAGTTATGCTAATTTTAACTCCTTGCATATGAACCACTTACTTGAATGTAAAGGTTAATACATTTAACAAGTTCATCGAACAGCTTCAGCAGTTTCCCCGAGATTTTAACCCTGATCGATTTCACGATGCTAGTAATTCATGGTCGTCCGCTGACACCTTATCACGTTGAGGCACAAAAGCATATATTCGGAATGCATCTTTAGAGGCAACCCAGTTAAACAAGCACCATGAAATAATGAGAGTCATTTTATATAAGGAGATGAAGGTAACATAGATGTACTGAACCGTAATCATTTATTAAAATCGGGATATATGCGAAAGGTCTGCTGATCGAGGCAGGTTGTTAATGATTTTTTTTACCACCAGGGGACTCCTATACTTAGCATCTTGATATGTTAGTAAATGAAGCTTTCAGTAAACTACGCTTTTAACCGGTTTTCACATGAAAAATAAATAAACTAATGAAAATTTATATCTTGTATTTAAATCTACTGAAAATACTACCGTAGCATTTTCTTTTTATTTGCCTGTAATAAAATAGGTTTGTCGTAAATTCGACGTGAAATAAAAGCTTTCGTATAGAGAAGGATACTTTGATACGCACTCAGGGTTCTTTAGACAAGTAGATTATTTTATAATCACAGTAGGTAAAGTTTTAGGTGTTGATCTTGAAACGAAACCTGTTATTTATATACGTAAATATGTAGACAAGCCTTACTCCTTTGATTACGGTTAACTGTGTAACAACTCTGCGGACCACCAACAGCAGCAACAACTAAATTGGATAGCACATGTAACTCGAAGGCAAAATAATGACATAATAAAACATTCCACACCACATCAAATAGAAGTTTAGGAATGAAAACCAAATCAATATTGGAAAGAGCAATAAAAATTACTGGGACTTCAGAAACCAGTTGTCCTAAAAAGTGTTTTAAGAGAAAGATTTTATAAATTTTAACCAAAAAAAAAAAAAAAAAAAAAAAAGTTTATTGGCTACTCGCTCAATGAATGCTAAATGTTTCCTTGAAGGAAAACAGCTAATATTGTCATTACCGTCTACTGTAACCAATGCAATGGCGGCAAGGTAGTTATGGGAGATTGATTCTTTTAAATACATACATTTCTCCATTAACTATTGTAGTAGGTCACTGACGACATTTTACTATGATTAAAACCATGACGAGAGCAGTGGAGTTTAATTTATGATTTTCATTTTCTTATTTGTTCGTTCTTTTTTCTTATTTGTTCGAACAGAAACCAGATCCTTATAATAAGATGATGAAAATTTCTCTGCCAGATTAAGATGGGATTTTAAGTTATTTAATGTTTTGTAATTTGTTTAGATTTGGTAAATTTAACTCCACTATAATTGTCATGGTTTTAATAAGGTGAAAGTCTGTGGCAGTGACATAAAACAATAGTTGATGGCAAAATATAAAGTAAATTTTCATTATGGGATGCATAATTTTGAACATATCGTGAAAAATATACATTTGACATTTTAGGGTTTATGCACACGCACACATGTTGCATATAAACATCATGTAAAATTCTCACATATTTCACAAAAGAAAAACCCTCAGATAGATTGATACGTGAAAGTGTACATTATCATGTCGTTTCGATTTTCACAATCTAGCTTTATCTTGTGTGTGTGCACAAACGTTATTTGTATATCCTTTTCTTACGTATATAACAGTGGGATCAATTATTCTGTAGTTTAATAATACAAACGTAAGCATTAATTTCCATAGCAAATATTCATTTGTTAATATTAATTTCTTTATCAATTAACTTCAGAGCTTAAGATCAATTGGATAAGACATTATAGAGTAAAATGTGTTTAAATAGTATCACAATGCAGACTTATGGAGCTACACTTTAATATATATGTAACAGATTTGAATGTTTAATGCCAGTTTCAAGCGTCACGCGATCTTCAGATCATGTGTTTCAATTTCATATATCCTCATTTACCTATATATAGAACCAGGGCATTATGAAGATCGCGTGAGATGTTAAATTGACAGCAACTGTGTAGGGTTGATTCCTATGTCATTACTGTTTTATCAATAAATGCTTCATCTCCGATAATACGAGGAATGTATATATCAAAAAATATGTGTATATATATATATATATATATATATATATATATATATATATATATATATATATATGTGTGTGTGTGTGTGTTTGTTTTGTGTTAGATGATTACATGATGTAAGTGCGCGTGTGCAGAGAAACTACAGCTAAAATGCATATTTTCCACGATTTGTTCGAAAAATGTGCATCCATATTTAAAATTCAGAATGAAAGCCGAATAAATGAAATAAAATCAGTTGACTTTTACTTGCTTAAAATAATTTTTCAGAAAAATAACTTCAACTTGCAAAAATGTTTGTCAGTAACGGAACCATTTTCTGTCATTGTAATCAAGAAATCACGAAATGGATGCCAATTTTTAAAAGGCAAAGACAAAAAATTGAATTACATGACTAGAAAATCAAAATGAAATTTGGCAAATGATGGGGCCTGTATCTCTAGTAGAGTGACTCCTTTCAATGATATTATAGTTCATCACGGTCAGAAATCTAATTAAACCACGGGAGATATTACGAGACTGTAGAAATAAGACGCTTGCAAACGCAGGATGAAGAATAAGATATGAAGCGTAGACGCAATGGCGTCTACAGTTTAATGTTCTATCAGTCTACAAAGACTATGGCAATTATCGTTTACGTCTGTCTAGAATTGACTTTCACGCATGCACAGATGATTGGTTCCATAATTAACAATCATACATTGCTGCTTCCGGTGAGTATCGTTTTACTGGCGTAAATTGAAGCAGTTCATGGCTGAATACTCAGATCTCGTCGGACCACAGAGTGCGAGGTAATTGAAAACTCATAAAGATGTTTTGTTTTCCTGAAATAAGTCAAAAGGATCGATCAAAAAACAAAAGTCTGCGAAGTAACCTGTTATTTTAATGGTGTCTGTAAAAATCATTAAAATAAGCATTGATTAAAAATATTACCCGAATAATTCAGCCTTCTACGATTTGCAAAAAAAAAAAAAAAAAAAGGCTTATCTACATATCTGGGGGGAGGAGAAAAAGATGTTACAAATATATATAGTATTTTAAAGTAAATTTGCCACGCTATTTTGTTAGATGAAACTAGTAAGCGTAAAATAAGAAACAGATAAGTTCACATATTGTGTCTTGAGAAATTTTAAACGCACACACACACATTATGCACTCATACTGAGTGCGATGGCTAAATTGTCACCATTTTATATTTGTAATTTCGCGCATACACGTTGTTTCTGATTTTGTCGACTGTACACTATAGTAGGGTCAGTTGGGCACCGTCTGCGAGAAAAAGAACACCATGACAAAATTCACTCCGCCAGAAATTTGGAAACGGCATGCTATACTGCTTGGCATTTACGCTGGAACCTCCAAAGCAAACACTGGAGAATTGTTTCAGTGTTAATCTGAGGACAGTGCAGAGGATTCGGAAATAACTGGATGAGTCTAATGAGTGATTACGAATGTTTGACGTGAGCACTAGTGACAGCGACGTTATACCGCCATTTATCTTCTCACGGGACCTCAGACTCAACATGGAGGCCCACATCAAGTATATTGAGGAGTTTGTGCTTCTCTGGTCAAGAGGGTGGCTGCTAGAAGACCCTATGTCTGGTCACAGAACACTGCACCACGTCACACAAGCAAGAGAACCCAGTCATGGCTGTCAAACAATTTCTGCGACCACATCATCCATAACAGCTGTCTACCTAAGTCCCCAGACTGCAACCGCCTTGATTGTTATGTGTGGCGCGGAGTTGAGCGAGAGTCCCAATAAAAGTCCTTTTAACTCCAAAGATGAACTGAAGACAATGATTATGGCAGCATTCATCAACTTAAACAAGGGGACCGTCCAAAAGGGATACAGGAGATTACGAAGTCGTCTTGAGGCCATGGTTGAAGCCAATAGCGATTTTATTGAATAAATTTACTCTTTATTATGTAAAGATATTTTTGTGTAATTTTGGTAAATGTATTTGTTAAAATGAGATGTCAGTGTTATTTTCATTTTGGTGTAATTTAGACGACAATTTATCGATCGCACCGTATATGTATGAAAAAGTTAGTGAGGCAGCAAATATTCATCCAGTCTGATTAAAAAGAACCGAAAAAGTTTGTATTTTCTCAATGTTTGAATAAGATGTTGCATGTTGTGGTCGAAACTTTTTGTTTATAAGTATGCTTCTATGTGTTCTATGTGCCATGGTCCTTCAGGACCTGGGGGACTATGGGTCTCCACACACACGAGTTTGTGTGGGTGTATGTAAATGGATATCGGCTCACATTGAGAAATGGAAGAGCAGCGTTCGAGTTGCGTAGAGATTGTTACATTCATTTACTTGTAAATCTCCTTGGGGGGAAAAATATGACTCCATCTCTTCTGCCCAGCTATGGATAAATAACGGTTAAATAAATCTTGGTTAGCAACCAGAATTCAAAATCCAGGGAGAATCCAGTATATACGTATTTTACACATGTTTATGGAATGAGCGGAAGTTTCTGAAGATACTTTTGAAAAGTAGAAAGTATAATTATCATTCCGCGGCCTATGCAATCATGGCTCTTCCTAGACATCATTATTAGCTGTGAATTGATTTTTCTTCCGAAGGATAGTGGAACACTTTTGAATTCGGTGTAGTAGTTCTAACACTAGCTGATACGCAAGGCTAGATAGTCTTTTCTACTGTACTATTCAGTCTAGAGTCAAGGACAAAAGAATTGGTTTTACGCCTTTCTTAATAGCATGTGTGCGAAAATGAAGGGGGCAGAGCAACTGGGATTTTAATTCGGCTACACAGTTGAAAATCTTTTTGACAGGAAACGTCAGCAAACTTATTCAGGCGAATATAAGTAAAATCAGGTAATTTGGATATTGTATGAAATATCTTTATACGCTTCTGGATATATTTAACTGTAAAATGCAAAACGGGTTTTGTAAAATATTATAAATAAAGATCGACTGATTTGGCATCGCTTGTATTTTAGGATTTGGAAACCTTACCAGATCGATAATTTAGATTCAAATTTGCATCCATTTATTATCAAACGACATCAGTTAAAACCAGCTCGTATATATGTTTTAATCATTTCATCCCAAGCAAGGCAGCAAAACCACTAAGACGCAAGGGGTTAGTGAAAAACCTATTAACGAGAGAGAACAATGAAAGAACAGGAATTAAAACCAAATATAACGATTGATTTACAAACCGAAAAAGAATTCCACATACGAGAAAAACTTAGCAGAGAACTTACGATTATATCTAGCCATTTCTACCATAAAAATATTGATAGAAAAGGCACAGGGAAGCTAAACTACGGCTGTGGGAAAATGACTGAAGCTGAGATGCCAGGTCAGGTTCAGTAATATTGCTGATTCTTTATATTTTATCAAGTATATCTAAATACAGAGCAGAAGCAGCAGGCTAAATGTATATATATATATATATATATATATATATATATATTTCAGTATGTCCGAGTGAATGCGTAGATTTCAAAAGTTTCTCAGCGAAAAACAAAAAGAAATCACTGATTTATCGCAATTTAAAATATATTAAATATGAATCATTCATAAAATAGCGGGATCGTTTTCAGTTGCGTCGGTAATTTGAAAACGTAGCCACAAAATTTGCATTTCCCGTCGAAAATAAATCATTTGATTCGTCATAACGGCAATAATCCGTGCCAATTTACATTTCTCTTGCAAATCTGTTAAAACAGTAAACTTAGAACTCAACTCGTTTTTTGTAGATAAAGATATGTTTTTTTATAGATAAAGATATCATAATGAAAAAAAAAATGTGGTACAGCAAACTCTTAAAAAAACCCAATAAAACAAGTTGCTTTTTCAACCGAAAGCGTTTTTATAAATTTACATAAGTAAATAAAAAGAAACAAATAGAACGTTACCAATAAAGATTTTCGGTTATTTTTTTTATTTTGAAGAATAGCAGCTGGCAGTTACTCCCTTAGCAAGAGAGCTTCTTGATTTTGTCCAATGGGCAGAATACAGCGGCCTCTCTTTTTTTTTTTTTTTGAGGGCCCTACTAACATCAGTTATGTTTAGTTTGCTTTGTGTTTATATTTAGTTTGTTATTGGGTTCATCTCCCTCCTCTCATACTTCATGATTAAATTATTAAATATAATAATTTATTATCATTAAATTTTTATGGCATGGGGCGCGTTTTCTAGGTCTCCCTTGAGAGAATGCGGTATTATGGTGCATGGATGATTGATTGGTGATGGACGAGTTTTTATGGTGAATGCGAAAACTGTAATGAGTGAATCGAATTAGCTAGGTATAAGATAGTGATGACTAGTCTTAACCCCTCCCCTTTATTCTGTCTTGGGCCACAATTATGTATTTTTTGCATAATAAATAGTAGCTGTCAGTATATTGTACCTGATCGAAAGTACCATTTACGAAGATACTGAGACGGGAAGAATTTTATTGATTTGTCGGTAGCGAAGCATTTGTATTTTTGGTAAATGTCACACTATTTGTTTTCGATGGATGTGGTAGAAGAAGAAAACAACAGAAATCAGTATTACATATTCTTGAAATTTTCATGGATTTGATAACCAGTGTTTGACATCGGTAAAATGTACAGACTATTTGAACCTTTAAACAGGCCGGTATTACAGGTTTATGTTATTCTCATTTACAGGCGTTTTGTTTGTAAATGCATTAACGATCATTATATATTTTTATATTATTCTTTATATAATACAAGTCTCAAGAACTACTCAAGGTACATGGATACTGAAAGGGTTTGTTTTAAGGGTATAAAACGAATAATTAAAAAACGAATAATTAAAAAGTGCATATTAAGAGAATATGTAGGATAGATAAAGATTGACATGAAGAGGTTAAGTCTGTTGTAATCGGGGAAGAACAAAGCAACAGATCCGGTAAAAGACTGAGCAGAACATTTTCCTTACCAATGGAATATAAAGGAAATGAGTATGCGTCAAAGATGTACATGGAAGGGCGTGTCCCAGCTATGCAGATCTGAACTGGTGGGGTCAAAGAATGTAGCTCGTGTGAACAATTTCCATGAAAATGACAATAGAATAGTGAAAGACTATTAGCGTTTAGTCTATGGTTTCAGGGGGATAAATAAACACCCACAAAACCGTGTAAATACTTTTGAAATTGAGGATGGGGTAGCTCCAGCCCAGATATGGCAGCAATATTAACTTGGGAGTCTAAAGTAACTTTTTAAAAGGTAGAGCACAGTGCATGGCAGGAGGGGACAGGTACTTTCTAGAGTGTCCCTAGAGATGTTTAAGGAGACATGTCTTATTGAGATTACTATCGTTCATCAGGACTGGAGAAAATTTAGTGTCAGCTCGGTAATAAAATGTTATTAGTTAGGTTTTTAGGGTACTAAGTGATACAAGCAAGTCATTACCTCATTGTTTGACTCATTTTCTACGGCTTATCAAATACTTGCAGGTTATTTAACGCCAGAATTTTTGTTTACATTTTAAGACTTTTTGAGAATGGTTTAGTGATATAAGTTTTATTAATTAACCGATGGTTGGGGGAAGAGGAGGTGGATTCTTACCACTCACAAGGGTATTTCTGTGTAAGAGAATATAACGAATTCAACGGGTATTGGAACTCGGCTCTCCCATTAACAATTCCGAGCCATTTCCCATTACACCACCCGCACATCCATGCTTACAACACCTAGTATTCACAAGCGGTCACTTAGCTAGGTGCTGAACAGGCTTAATGTGGCTTAACTTAGTTGATCGTACAGGAACCGATGTTTCAATGTGATATGGCTGTAAACCTATTCCTCGATTGGGCTGTGAGGGTTTGATCAGTGTAGAGGTCAGCTCTCAGGCTCTTTATCTGAGCAAATCCTTGTTTATCACGGAAATCCTAATATATCCGGTGCACATATTGTATTTTTCTAACTCAAACAGAATCAATGTTCAATACAATTACATCAAGATTATCCATTTACGTAATCTTGCCTTTACTTTTATTTGAAGAATCATTAAGACGTGGATTGTGCTTTCCGTGCAAAGAGGTCGTGTGTAAAAAAAGTGCATTCACTTTAACGGTTGACTTGTAAGCAAATAAAAGCGAAGAAAGTAGGACAAAAGAAAAAATCGATACGATACTTCACTGACCTCTTCAATCACCCGCTAAAACTATAAGCGTACTTTTTAAATCCGTTTTTCCATTGACTTTGCTTTATCGTCATTAATGACTCCATCTTGTTTCCTTTTGAAGCTATAAGGCATATTTGCTTTACGTTGTCAGCATATTCATGTTCTTTAACTTGCTAAAATCTTGACTGTTAACAAACGAAACTTAATCCTATTTTTTTTTCTAGAAAAAGAAATCAAAAATAAAGACATACTAAAATTAAAAACAAACCAAAAAAAATTAAAATTAATAACCAACAAGTTCAACTAGTTTTTTCACCTGCCCTGAGATATTCACGTATTGGTGCTGCTTTTTCAAAAATTATATCTCTTGCTTTTTTTCCTTTTCTCTACTTTTAAGAGTACAACATTCAATTCAACCAGCGATGAGTTCACCTTTCAGTATAATGAGGCTGTGTTTACAGTCACTTTTTGAATAAAATAATCAACCTACTTTAAAACGAATCTTCATGGGACAAGCGAAAGGAAAGAAGGTCATCAATTAAGATGGTTAATATCAAATGAGAAGGGAAAAGAAAGTAAAATAAAAGAATGAGAATAGTGAAAGGTGAAAAATACACAAGATAGAATACTGAAGAAATAAGAGAAATTTAAAGAGAAAAATAAAACAATCAAAAAAGGTCAGTGAGAATTAATATGAATTTGCTCATGTAATATAAGAATCAGAATAAATACATCATGTAACTTTAAATTGATTCGTTATTATTCTAATTCATTTTACTGCTACAACACTTTAGGGGAGGTGAAGTTGGTCGAGTGGTTATAGGAACTGAGAATAAAAACGGCGAATCAAGTTGAAGTTCGAACAGATCACGTCCAGTTGCCACTCGTTTTATTAACCGTTTCCCTATAAGATAAAATTCGGCATTTATCGATCCAGCAGCCAGTACTGTTGTCGACTGTAATTTATAAAATCTTTCTCTGAAAAGAATATCTAGAGCATATAGATTTCTCAAGTCCACTAGCCTTTCACTAGTTCCATTATTCATGGGGAAATTCTACTTAACCTTTGATTTGAAGTAGTGTGGAACAAGAATTCGGGAACCCGTGTAGCAATTCCGGTCTAGATTTTTACATTCCTCTTCGCATAAATACCGCTTGGTAAGGGATGACTCCATCTCTTCCTCCTGGTATGTGTTAAATAGCAGGACAAACTGGACTCTAACCATGGCTGGCAACAAGTATAGAAAAATAACTGAATTCAAAGAAGCATGTGACCTGGTAGGGCACATACATAAACTGTAAGTAAGGTCCGCTCAGCATAGTTGCAGTAGAAATCAGAAGTTGACTGTGTGTTCAAGAAACATAAATGGGCCTGAGCAGACGGACATGCTCGGAAACGGGCAGCTATGTTAAAGATGAAACATTCATACGGATTTGAAATATGCCTACAGGTGGCCTTCGAAAGATGAATTAACATAACCTGATTATCTAAAAGGATACTGGAAATATTTTAACATCCCCAAATCTTCCTCACGAGGATAATTCTTATTTTAGAGGGATTTTCCAGGTTTCGTCAAAAAAACACAAGTTTTAATATAAAACAACAAAAATGATTTGGGGCA